>JAOXJK010000069.1:43153728-43175868 GCA_025774025.1 Xenus cinereus
GAAGCGGAAGCGACGCAGTAACCTTGTGTCTCCGAGCACTTCAAGCAGCAGCACAACTCCCACTCGTAAAGGGCAGGAGAGTCCACGCGCCCCCCCCGGCACGCTCTCTGGGACAAGGAAGCTCGTTGCCTCTGAAGATGAGAGATCCCCCGCTAAACGTGGCCGCAAGTCAGCAATGATAAAGCCTGGTGAGAACCTTATTTTCTGCTCTTAAACTTCAGTTCAGATGGGTTTTTTTCCTCCCTGGTATTTCTGTAATTGATCTTTCCACTTCCCATAAGGAAAAAGTAGCTGAAATTGCTTGTTTGGTCTACAGGATTTGAGACCGGTTCTCCCTGGATGCATTCAGCAGCCAGAGATATTTTTAGCATAGTCTGAGTACTTACCTGTCATCTTTTCAGTTCTGTCTTTCAGAAATGTTCTGACCTTAATGTTGTGATGTGCCTCTCACTCATATCTTTTCTGATCTTTTCAGTCAGTCCTGAAATGCATAGCTGTTAAAGGGACCCTTCATAGCGATAATGTTGTTTCAGAATGTTGATAGACTGGGAAACATTGTCTCGTTAGTCATTCAGGTTTTGATTTGAAGATTGTTGGCAACCAGAAGGGTAAAAATCCCTACCTATCCTAATGTAATCCTAACCTGGTCCTGCCTCCCTGTCTCCCTCAGTAAAGTAACTGAATTTGAAGACATCCCAGATCTTACCCAGGGCCTTTGTGCTGAACTTTTGCAACTTATGGTGCTTCTGTCTCTCTGCAGGGGCTGTGAGAGCTGGAGAGTTTGTCAGCACCTGTGAGGATGTAGATGCCATGGATCCCCCAGTCCAGGAGGATCATCGTGGACCCTTGCCCCACAATAAGACCCTCTTTTTGGGCTATGCCTTTCTCCTCACCATGGCAACACCCAGTGACAAATTGGCCAATAACCAGAAACCATCAGATGGTCCCACAGGGAGCAGTGAGGAGGAAGAAGGTGAGGCAAATTTTACCTGTTGCATTTCCAAGTGGAATGCTGTGGCTTTAGGAAGGACGCCGGATGCTGTCTCATTGGGCGTTTGTGTGAATGCTTGTTTTAACCACTTGCTCTTTAATCCTTTGCAGAAAGAACCAGACTGACTAAGACTCAGTCTTTGTTTTAGAGAATTTACAGCCTGAAATGTGGCAAACTGCAATGATGATCATAGGGCCATTCAGCAAGTTACAGAATGTGTGAAAATTAGTGAGATCAGCTGTATCAGAATAGCATAATATGAGAAGAAAGGTTTTGAGAGATAAGGGATAGTGCTGGGAAACATAGGACTTGAAAGCATGAATGGGTTGCTCCAGTTTGCCTTTGCCAGGGTCATGTTTCATGCAATGAACTGTAGCATGAAAAAAGCGACAAGGTGCTTGCTTGCCAGAGCTATGCTACCCTTTGCGCTGCCTTTTTTTTTTGTTTTTTGACTCTTCCAGTGGTTTTCTCTAGATAATCCTGGGAGAAAGGCTTACTGGAATGGGTGATGGCTTTCTAGACTGAGGAGTGTATGGATTATAGCCAAAAATTGAACTTTCTGTTTCTACCATAGAATTTTTAGAGATGACTCCATATAACAAACACTATATAGCACAGCAGCTGCGAGCAGGAGCTGGCTATATCCTGGAAGACTTCAATGAAACCCAGGTAAGGGCTTTCTTACTAATCTAGAACGATAGTCACAGAATAGTTGAATTTGGAAGGAATTTCTATAGCTCCCTTTGTCTACTATCCTTGCTGAAAGCAGGATCGAATAGAGCAGATTGCTTAGGTCCTTGTCCAGTTGGGTTTTGAGTATCCTCAAGGATGGAAACTACACAACCTCTCTGGGCAACTCAATCCCATGTTTGACCACTGCCTGTTTAATAAAAAAACAAAACCAAAACAAAAATTAATGAAATTTCCTGTATTTCAATTTGTACCTGTTGCTTCTTGTCCTTTTAATGGGTCATACTGAGAATAGTCTGGCTCTGTCTTTTGTACACCCTCCTATCGGTCATGAATATGCATTGTTAAGACCACCCAAGCCTCCTCTCTTGAGCTGAAACAAGCTTAGTGCTCTCAGCCTTCTCTTGTATGTCAGATGCCTGATGCCAGGATTTCTCAGTGGCTCTGGGCTGGGCCTGTGTTTGTGTTGCGCTGCAGAACCTGGGAATGACTGCAGAACTCCAGACGTGGTTTCACTACAGCTCTGCGCCTCGGAACGCTAGAGCCCTTCACTCTTCACTTACCACATCTACTTGGACAACTAATTTCATTTAGTGTCACTTTTACTTCAATTTAGATTTTAAATAGAGAGTGTAAATTGTTCTTGGAGCATCTTTCCTGAGGATGCAGCGTCTTCTGTAGTGACTTACTGAGCCTCAGACTATAAGATGAATCTTCTCTTTGGCTGAACTAGACAAGACAGTTATGATACAAAAACTGTTAGAGTTTTTGCCTGTGAACTGCATAGCTTGGAATAGGTGATTATTAATAGGTACTCTTGATTTTAGAATCTGTTTATGTAATTCACCTTTAACATAATATGGCTGTGAAAATCAGGGTTTCAGTTGTTTTCTTTCTTAAAGTGTTTAGCAGCAGGATAACTTCTGGGTTCTTTTGCAAGCGTTGTCTCCTGTTCATGTGTCTTTTTGTCTCCCCTGAAGTGTAATGCAGCATATCAGTGTCTTTTAATTGCGGACCAGCATTGTCGAACTCGGAAATACTTGCTGTGCCTTGCCAGAGGGATCCCTTGT
Organism: Xenus cinereus; assembly: GCA_025774025.1. NCBI lineage: Eukaryota > Metazoa > Chordata > Aves > Charadriiformes > Scolopacidae > Xenus > Xenus cinereus. The sequence continues at coordinate 43,156,480 of JAOXJK010000069.1, forward strand.
GTGTCTCATATCTGGGTCCATGACAGCTGTCATGCTAACCAGCTTCAAAATTATCGGAATTACCTTTTGCCAGCTGGTTATAGCCTCCAGGAGCAAAAATTGCTAGAGTGGTAAGTGCCAACTAACCATGATCTGAGTCCACAGACTGAGGATTCAATCAGAGAGAATTGTTATGCCCTGAAGGCTCTTGAATACTACAAGTACTGAAGGTGTCCCTAGTACTGCTCCCCATGCTTTCCCTTCCATACAGGAACAGCACTTCCATCTCTTTCCTTGATTTACAGTGACCTCTAATGCCAAGGTACTATATACATAAAAATATATACATATACACAAAAAAAACAGTCTCATGTGAAATAAGAAAGATGTCAGTCTCTGCATGAGGCAGACTGAATTCAGGCAAGGCTTCCCACACACTTTGCTGCCTTCTCTAATTGCTCAGAAATGGATGAAGGAGGGCAATACTAAAGCAATTTCCTTTTCCTGGGGTATGTTTTGAAGCTGGCTTCTGCATCTTCCATGGAATCTAATCCAGGAGGCCCGTTCTGAGAGAGAGCAGTTTTTTGGTTCGAACTCCTCAGGCAAGATGAGGGCAGACAAAAGCAGTTGGTAAAGCTCTGTGGACTTTTGGGCGGGAGAGTGAAGCTTGTGTCACTTTGGTCCTCTGGCCAAAGCAGAGGCATTTTGGATATGCCCAGAAAAGGTGGTTCAGGATTAAGGAGGGGCTTAATCTAATTTTGGATTTAGGCTGCTGCACATAGCCCCTACCAATGTTGTCTAGCTCTGTTTTACTATCTATAAACAGAGGATAATTGTTCCAAGTATTTTAGGAGGAGCGGCAAGGGAGCACGTCATTGTATGCAACATATTAAAAAAACCAATATGGGAGCCAACTAGGTGACTAGAGGAAGTACTGATAATGGTCTTCAAATAAAGTCTCAGACTAATGAATATTCTTAGCAATCTGCATTTCTCTATTCTTTATTCTACAGGCAGCCACGAGAAAACCCATTCCATAACCTGAAGGTTCTCCTGGTGTCAGACCAGCAGCAGAACTTCCTGGATCTGTGGTCTGAAATCCTCATGACGGGGGGAGCAGCATCTGTTAAACAGCATTACTCAAATGCTCACAACAAAGGTACTGACTGGCCACTTTCTCAGGCTTAGTAGTTGAGAATCTCATGCCACTGTTGTCTCTAGTATGGTTTAAAACCATTTAGGATGGCTTACGAGGTAGCCTGCAAGCATAAAGGAAGGCAAAGTGCAGACACTGGCTTTCTGCTTGAGTGTAATCTCAAACATCTAGAAGACTTCCAGAGAAGGAGACGCTGCAGCAATTCAGGACACAAGCCATCAGCTTCCAGCTTATGTTGAAAGGGGGAAATAGGCAACAGTTGCTCCTGGACCTTCTGTAGTACACTAAAGTTTGGTTCCTTGTCCTTCTGAACTCAGCTGTCTTTCCCTCTCTATATGGGATGTAGGCTGTAATACTCAGGGCATAAGGTCAAGACTCGGTTCTCTAGTCCTGCCTGTAATGTTGGCTACTGGTTTTCTGCTAATTTCTCTCTGGACTAGAGGGAGTCTTTTACTTGCAGGGTGCAGTGTTGCTGTAGAGCGTGTCTTCGGTTTTACAGAGAGAATTCACTGGCTAGGAATGAGAGGACGGAGAAGGGATTCGTAGTGGTGAAACAAACTGATCTGCTGCTGCAGAGAGGATCCTTTTTCTTTTTGTCAACTGACAGGTGCCTGTCTTTCCTTCTGTGCAGATATTGCTTTGGGTGTTTATGACGTGGTGGTGACTGATTTTTCCTGCCCAGCTGGTGTCTTGAAGTGTGCAGAAGCTTTACGGCTGCCTGTTGTCTCACAAGAGTGGGTGATCCAGAGCCTTATTGCTGGGGAGAGAGTAGGCTACAACAAGCATCCAAAATATAAACATGACTATGTCCCCCAGTAAACTGAAACCTTGCCCTGCTGTCCCACTGTTGTGCAGACTGTGTTTTAATCAGGTTTTAAATGTTTGTGTATTGGACAGTGTGCATGAATTACTGTATATAGTTTTATCTGCTGGACTTTTATGATGAAATAAATGTTTAATCTCTTGTGGTAGCTGCTGGGACTCCTCATTTATCTAAACTTATTCCTGGGCCATGCCTCCAGAGAAAGAGGGCAGAGACAAAAGAAATGGTTACATTTTTCTGAGCTGAAGAGCACTAATGGTCTGCTTTCAGTAAAAGCTGACTTCAACACAAAGTCAATCATAAAGGAAGGAAAGGTGTTCTCAACTGGCAGCCTGTATTAACAGAAGTGAATACCCCGTGACCGAGTTCAGGGAGGCAGCAGCAGCACTACGGTTTGTTGGAAGAATAGCAGGTTGTGTACCCCTTCAGCTTGCTGTTGTTATTTTCCATTAATTTCATCAAGATGTTGCTGAAATAACTGGTAAGAGTTTCTAGGACAAAATGCCATTTTGTTTTGGCTACCTCTCTTTTTCCTGCTGTGACTATATAGGTATTAACCTTCCTCAGTGCAGACAGGCACTACCTAAGTAGAGAGAGAGACATGGGGACGTAGGACAACTAAACTGCTGGGAGACTGAAATGCAGAGTATGTAAGTGCTATGTATCTTTGTTTAAATGCTAAGGGGGTAAATATCTGCTGCTGAGCTGCTGCATTCCCAGCTGGGGACTTTATCTGAGCTGCCAGCTGGCATAAAGGGAAGAGCCGAGTTCGACAGCTCTTCATTCCAGCACCACTGTAGGCCAGAGGTGGAGAGTATTCTGTACCCAGCCTTGGACCCACTGTTTAGTCCCCTGCTTCAAAAGCAAGTTTTTCTTGATGCATGTATTTTCCCCAATCATTTTCTAGCTCAGTCACCTTCTGTGTTGGTCTCTAAACACCATATACAAACTTCAACACCCTTTCTCCAGTTTTCTAGCTTTTTTTCATAGTCACAGGATTTTTAATTTTGCATCAGGCACATAAAGCTGTAGTGTGTTGTCAGTGCCAGGCCTTACACTTGGCTGCCTGTTCATGTGTCTTTCCTGCATGAGCAGAGAGGACTTTTTCCTCCAATGGAGGCATTGTGAGAAAACCAACCCCCTGAGGGGAAGGCAGGTTTCCTGGCAGCCTTTGTGTTCAAACTAGGAAACCTGACTCTACACCCAGTGACAGACTGGAGGGCTCTCTTCTGCCAGTCCTCCAAATGGACTTACAGCCAGACAGCTTGGGAAATCTCAGTAACGCGCAAGTCCCTGCCACTACTGTTTTGCACTGAAAGATGCTGTGCCACTTTGTGCCTTTGCACTTGGGTGCAGACATTGACAATAATCCACGTAATTGCATGACAAGATGGTTTTATTTTGGTGCAGTAGAACAGTCACTAGTAGTATTCTAAATAGTCTTGAACGAAAACAGTACACTTAACAGTTAGCATCCTATTTAAGTTTCTCCTTAGGTTTAGTTCCAGCCCACTTTTTTGCCGTAGTCAAAGTACACATCTCCTTTTGCTGGCAAAGCTCCTACTTCTGTCTTCCATGTGCATAATTTTAAAACTTAATATATTTTATGTGCTATGGAGAAAGCATGTGACTCACTAGTAGCTCCTTACCTACACAGGTATGCTAGAACGGTGCACCATATAAGAAGAGATTCTTAAAATTTAGTCGTCCTTCCCTCCCCCTTTACTTCAAACTACTGTTGCAGCTGTTTCATTTACATGAAGATATTTATTAGCAGACATTGTGTGCTGTAAACCAGTTTACTTCACAGGTGGAACTTGCAAATACAGCCAGCACTTCATTCCTAGTCAGGAACAACAGCCCCCTCCAGCATGGCAAGGACTTGAGTCCAGCTGAGGAGTCAAGACATCACAATTCTTGTTGCTTTTTCACTTTCCGCAGAGGCACAGGCTGCCTTCCTAGAAGCATTTATCAGTATATGCAGGGCTGCAGAAAGCATGTTTTTATTAGTTCAGAAAAAATGGAGTAGCTTTCTGCAATCAATGGGCAGCCTCACATATGCGGTGCTTCCTGCCCATTCCTTCTGAAACTGGTTCAGCAGGAAGGAGTCGCCTCCAACGGAAGATTCAGCTCAGTGCAAACTCTCCACTGCTTGAAGAGCTGTTGGTCACAGCCTGAAGAAAAGGTCTTGGTGCTTAAACCCCAAAACTGCAAAAGAAGGGTACAATATTAACTACGTGTTGAAAGGAACTCCCTGTATCAATCCCCCATCAGCATTTTTCAGGCAGTATGAGCTAGCAGCTAGTTCAGCTTCGTGCCAGAATAAAATGGAAGGGCAGGAAGCATATAGAAACCCAAAATTAGTTCATCCTGGTTTGTTACTTTTCTATTTGCTTTTAATTATTGCAGCTTACACAATCAATAAAAATGACTTGCGATCATTTAGATCGTTCTGTACTTCAAGTAATTCAGGATAATGCTACAAACAACCCTGAAGATATTCCTACCTGCCCAGGGTTCCTCCAGCCTGGGTGTAGTATTTGTTATAATCCAAGCGTAGCAGCAGTTGAGCTAAGTCAGAGTTTATCTGATGGTTGCGAACACTAGAGAGAATCTTGAAGAGAAGTGATGACTGACGACTGAACCCCTACGAATTAGAAGAAGTCAGTTGTGGGCACTCTCAGGAGAGAAAGCAAGGAAGCAAGCAAGTCTTTCATCTCTGTTCCTGCCTAAACAATCACTTGACAGCCTGAAGAAAAGAATCACTGCAATAGAGGTGATGCTTGTGGTCCGGAGTAAGGTAAGCCATCAGCCACAAGAATTATTAGGTGTCAGGTATCCCAAAGGAAGGGTAGAGGCACAAGCTGATACCCACCCCCTTTCCATTCCAATAGGGTAATTTCTGTGTATCTGCCCACACTCCTCCGCTCTGTGCATGTAGAATTTTTGACACAGGAACAGCTGATAAATTAAGATCATTGCAAGCACTCTTACAGAAAGTCTCAGCTTAAACTCACTCCTATTCTACAGCTGTTAAAGCCAAGTTGGCTATCCAGGCAAGTGTTTTCAGGGTAAAATGGGTCCATATAAACAGATTCACCTTCACCAAAATACTGAGTTGTGCAGCTCCCCGTTCATCCAATGGGCCCAGATTCTGACTGACCAGAGAACAAAAGCTATGACAAAGATCCAGAATTTCATTTAAGCAGTGGAAAACCTGCATGGGATAAAAAGTACAAGATAGTAGCTTACACAGAGTTCAGACTGAGAGAAAGCTGTTCTTAGTACGTAAAAAGTTGCAGCCTTGATGATCAAGATGTTGCTGATACTGTGTTTTTCAATCAGTAAGGAAGATGTTAAAGAACACCTGTAGCATTTCTGCGAGGTTTTCTACAGGAAAAGGATTTAAATGTTACACTGGATCTTTCCACCCACCCCCAACCTTCTGCAGACATCACTGAGGAAGCAGCAATTGGTGTTCGCCATCCATGCAGGTGCAGGAGTTGAACATTGGCTTCCTCCCCAGCCAGGGCATCTCTGCAGCTTTGGGACTGAGAGGGAAGGATACTGTTTTTATCCTCTGAAGTATGAGAGGGAATTTTTCCTAATGCATTTCAGAATGAATCCCTCAGGAATACAGTTCCCACCACTATGCTAATTAATACTTCTTTAATAAAATTGCCTGTGAGAAGAACATAGCAATGAAACTTACTTAAGTTAATAAGGTTAACTGAACACTGGAATAATCTTGATTTAAAACTGCCAGGAATGCAGCATTCGCACTCACCCACTGTAAATTAAGTGATCTTAATTCAATTATCTGTTCTAGTTTATACCTGCTTTATTCCTAGAATTGTAGTCTGTGCTCTACAGGGCTATCACTCGCCTGTTTTAAAATAGATGGTTTCTTGTATCTGTTCAAAAGGTGTGTTTCTTAGGGCAGTTGGAGAATTTGTAGAAAAACGTGCAAGCAAGACATACTTACAGGTTTTAGGAGAATGAAAGACTGAGCCAACAGGTTACTTAAGAAATGATCATGAGCCAGTCGTATACTCTCAAAATCTCGTGTGGCGTTTATCTGCTGCAGAAGCTGTGAGAACTGAGATTCCAGTACGTCCACCTGATGGATATGTAAAGAAATCTCATTAATATCTTAAGGAATGGGAGTACCTCACACCAGCCAGAAGTTTTGTGTAAGAAACTTAATTTCCTTAATGCTACTCTTACCTTAGAGGCTGAGGATCACCCTCCGGAACAGAAAATTATATACAACAGTGGTACGTAACAAGAGGGGAGGAACAACAATTTCTGATGCGTAAGTATTATCTAAGCAGAAAGGGAAACGGTTGCTTTCCTTAAGATTAACTATTGAAAAGGTGTATAGCTAGCATGTAAATAAAGGTATTTGATTGTAGTAATCTCTGAATTTTACAATGGGAGGTACTATGTGGAATCTCAGGGCAGAGGCTGCAGTGTGAAAGCTCAGCCAGCTAACTCTAAAGAATTCAGAAAGCCAGGCCCTCATTTCAGCTGTTATGGCTATTAACAAAATGATACGTAATTCTCACAAAATCATGTTACTAGTAACTAGTGTTTGTATTTGACAAGTCTCTTTTTTACTTCAAATAAATATGGCTTCTCTCAATTCTTATAAAAAACAAAAAACAACCAACCAAAAAAACCCAAACAACACACACAACCCCACCCCCCTGCCAAAAACAATGACTTGTCACTTAAAGGGACAAGAGAATAAGCCAGGATAGTATCTTAATGATGCTACTTCAGAGGCAACTGTGGCTTCTAACAAATGCTTAGCAGCACTGGAGAGCCAAAACTCCTGTATTTCCAGTAAAACTCACTGATTCACAAGTCAAAAAACTTTATAATTGTAGTACTAAGTCTAAGAACTCATAGAAAGTTCCAGACTTATTCCAAAGGAAATCCTGATTTCCTTAACGTACAAAGAATCTGAGCCCTGAAAGACAGGACTTTGATACTCCCCCCATGAATTTCTGCCAGTTCCTCATTAACTGATAAGATTTTACTTTCTCTATAATCCTGACCTGCAGATAATACTGAAGATTGTCCACAAGGAAAGCCATGTGATCCCTCAGACGCCACTTGATGGCATCAGTTCTGTTAGATTTCAGGTGTTTGCGCTGCATCTGGAGAGCCCAGCAGTGCTGGAGCTCAGCCTGGACTCGTCGCACACTCAGCAGGTATTTGAACACAACATTGTACCTACAGTCAAAAAATACCAAATTGTTTAAGATTAAAATCTTCCTTGGGTGCAGTTACTGGAAACATAACAATGCACGACTGGAAAAAGAAGCAGGAGGTAGGCCAGGTGATGGCCCATCCCAGAGTAATAGATCTCTGCTTGTATTGGTTACTGACCTAAAAAATACAAAGTTTATTTCGCGTTAGAGAGGGAAGAGCTGATCATCTTTTGTCAAAGTAGCACTGTTGGTAAAATAGTGCAGATCTGTCAGCATCTTGCAGGTCTTACTGTCATTACAAGTACCTTCCATATGAGTAAGTGGAAAGAGTAGTTTTAAGGTTCAAAGAGTGAGGTTAAGTACTATAGCTTTACCTTTCTCTCCACTGAGAGGAAAAAAACCCAACACCTTAGTAAGTGCCTGAGATCAGGGAACCTATAGATGAATATACAAAGACAACACCTAATACTTACTTCTCTAGAACAGCAGGAGTAAAGAGAATGTGCAGCGGCCATTGAACTTTGTAAGAAAGGCCCAGAGCTGCCCATCCAGATGCGGGGGCTTCACGTGGAGATAACTCCCGGGAAGGCCCTTCGCGACTCTGAGAAGTATCTGAAAACAAATGAGGTGCTGAATTAAGTCGTCTTCTCAGCCAAGACAACCACAGCAAGGAAGAAAAGGGGAAAGAACAGAGTAAGAAGAGCCAAAGCAGGTTAGGCCATCACATAGGGCTGCAAAGGGAACAAAGTTAGTATTTCTTTAAGTTCAGAGAAGGGTCTTTAATAGGACTTGAACACAAGGTCAGCATCTCCCCTCTTAACTCACTACTAAAAATACAAGTAGGTACCTTTATGCTCCTTTCCATGATACTCAATGGTTAAGTGAAGCAGAGGAAGAAGGTTGTCATCATCCAACAGTACCTTATGAGCAGACTGCTGAAATGCAACGTTGACATCTGACAAGAGAGCACAGATACCGGCACAAGTTGATGCGTCTGGGGCTAATCTTGCAACCATTAATTATTTATGCTCTGCCATAAAAGACAACCCTGACACACTACTTTCATTTACTTCCAGTTTCAAATATGGAGAGAAACCTGTCATCTGAAAGTTTCCGAGATGTTATTTTCACCCACTCTGTGAGACATTCTCATTCACAAGTGCCATTCTTTCAAGACTAATGACAACATCTAGAGGATAAGATAGAGCTCTTCTGGATGGGACGTGGGTAGCCATTTTCCTGTTATACCACAGCAAGGACAGTTTGCTAAGTGAATAAGTAACACTCACCATGTTCAGTTACAGCTGTAGGTGGTGTTTTTAACATGTGCTGTGCAGTGTCAATGAAGGCCTGAAACAGCTCACCTCTTCCCAAAAGGTAAAAGTCTTTTATAATCTGTGGAGATAATTTTTTCTGTATATAAGCATATAAAAAACTGAGCAGAAATTTTAAGCATCCTAGCTGATATCATCCATTTTTATTATCACTTGGACAACCTCTGCCACTTCAAAACACTGCTGGAGAGACTGCCCAAAAAGTCTACACTGGCTTTGCTTCAAGATGCAAACCACAAAACCACATACACATACCCCTCTAACTCTGTCTCTGACCCAGTTCTATCAGTCAGTGCTCATTCTCAAGACCTGGAAAATGAAAACAGCTTTACCTAAAAGAAGAAAGTGCAGAACCTAGCACAGTGAAGTATTTAATGGGAACGAAAGAAAGAACGAAAGATTAAGCTGCCTTAGCAAAAACAAGCTAGCAGTTACATTACCTTCAGTTGTCCTAGTAAATCTGATTCTTCCACCATGAGTTTCCAAAGATGCTAGTGAGAAAACAAAAAAACAAACCAAAAGAAACCTCCTCTCAGATTTATCTAAACCCACTCAGTGAGAACAGCAGCTGTTTTAAAGTATACTTGTTGTGTATACAAAAAAGCACCTATATAAAATGCTATATAAAGCATAAGAGAACACACTAAGATTCCTACGTGTAGGCAGCCCATGCTACTGGTTAGAATATTCTTGATGTATACCAGAAACTGTTCCCAAGAAACATGAAGACCCATGACAAAGACTAAGCAAATTCTCAGACATCAGTTCCACTCTAGCTTTGTTCTCACTTCTCCAACCTCCCCATCTTCTCAGGTTTCTCCCCGGCCCCAAATTAAAAAAAGATTTTAAATTGCCAAAGCAAAGAATTTGTCGAGAGACACCATCCATTATGCTGAAAGCGTGATGAAAAGTTCTGAAGTTGTTGTAAGTGAAGTAAAAAACTAAAAAAAAACAAACCAAAACCTAATTCCCTTCTTTCCCGCATGAAAATTAATAGTATTTGTTAATGTCCTTTTGTCATTAGAAGTTGGGGTAACACGACGCTCTGAGACCCATCCTGCAGCATTCACATGCTTGTTCAATCACTGATTGTAAAAAGCCCCCTTCTTCTCCCAGCCATTCACAAAACCAAAGAGCCTCCCAGCCTGTGTCGTAGTCACCCCTCCCAGGATCCTCACCTCAGCAACAGTGCTCCGTATCCAGTCAACCACCGATTCAAAGTCCACCAAACTAAAGAGTGGTTGCTGCTTGAGTCGATGCAGCTCTGCTGCAAAAGTGTCCTCCTGGTTTTTTAGGATGGAACCTGTGAAGCAATTGGAAAAGTGTTTTGGATGATAAAAAGGAATACTATTTGAAGAAGTGCCAAGCGCTCCCAGCACAGGGGGGCAGAAAGGCTGTTGAGGAGTACCATCTCATGTCACACGAGGAATGTGAAATTGAGGAGGCCTCAAAGTACAAGCATGAAGGTACAAGATTACTATTGCAAGTACAGTTACAGTATAGACAGACACTCAACATGGCAGTGCTGTGGCATCAGTAAAAACCCAAAATATTTTCTATGTAAATGATTGCCACCAACAGCCCTTTTCCTAGGACTGAGCTAGATCTTTGAACCCACAACTTTCCTGCCATATCAGTTAGTTTGGCTCTCCATCTACCCCCCCTTCCAAATCTAGCCTACTGCTTGAACTTGGGGATTTATTTATTTATTTTCTAACCAACTAAGCCAGAAGACCAATTTCTTTTCATCTCTCTTAAGGCAAAAAAACAGTCCAATTTAATTGGTCCTTTGTTCTCTGCACTGTCACTCAAGCCATTTGAGTACTTTTGCATGGACACGCTCAAGATAAGAGCCTCCACAGCAGTCCTCCCCAGTTGGTGTAGGAATATATTTCCAAAACCATCTCCAACATAAACTTATCAGGCTCTCAAACAGAACCATCAGCTGGAATTGTCTCTCTCTTGCTGTCTTAAAGCTTCTGTCTTAATCATTTGTCTTCCACAGCAACCTCTGGGACCACCTTGCAACAGATCTCTTAGCTTTGTGGATGCATTTTGATTCTATTCAAATTCTGCCACTTGGCAGCATACCCACTCAGAGCAAGACGTGCCCCTGTGTCTGCACCCTGCAGGGACAGGGATGCGAACTGAAATGAAAACACAACCTTTGCAATTGCTTTATTTATCCAAAGCCAATCATAGGGTGACCTGTTGCTGGAAACTTGGAGACTATGTTTGAAAAGTGTTATTATTTACTCATCCTGTTCTTGTACTGCTGCCTCGGAATCAATCAGAAGCAGAACACCAGGACCACTGCTCTGTCCTGGCACAACCATCCCCGTGTTCTGAAGAATATCAGCCAATGGTCAGTGACTGCTGAGGAACTCGTTAATACTGCATTTATGGAAGATACTTGTCAGTCACTCGTAACTGAGCAAAGGCTACAAGAAAGATGTTCCTTACCTTTTCTGGTCAGGTTAACATTTTGATTCTCAAACATCTGTACAGATTCTCCCACAAAGAGGATTTTCTCAGCAACCCGCACAGGAATGTATGAAGGCAGCATTTCTACTCGCAGAGAAAACTGTTTCAGAGATGGAGCTAACATGTTCTCCTCCTCAATCAAACGCTACCAGAGACCACAGGGAAAAGAAATCAAGGTAGTTAATTGAGCTCTCTCAGTGTCACCTTCTTAATTGCCTACACTTTTCCCCATGGACGTAGAAGATTCACGAATTTTCACATTCTTCCTATATCCAGTATAGTGAAATAATAGATTTTTCACTAACTGCCTTTTAAAGTTTTCCCTTGTTTTTGCCTGTGTGTAGTCTGTACAAGGCACTTAATTAGTATGCAACGCGGGGTGTTTTGGGGCTGAATCTTCTGTGTGTTCACAGCCAAGGTGCACCAACACCATGGGTGTCCATGAAACGTTTTCTCACAGTAGAATGTGAATTTACACAGTTGCAGTTGCTCCTCCATGGTCCCTAGTGCAGACACTAATCAGACACACAAAGTGGGGAAGGTTCCTCCATTGAGGAAGCTCTTTGCACGAGGGCACTCGAATGGCATACCATCTGCATGAGGAGCTACTGCATTTCACCAGTGCACTGGCAGGTTGCTCCCTTGCTTAACTGAGCACTCTGGGCATGTTCTTAGCAGCCTCTTGACTCTCACATGGCACGTTTTTCCCCAGTAATGTCAGTAGTATTACCCTGTTAGGTAACATTTGCACAATAAACCGTTGTGCAAGAAAGCTATCTGACCCAGCTGCCCACAGAAAGGGTGCAAATCAACACCTGAGCTCCCCACACCCTTTCCCTTGCCATCACTCGCACACCACCAATGCTTCAGTTGAGATCACAGCACTGACCCTACGGAATCAGAAAAGTCACTCAGGAGCAGGGCGAGTACAGCCATTCCAGTTACTTGACATCAGCGTCTACACAGATTCCACCCACAGGGCTTTCTGCCCTGAGCTAATCCAGCTATGCTTTATGCTTAGCTGCAACCCATCACAACATTCTGTTGATTTGCCATCCTGCCTGGTCTCAGGATGTGTCCAGTCTAGCATAGCTCGAACCGAAGCGGAAGACAATCTATTTCTTCTTTAGTTCCCCAAGGACCGAAAGATGCCAAGCTACGACTTGCAGTCTTACCAGGTCCTGCAGTTCTCGTAGCTGTTTTCCTGTAAGACCCCCAATTCCTAGGTCATCGTCATCTTCTTCGGGTTGGCTAGGGACATTCCCAGAAGAGGGGCCCTGTTTGATAAAGAACTCTTCATGTTGGTCTAGCAGCAATCCATGCAGCATCCAGGCAGAGAGCTGCTTATACATGACTCCATGACACACAGCCAGAATCCTGAGGTCAAGAGAAACAGACAGTGAGGCCTTTGCATGCAGTAACCAAAACCTCATCGTACATGATTCTAGAACATCCTGTTAGTAAACCAGGCAATACAGCAAATGCTAAACAGCTAATGTGGAATTTTACAAATTTTTTTTTTTTAAACAGAGAAAGCTGGAGCGATCACTTGCGAAACTAAACTAAGAGATCTGCTAGAATACAGAAGTATAAGTAAGTTTGCAGTGGCTTCCCAGTCCTGCTCTTTCTACTCAATTACCATATCAGCATGAACACAACTTATCTTTTAAGTAGTCTGACTTAAAAGGCTACAAAGATGATCAAGGGAACAGAGCACCTTTCTTATGAGGAAAGGCTGAGAGACTTGGGGCTGTTCAGCCTGGAGAAGAGCACCTCATAAAAATGCTTAACAGTACCTAAAGGATGGGTGTCAAGAGGATGGGGTCAGGCTCCTCTCAGTGGTGCCTGGTGACAGGACAAGGAGCAACAAGTACAAACTGGAACACAGGAAGTTCTGTCTGAACATGCAGAAAAACTTCTTTCCTGTGCAGGTGGCAGAGCCCTGGAAGAGGCTGCCCAGAGAGGGTGTGGAGTCTCCTTCTCTGGAGACATTCAAACTCCACTGGGATGCGTTCCTGTCCAGCCTGCTCTGGTCAGACTAGATGATCTCTGAAGGTCCCTTCCAACCCCTACAATTCTGTGATTCTGTGACTTTCTCCCCAGGGACATATGAACCTGGCAACACTCACTCGGTCACATTTATCCTTTTGAAGGATCAAAAAACAGTAACAGGTCAACCATACGCAAAACAGTTCAGGTAGACATCGGAAGAAGGAAAGACATGCGGTCTGCACTTTCCTCAGCCTTCAATCCAAAGTATGGAGAGAGCCTTAATTCCTGCCATAACCCTACTTTAGATAAATAACAGGGTTTTCCTTGCATGCTACTCCTACTTTTCTATCATGCAAGCCTGTTTTGCATGTACTGTTTACACAACTAAGATAAACGCTTTGACACTAGCTCTAGTTACTACAGAAGAATGAAATAATAGCTTTACTGTATCTACATACTTTTCAAGAGCACTGCGAACAGGAGGCAACCCCCCACAGCTGTGTTTGTGGACTGTCTCCAGTATCTGACATCCATGAATCTGCAGAAAGAAAACATATTTAGTCTAGGTCTGTCACTGGGATCTGTACGGAACTTTTCAGCCATTTAAACATTACACTTTCAGCTAACAAGAAAATGCCTTAACAAGCTGCACAAGTCTTACAGAAAGAAAGATGTAACCTACTCCATGTAGTGAAGAAAGAGACCTTAGGCTCTAGACCTAAGCTTCTCTCAAAAATTTCTCTTAACAATAAGTAAGCATCTCTGGATTCTGAAAACATTAGCTTCTGCCTTTTTTTTTTTTCAGGCGTCAGCGGGAGAAAACAGACTCAGAAAAGAAGAAATTCCAACCACCAACATCTCACACTATGAAATGTATGTATTGTGATTATAAAATGCAAGTCATCAAAGATCATACCAATAATGAAAAACTCAAATCCAGTGTAAATGGAGTTGCAAAATAGTTATTCAATACTTACAGCAGTACTAGGAAGAGGGCACCCATTACTGAAACCACATTCCTGCCTAGTATTAAAGGTCTGGGATAGGGGCAGAAAGAACTTTATCAGCTAAAGAGGAAACTTGTTAAGAGAAACTAGCTATAATTTTACTGTACCTTCTGAGTCTTGATCTGTTCCACCATGACCATCACAGAGGGGAAGAGTAACTGAAACTGCAGAACAAGGAGCAAAATATTGAATTTGGTTGCTATGCTATAGCAAAACTATACTTAAGTACATGTGGACAGCAGCTGACTACAATAATTTAATTAAATTATCATCTGTCTTTGCCGAGAAATTAGAAACATAACATGCAAATATCTAGGAAGACTGTCCTCCCTCCACTGGGCCAAGATGCATGAAGTTACTGTGTTCCAGCTGCAGTTGGGGCTGCACACAGGCAGTGAGGAATATGCGAGGGTCAAGGTGGAGCACCCAAGTTTTGTGTCAAAAAGCGATCCTCTGAGCATGATTAAGGGACTACAAATGTAAAGGTGTTAAAAAGAAATGGCGTGACATGACAGACTAACCCTTATTTATCCCACCCACTTTCTCATTAGACTCAAGGAGTAACCGAAGAGCCCTACCTGTTTATTAACATGACATACCTGGTCCAAGGAATAATTAACATGTGAGATGGAAAGATGCGGGTCGGCCAGAAACTGTAAGACCGGCAAAGGAATTAATGAAAATTAAAATAAGGTATAGATAAGTAAAAAAGCACATTTGGCTCAATATTCCAAACCTTTAGTTCCAACAGCTTTCCTCCCCTCTCCCCCTTCTCCCCCATATGTTAGAGAACCAAGTCATATGAGGAGAGGCTGACGGAACTGGGCATGTTTAGTTTGGAGGAGGCTGAGGGTGGACCTCATTGCCCTCTACAACTACCTGAAAGGAGGGTGTAAAGAGGTGGGTGTTGGCCTCTTCTCCCAAGGGAATAATGACAGGACCAGAGGAAATGGTCTGAAGTTGCAGCAGGGGAGGTTTAGACTAGATATTAGGAAGAACTCCTTTACTGAGAGAGTGGTCAGGCACTGGAACAGCCTGCCCAGGGAGGTGATGGAGTCGCCATCCCTGGAGGGATTTAAGAAACATGTGGACATGGCACTTCAGGGTGTGCTCTAGTGCCCGAGATTGTTGGGTTGTGTCTGTTTGTGGGGTGTGTTTTTGTTTGTTTGGGGTTTTTTTGTGATTGGATTTGATGATCTCAAAGGTCCCTTCCAACCATGAAGATTCTGTGATTCTGTAACACCAAAGCAATACTCAGAGGCAGAGATAAGATGGCCAAGGAACTTTAGAGTCAAAGATGATTTATCCAAAGATTAAGTCCCCATGATTAAGCAAGAGCTTAATGACAGCTTAATTAAAGTTGTTGCTGTGTTCGGTATTTTTGCCTGATTTTTTTTTTTTGCAAATCTGGACATGGAGTTGAACAGAGAACAAGCACATCGGAAAGCATTTACTCTGAGGCCAATGACAGAAAGAGTCCAAAAGAGTCCACAAGCGATGGATCTGGGGCTCCTTCAAGCTCAGACAGTGACTACAGCACAACTCATCTCTCCCTGTCATCCAGCATCTGATCCTAAAGATCTTGGATTCCAAGGGAAGGAGTTATTTTCATATAAAGTCAGATCTTTCTCACTACTACAAATCTCATCCAAATCCGTAAGCACAGAAAATTATTATCTGCTAGTAACAAGCAGCCTCTGTTTATCTGCAGTAGTGACAATTACTATGAAGTACCCAAAAGACTACAGCATAAACCGAGTGCTCCTCACTCCTTCCAAAAATATACTATACTTTCTTGATAAGGCAGCATAAACTATTAAAATCCTGGAATGAAGTCCTTCTTTATACTCTGCCAGCAGTGAACTTGTACAAACTCTGCATTTCCTCTCCAGTAAAATCATTACAGTGGCACATAGAATCATAAAATCAATAGTTTGGGTTGAAAGGGACCTTTATGTCCATCTAGTCCAACCCCCTTGCAGTGAGCAGGGACATCTTCAACTAAATCAGGTTGCTCAGAGCCCTGTCCAACCTGAACTTGAATGTGTCCACGGATGAGACATCCCCCACCTCTCTGGGCAACCTGGGCCAGTGTCTCACCACCCTCACTGTAGAAAACCTCTTCCTTATCTCTGGTCCTACCTGAAGCAGGACTGCTGCTTGGAAGAACAACTGTCCAGTGAGGAGAATAAAATGAGTGGCAAAAAGGAAAAGGAATGGATATGCACCTAAGCCCTTGGCTTTCAGAGGTCGCTGATAAAACGATGAGAAAGGAAATCAACAGGTTAACTCCTAAATGTCTGTATTGCTGGGGAAGACTTAAACAGATTTATCCAAAATTCATCACCCAGCCAGTGGAAGAGAAAGTTTTCTGGCTCTTAGGACAAAGGCAGATTGTGAGCCATGACAAAACACCCTGTTGACTATTTAGAATGTGCTTTTATACACACTCCGTACTTTCCTGCTGCTCCAGAAATTATCTTCCGTGGCATGCACACTGGCTACTTTGCCTAGATCTTTGTGGGAACAAGGAAAGGAAAGTCTAACCTCACAATCCATTTCCTGGCTAATTACCAAATGCAAACTGAAACACTATTCAAAAGTTCTGGGGGCAAGGGGAGTCACCAATACAAACATTACCTCACCTCTTTTTCTTTATTCTCATTCTTGAAAACCTGTCTTTGGTCTCAATCTCAGCCTCAAAAAACATTTTAAATTTCAAATAAAAAATTCAATTTATACAAAGGCATGAAAGGACCCAATTGTCATGAAGGGAAGCAATGGACAAATTGGTCTGTCTCATTCCTATTCTCCATGTAAAGCATATAAGATTGAATGTTTGATTTAAAAAAAAAAAAACAACTACCAACAGTAAGACTTCATGCATTCATTTTTAATACAGGTTCTCTTGCCTTTAACAGCAGATATATAGCATCAAGTGTGTTCCGATCATACTTGCACTAATTGTCTGAATGAAGAAATGCACAATGCTTACAAGCTTATTAAACATGAAGATGACAAAAAAGCTACACACGCGCTGGAGAACAGGAGTAAGACCAAAATTATTTCAACGTATTAAACTAAGATCAGGAAAAATCCAATTTGGCAGGATAAAGTGAAAGGTAACACACTCAGGAAAACACAATAGGCTGTATAAACACAGGATGAGGAACAAACTTCAGCAGCATACCTTCAAGTAAAACGGTAGCAACTCAGCAAAACTCTACTACATCATACCATTATGAAAATGCAGATACCATGCCATAATATGTGGTGCTAGCATATCTATCAGGGTACACAAAATAATAATTATAAAAATAGATATATTTTATTATAAAAAATAATAAAATAATTTTAATCCTTGTGCTCTTGTAAGTATGCATGTTAACACTCCTTTTGGAAAACCTCCCTCTGTTTTGGCAGTGCACTTCCAGAAAGACATGGAGTGAGTAGAGGAAAGTCAGAACAATCCAGGGAAAAGTACTACAGATCTATTAAATGGGACCCATGGAAAAATATGCACAAACTGGGTTTTCAGTCTAAGAGAAGATAAGTGCAAGGGAAATGCACTGTTACAATTTAAATTTGTAAAAGGCTGCAGTGAAGCAGAAGAGAATAACTTGTTCTTCACGTCCACTGATAAGTATTGAGGCAATATTGCACCAAGACACGTACATGTTAGGTAACGGGGAGAAACCGTCCAGTGCTAGGAATACTGGAGCACTAGAGCTATGGAGTCCTTGTCACAAGAAGTCTTTAAGAGCATGTTATATACACACATCAGTGGTCAGTTGTTTTTTGGGGGGTGTGTTTGTTTGTTTGGTTTTTTTAATTAATCTATATAGCCACTAAGCAACACAGGCAAGAGGTAAGCTGCATCCAATTTATTCCCTTTACCAAATATCACAACTTCTTTTAAAGCACCAGCAGTTTCAAAACAGCATCTTCTTACCTCTTTGCTTCCTCCAGATGACAAAGGTATTCATAGGCTACATTCTGGCGTCGTCTCTCATCCATTTCTTCTGCTGTTAATCTCTCATTATCCAAGACAGCTGCAAAAAGTCAAAGTACATTCTCAGGTGGTTGAAGATTGAATGTAACTGAACAGGCACACCAAAAGATGAGATCCAAACTTTCCCACAGAAATTCAGAAATAAAACACAGGTTTTATTTGAGTCAGAAAATGAAGGACCAAATACATCTGTTCTTTACAAGCAACAGAAGAGACCCTGGTTCCTTATCCTTCTTTGTAACATAAACCTGCCACCTTCCCTCTTTCTGATTTTTCAATTTGACCGTCATCCAACCTTTTCCATCTTCCAATGTCTTAGAAACAGTCCTTCATTTTCTTATTTTCTTCTAGCTTTGCCTTTCTCTTCCTCAAAAGCACATCCGTGAGCCCATGTCCCTCCATCTATCCTCCAATTCTGGTAGTCAAAGATTAAGGAAGGACAACAATATATGTGCACATCATCTAATCCCTTCTGTATCTTTATAGTCCACCTCTAAAAAAGATGGAAATGCTACTCAGTTCTTATCTGAAAGGGAACCATTCAGATCTACAACCTGTGTGTCATCTTTGAATGAAGCTGAGGACCTACACAGGGTATATGCCTAGATCTTCCAGACTCTATGTGTAAGCCTCAGTGATGAAGCCTGCTCTTCCCCCTCTTGCAGCTAAATACCTCATCCATGCTCTCTGGTCAAAAAAAAAAACCAAACCCAAAAGCCAACCAAAAACCCCCCACAACTTTTTAGGTTTTATGGACCAATCTGACAAATAGAAAACGTGTCATACCATTATGAATCAAAGGTTAACTTACACCTAAAATGCCTTCAGCAAATACAGGCAAGTGGTGAGGTATCAACTACAGCACTTGGGATCAAACAAGACCTTGGACCAAACCGTGCAGGGTCCCTTCGACACCAGCCCGGGGTACCGCAAAAGCATCTTGCCCATTACTCCAGCCCCACCCAAAGTTACAAGAGCCGAAAACTGCCCCAAACCTCAGGGTAACGCCCACAGTAAGGGAAACCCCCCTCCCCTCCCGACGCCCCCGCTCCGTCCTCCCTTCTCTTCCCAGCCGAGGACGGAGCCCTCCCCCGCGCTCCACCTGCCCGCTCCGCCTTGGCTCCTGCCCGACGGGGGCACAGGCGCGCCCGGGTCTCGGACAGCCTGAACTGCGGCCTCCCCCGCCGCCGTTTCGCCCGGTGAGTCAGGTGTCGCCGCCGAAACACGCGGGGGGAAGGCGGCAGGGCCGGCCGCGGCCCCGCGCCCGACATCTTGGGCGTGGCGGGGGGCCCCCGCGCTGCCTCCCCACCGCCTTCTCTTAGGGAAGGACATGAGGCTCGGACGAGCTCCCGTGCCCGGGGCGCCCCTCCCCGCCCCCGCCGG
>JAOXJK010000069.1:43185180-43204471 GCA_025774025.1 Xenus cinereus
TGAACACAGTACTCAAGGTGAGGCCTCACCAGTGCCAAGTACAGAGGCACGATGACTTCCCTACTCCTGCTGGCCACACTATTCCTGATACAGGCCAGGATGCCGTTGGCCTTCTTGGCCACCTGGGCACACTGCTGGCTCATGTTCAGCTGGCTGTCCACCAACATCCCCCGGTCCTTTTCTGCTGGGCAGCTTCCCAGCCACTCTTCCCTAAGCCTGTAGTGTTGCCTGGGGTTGTTGTGACCAAAATGCAGGACCCGGCACTTGGCCCTATTAAACCTCGTCCCAATGGCCTTGGCCCATTGATCCAACCTGTCCAAATCCCTCTGTAGAGCCTTCTGACCCTCAAGGAGATCAACGCTCCCACCGAGTTTGGTGTCATCTGCAAACTTGCAAACAAAATCTGAGGGTGCACTCAATCCCCTTATCCAGATCATCAGTAAAGGTATTAAACAATACTGACCCCAAAACTGAGGTCTGAGGGACAGCACTGGTGACCGCCTGCCAACAAGATTTCACCCCAATTATCATGACTCTCTGGCACAGCCATCCAGCCATTTTTTTACCCAGTGAAGAGTACACTTGTCTATGCCATGATTCGCCAGCTTCTCCAGGAGAACACTGGGGGGGGCGGTGTCAAAGGCCTTACCAAAGTCCGGGCAGACAATGTCCACAGTCTTCCCTGTATCGAGAGGGTGGGTCACATAGTCATAGAAAGAGATCAAGTTGGTTAAGCAGGACCTCCCTTTCGTAAACCCATGCTGGCTTACCCTGATCTGTTGGCTGCCCTGCACTTGCCGTGAGAGGTCACTCAAGATGATCCTCTCCATGATCTTTCCTGGTACCGAGGTCAGGCTGACAGGCCTATAGTTCCCCAGATCTTCCTTCCAGCCCTTGTAGATGGGTGTCACGTTGGCCACTCTCCAGTCATCTGGTACCTCTCCTGTTGACCAGAATTGTTGATAGATAATGGAGAGAGGCTTGGTGAGCTCTCCCGCCAGCTCTCTGAGTATCGTTGGGTGAATCCCATCTGGCCCCATAGACCTATGTGTGTCTAGGTGCATAAGCAAATCATTAACTACTTCTTCCTGGATTATGGGGGGGTTATTCTGCTCTCCATCCTTATCTTCCAGCTCAGGAGGCTGAATACCCTGCGAGTAGCTGGTCCGACTATTGAAGACGGAGGCAAATGAGGCTGAGCAGCTGGGCATTTCATTTTGCTGCACCTTGTCAGAAACAAGATGTTTTCACTGTTTTGTCTCAGCCTTCAGAAGTTTCCGATAATGCCTAGTGGTGGCCAATATGTTTTGTGAAGAATGAAGTAACAGCTGTGCCACTCAAAATGCAAGTAGTGGTGTGAGAGCCTTCCTCAGGTCCACCTTGGCAGTCAGAGCACTTAATCGTTAAGTGGAAGGTCTGCTTGAAGAGCTTCAAATACCCCTTTCCCGACCCTCAACCCATGCATGCTTCGTGGCCTACACACTTTTCATGCGTATCTGAGTGGGAATTCCTGGCTCTTAGACCTGAAGCCATACCACTTTGCATAAGAGTTAGAGATGAAATGACCAGAAGGAGGGGAGCTGACTCCTTAGCTTAATAATTCAGATACAAAGTGAGAGCAGAAAGGCTTGAGTTCATGGTCTACTCCCAAGAATACTTTTTTTCCTCACCGAGCAGTCTTTCTGTAATTGTCCTTTGAATTTTTCTTTTTATTACTACTAGTACAGCCTAAAAGAGGGCTCTTGGCTGCGTTGTTTGAAAGGAGTATTTAACTAAAACAAGTAAACCGTAACTGTAAGAGATCATTATGTTTGAAATTAATGTCCTTGGTGTGAGATTTTCTGTATTTGACTTCTTTGCCAGTGGTGTAACTGAGATACAGTGTGTGAATTAGGTACTGCAGCATTTTGCCTGAAAGCTAGGGGGATGAATAGGAGGGTTTATAATCTTTCCTTATAGTGAGAGATTTTCAGATTGGAAGTCATACCTATAAGGAGAAAAAGAGGACCTAATTGCGGAGGAAGGTATCTGCTGTGCCCTGTGTCAGGCACTCATAAGCTGAAAAGGTGGATGTTGTATGGTTGGAGGCAGCTGAGGCAGGGTGGGAGGTGGCTGGAGAACAATTCTTAGAGCCCCCCTTCTCCCCCCAATAATCTTATCAGCTGTTCCTTTAACCAAGAAACAAATAAGGAATCTAGACACAGAAGTTTGTTTTGTTTGGTGTTTTGTTTTCTCGTTTTTATATAAATGTTAAAAGAAGATGTTGAGATGAAAACTGGCTAACACCTAATTTCATAGTGAAATGAAAAATCCAGAAAAGCCTGGATTTTTGAACTGTGTGATGTAACAGCACACGTGCAGTAGCTTTGAGTATTTCATGAAGTTGTTTGGAGTACTGTCTGCCAAGGACCATACATTAGAGGTATTATCAGAGGAATAACAATAACTGGTACTTATTTAATGGTATTTCAGCCTGTTTTGTTTATTTCTTGAGCTGTCACTGTTGTTCTGTTCTTGCTTAGCAGTTTTTGACTTCAGCTACTAATGTGCAACGGTCTTGTGAAACGGGCATTATTCTTGCTAGTTGGAGAAAGGGAGGCAGAGTTCTGGGTTATGCCCTAGCATGGTGTAAGCATTTTAGTGCCCAGATTATGTGTAACTGTGTAACTTCTGTTGTCTTCAGCTTTTTGGGTTTCCCACTTTTAGTTTTAAAGTGTTTGGATGGATATCATTGTCTCGAAATTTGGTGTAGTTATCCAAGATCTGCTTAAACAGTTTTCCTTATATTCAGAGGTGTAGGGTGCCCAGAAGAGTGAAGAGGAAGAATTAGATGTGTTCAGTCTGTCCTTTATAGAGGTAGCGCTATATGGGAAGCTCCATAAAGCTTATTCTGTGGGTAACTTTGTAAAGCAGGTTCATCAGTGTCTGTAAAGGTGTAGACATCAGTTGTTGAAGGAGCTCTTGTTTGAAGATAAAATACTTAAATTGTATGCTACATCTTTAATCTGCTGGTGAAGTAAATGTGATAGTTGCTCTTTTAAACAGAATTAGTCTCAAGAGGCTTCTTCATTGCAAATCAGAGATTTTTCAGAAAGGTGATAAATTACATTGGTTCCATTCTCTTATTAACCTGAACTTGGAAAAATTGAGGTAGTTTAGTTAAAATACGAGTCTTATGAGCCTTTGTTAAGAACAGGGCTGTGATAGAGAGCTACGTACTGGTAAGGTAGTTTGAGAAAAGCAGGATTAAGTTTTCTCACTTACTTTTGCAGTTCTTGGGTGTGCCTCAGATAAGCAAGTCGTGTGCAGAATATTTTATTTAAATCCCACTTAAATGGATCTGCAAATTAGATACAGGCAGGTTTCCCATGGGTTTTGAAGCTGCAGAGTTAGCGTACAGTCTCTTGGGGGTTTCTGAGGATGAAGAGGTGAAGTACAGCCCAGAGTGCCACTGTCCTGGTGGTATGAGCCCGAGCGGGAGTTGGAGAACTTCCATTTTTTTTTTTGTCTTGTGTTATTGTAAATCTCAAGACAGCAAGATTCATAATGTAACTCTGGAGTCCCTCCAGTAAAAAGAAAGGTGAGGATTGATTTAGGTTTATCTCTAAGCTCAGTTTTTTCTTTTTGTCTTTTTTTTTCCCCACACCTAGGCAAACCTGATTTTGTGGGATAGGGTTTCTTTTAGCTTTTAAAGATATTTCTGTTTGCATTCGTATCATATTCTAATGTCCAGAGTCTAAGCAGCCCAGGTACAATTTAGTGTCCTTCAGCAATTTATGAGCAATTAATTGTATTACCTCAGAAGCACAGGAAATTATTGCAATTTTGCAAATAGCAGAAAAAGAGATGATAATGCAGTGGATCTTAAACTATTCACAGACTAGGTATGAAACATATTCTGTAGTTATGATATGTGAAAGCTATTTTGCCTTACGTGGGTCAGCCTGGGTCTATATTTAATCCATCAGATCATAATGATCCCCTCTTTAGTAACTCTTGGTCAGTATTGCATCCTAGCAAAGATCTAAAGATGGAATGAATTATGTTTAGAAAACATCTGCAGTAATTTAGTCAGTAGGCTGTAATGTAGAAACCTAAGAAAGTGTTCCTCTTATTGATGAGGTCTTCGGACCTAGATGGGAGGCAATCTAGGACTTCTGAATGACGTCTGTCTGGTTTGCCCATGTTTTATTTCAAATGTGTAACTCCTTTTTGGAGATTTTTTGTTTTTATTTTCTAACTTTAGAATGAGGCCTTTTTTTTTTTAAGCCATTTATAATGTTGCAGTATGATTGGAATTTTACAGTTGCAGAGTCAAGAGAGAAATAAGCTCATTCATAAATTGATGTATTTGTAGGTATATTTGTATGTGAGGAGTCCTGATACCTTCATGTATAATCAAAGTCACAAAATTACAGGAACTGGCATTTGGCTGAAAGTGACTTCTAGAATTCCCACCAAAAGTGACCCCTCTAGATAGGTGAGTGGGTCAGAAGATCACTAACGATGTAGTAGAACTAACTCTCATGTAGCATAAACAGGGTACCTCTTTTTATTCCAGGCTAATCAAGACTCTTTTATTAATTTCTTTGTCTTTCCATTTTATTCCCACTTGTAAATTGGGTCAGGTACTGTTTTTTGGATTGACTGTTGGTTTTTTGGTTTGTATTTTTTTTCCTGCATGTGTGGTTTTGGTTTTTTTCTTTTCTGCTTCTGTGAGATACGATGCAAGACCCATGTTAGATTGTGATCCCTGAATATTCATAGATAATATTTTATTATCAATAGTTGTAAGTTGAAGTAGCTGCTGCTTAGCTCTCACCACTTCATCTGGAGCTTCTTATCAACTCCTGTCTGGACTTGGGGAGATATTTTTCTGCCGTTCCTGTGCTGCTTCATTGATGACCTCATGCAGCTGGCAGGGAGTGGCTGTCTGGACTGGAACTGTCTTGGAATGCACATTCAGAGCTATACTTTTTCTGAGAAGCGGGGGGAGGAGGAGAGCGGTGGAGTACCATCATCTTTGCCTCACAATGAATAGTTTTTTTATGACTCACTGGAAATAGTAACGAAAGGCAGACCAGGAGGAGAGAAGCAGCTGTTTGCACAGAATTCAATTCGGAGACCAGGGTTTTGCCATTTGGACTAGTTTCTGAAGGAATATTGTACGTAATGCAGGAAGAAAGCAGCCCAAAATAACCAAAGCGAGTAGTTGTCACATAACAGTTCTTGACTATCAGGTACTGAGGAGTGCTGCTTATAGCCCTTCTTGCAAGAAATGAACTTAATTTTGAGTTATGATAACTTTAGTGATACAATACCATCAGAAACTAAATGGGCTTAAATGCTTGGAAGGTAGGTGATCAAGGGAATTAGCTTTGCCAACAGAACAGTTTAAAAAGATTTTTGCATATGTGATAATTAAATTCTCCATTACTTTGTGCTTGGTATTCATCTGAAAGTCCTTCAGGGCTAATGTTTTTGGCAAACATGGCAAATGTGATAGGATGCCCATCATCAAGAGCAATTTTTTGGTAATTTTTGCCAGTTGTTGGCAGTGTTTGCAATGGAACAAAGAGGAACCTCATATTTAGCTTTAAGGGGGGGGGAGAGGGCAAGGGGGGAGGATTTCAGTGCCAGAATGTTAATACCGTCTTTAGCTCAGCTGCATGTTGTCAGCGAGGGTACAGTGATCAGTGCGGAAAATCTGGCCAATGTTACCTGCTAATCCTTTGCTTTTTGGTATCTTCGAACTGAAAATGCCTGTGGATAATGAGAACATTCTGGGACCTTTTAGCTGTGGGCAGCACTTGTTTTCCTAGCTCTTCGTTTAAGAGGCTGTGTCTCTTCCTGCACAAACTGTACTGAAATGCATTTACATTTCCACCTATTTCTCTAGAAAAGAACTCTCCTGATGTGACAAATTTATTTTACTTTGTTGTTATTACCTCTCTAAGACATCTTCTTTCATATTCTCTTGATTTATTCAGAGTTGGTGAGTTATTTCGGACAGAAGTTTTTGTTGGGTATTTTTGTGTGGCTGTCTAATGCCCTTGCTCCGGTGAATTAGGTGCAGAGCTGAGGCTGTCTGCATGTTTTCTCTTCTGATTCTCTGTGAGAATGTGTGCCAAGTCTGCAACTGTGACTGAGCTAAAAAAGTTTGAGATTCATATGTAGAGGCAATGACCTGCTGAAGTATGAGATCCTTCTTCTTTCAAGAAAATGAATAGTATGAGTTGTCCAAAAAATGCCATACCTGTGGTGTTGGCAATACCGAGCAGTGCAAAAACCTTTAAGCTGTAGCTTTGTACGTTCTTTTACATTGCTTATGCAGACACTGTTGCAGGGAAAAAAAACCAAACAAGCAACCAAACGTGCTCTGGCCACTTTTTCCTCTGCTGGAGCCACACATGTTCTCCTTGGCACACCCGCAGGGAGCTGCAGTAGAAGGACTAAATGGGTGTAAATGGAAGAAGCATCTAGATGTGGGGGCTGTTGGAATGCCCTGTATTTAAAAATGCCCAGATTAGCAGCTGGTCATCCAGACCTCACATGTTAGCATTCACTTTCATGAGACGCCCTTTGGAGGCAGAGCACGGTGAACAAAGCCTGATGAGTCATGGAGGTGGCATGGGATTAGGGGCAGTCATCACTGTCCGCTACAACAGGACATGAAAAGGCCTGTCTGTAACCTGCAAAATCTGTGTGTGGTTGCCAACCTCTCTGAGGAAGAGCCCGGGAGATGTGAGGAGAACTTGAGAACTGCTGTCCCTTGCCCTCCATGTCAGAGCAACAGATCCTGGACCTCCTACTGCTTGTTGGACCAAGTGTGATGGCCCACTGCTGGGTGGTTAGCTTGGACATCCTTCTCCTGGGTGCCTGGTTGCTGGACAGGCTTCTTCGGCACCGAATGCTTTCTGGTGCTTGTGAGTATGAGGTTGAGTGAAACCTGTTTTCTTTGCATTTTTTATGTCAAATACAATCAGCTTCCCCCTTCTATAAGGTCTGATATAATTGGCGATGTTGCTGGTAGAAGGCTGTAACTGCATTTCCTACTCATCTGCCACCTTACACGTTCGGTACACTCTGACTTTAGGTCTAAGTTGAATGCAAGAACTTTTTCTTCCCTGGGGCAGGTGACAAAGACTTAAATTTCCATTTCAGCGTGTTAGATTTCTCAAAACTACTTGAGTTAAAATTGAAATTAAGAATGCTGCTTTTGATAAAGAACTAGAGAAGAAAATTATAAACCGATGGACAGTCAAAATGTACTTTAGGAAACAGATCTTGCTCAATAAAATATTTCAAATTACAATTCCGATTGTTTTGTGGTAATTGCTGGTGTAATTTTAATAATTGTAAGGGTACCTGACTATGTCATACTGGTTTGAGCAAAGGCCTGTGTGTTTCCAGGTGAGATTTCAGATTTACCTGCTTTGGAAGGCTTTAAGGGGCTGATCTTGAACACCGTAACTCTTGATGATATTCTTGTTTCCCAGGATTGTTGCACCACTGCGGAAGCCAGCTTGCCTTCCCCACCCCCTGATGGATTTGAATATGTTCTTTGGAGAGTGGAATTCTAAATAAGTATTGTTGGTGCCTGCCTTTAGCTTGGACACCTGCTGTCTGGAATGTGCTGGTGTCTCTCAGTCTGCTTTTGTGAGCCTTGTTTCTGTAGGGTGAGTTGTCAGGCGAAAGGAGGTAATGTTTGGAATTTTGTGTGCGGCCAGGCCACTAGAGGAGGTGGGGGCTCTGAGGGTGAACAAACCTGGAGGGGAGTTAGGGGAAGGGAGAGGCTTTTCTTTCTTGAGGTTTTGTTGCTCTGAGTGGAATGCTTGGTATTCTGAAAGTCTTTGTGTGATGTAATTTGTCCTTTTTGTAGTATGGATTGAGTTGCTGGTTAGCAGTGTTCACTGCCTCTGTCCAGCTTCGGGGAGGCAGTTACACTTCCATCACTGACACTCATTTTGACAGAGGGTTCTGCCCTCTTCTTGCAGCTTTTCTACCATCTACCAGATTCTTGCCCAATCTTCCTGTTACAGCAGCTGCATGAATACGATGTTACCGCAACCTCTATTGCTTGAGGAAGATGATATCATTTGCTGCATGTTAGAAATCCTTTGAAACAAACTACTCTCCACTAAAATAAAAGTCCTTTTCAACTCAGGGACAGGTATGTTACGTTACAGGTCCTTGTTTTTCGAGATGTAGATATCCAGGAATTGTGAAACTAGCTAATTAAATGCCAAAAACTGAAGCATATGAACATTTTTGGGTCTTTGCTGATGCAGTCTGTTTTTCATTTTGGCTTTGGTAGATCAGGTGCAAACTTTCCATTTATTTTCTTGTGGACAAAACTGTTATTTTGCCTTTCCCTTGCCCTCCACACTACTGAAAGGAGAAGAGAGAAACTTTTTCAGTCTTTCCCTAGGCATGCCTTTAAAATACTAAAATTGCCTGTACACCAGCAGTGCATGCTGTAACAGCTTTTTTTTTTTTTTCCAGTAGTTCTGTGATTCCCAAATACATTTTTGCACATTAGATAAACTCACAAAGGTGACATTTGTAAACTTCTGTCAAAATGAAAAGTTTTACAAATTAAACATATGCTGTGTACAATAATTTAGGTAAGTATGAAAAGATAAAGCATATTTAATTGAACCATCAATTACGTAGTTTAATAAAAGGCTTGCCTCTCTCTTACTGGCCTTCATCAGAGACAGGGTATTGGGCTATGTGGGGCAGGAGCTTTTGGTCTGACACCATGAGCAGGTCTAGGGGCTGCTGTTGTCATCTGGGGATAGGTGTCCTTCCTTGATGACAGGTTCCTGAGTTAAATATGGTTAGGGTAGCTGGAAGGAATTGTCAGCAACTGTGCTCACCAGATTGCTAGGCTGGATAGTCATCAAGTGCAGGCAGATGCCATCAAAAAATACAAAGAGGACAGAAGTAAGCGTGGAGCAGTTGCCATGGGAAAATGCAGACGATCCCACGTCGGTCTGGGAGGCTTGAATTTTCTAAAGGTGTTTGTCCCCACCCCTTTCTGGCATTTGGTTGATACGCTTTCACCTCTATTTTGTAACTTGTTATGTATTTGTGAACGTGGTGTGACTGAGGGCAAAAAATAAAATCCAAAAGAGAACCACCCCTCCCAATCCCATCCCTGAAATTCTCCGTGGGCAGGAAAATGTTAATTTGCAGTGTGCTTGGGTATGCCACCTGACTGCCTGGACTTCTGGCTGCCTGTCGGGTGTATTCCAGCAAGAGAGGAGCAGGGAGCCGGCAGTGAAGCCTATTTGTTACATGGTGGTAGCTGTACTGTTTGAATTAAGTCAAACCTTGATCATCTTTACTAGCTAGTTTGGAGATGTAAGCAATAAACCCTTGCAGGAACGTTTTCCTCCAAAAGCAGTAAACAAACATATTTCTTATTCTGATAAGTGAAGTGAGAGAATGCAGTGCTCTAAGTCCAATGAGGAGCTTGGAATTACAGGGGTTTATTTTAAGGCATGTAATAGTTTGAGGGATGGACTTCCCAGTAGATGTAGATCTACTGTAGATGATTGTGTTTCAGGAGCTGTGTTGGTTCCTTGTGAGGTAAAAATATCCCTATGATCTCAGCCTTGATGTTCTAGGATTAGCTCATTTAACCATCACTTGAAGGCTTAGTCTTGTAAGAGCTCATGTAGAATCCCAGCCTGACGTGCAGTATCAGGTGAAATGATCCTGGTGTTCGTGTATCATCATTCCATACCCTTCCTAGCACTTTGCCTCTATTTAAAATCAAGGTGGTCATTTCCTTAGGTGATGTGTTGGCGGTCTCCTAGCTGACAGTGCTTGGCACATTTGGAGTAAGAGGCTCTCTCTGAGGTCAACAGGATGTCACTTCAACAGTGTGATGAGTTGTGAGTCTCTCATCACTTAGAATCTTCTTCTATGTTGTGTTTTTTACCATGGATAACTGCTAATCACTCTTTCATGAACTATATGCATTCAGGATTTATAAATAAGTTCATAGTCTTGGACACCATGAATGCTTTGTCTTCAACAGGCTGAAGGTCTCTAGTGCTATCTTTTGCTTCTTTGTTTCCATAGCAGAGGGCACCTACCTGGTTTATGTTGACACACAGGTGTTTGTGGCACTGAGTGTTGGATTCTTAACCTTCTACAAGGTGCCAGTATTCATTGTGCTGTGAATACCTTCTGAGAGTACAAAGTACTTTGGTGTTTTTGAGAGCCATCTTTGTCAGCAGGTTCACTAAGCACTGCATGTTGCTTTTGCGCAGCTTCCAAATTCCAACTATAGCTGCCGTCACTCTTCTAACAGTGTCCGGGTACCTCTCCAGATGCCTGTGTAGGCTGAGCAGTGCTGCTTGGAGTTGCCTACATTTCAAATGTTAGGGTGAGAACACTCAGAAGGGGAAGGAACTGGAAATAAGTTCTTCATGGCATTTTCAGAACTTCCATTCAAATTGCACCTTTTCCATTTAATTCTTGGTATTGTGAGATTTGAAGAAACTAAGAGTGTAAGATGCACTTTTTGTCTGTATTTGGATATAGCAACAAGCAATGAGGATTACTTTGAAAGTGCAAAAAGATCACCTTATTTCAAGAATTTGTACCCACACTGTGAGCATGCACATGGAGATCACATCTTGAAGATGCGTTTGAAGACTAACTAACACTTAGCTTCTATACCAGACTCTGATATGAGTGGTGCTGTTTAACATCTTTGTCGGTGATATGGACGGTGGGACTGAATGCACCCTCAGTATCTTTGCCAATGATCCCAAGCTGGGTGGAGCTGAAGGGAAGGGAGACCATCCAGCGGGACCTGGACAGGCTTGAGAGGTGGGCCTCATGAAGTTCCATAAGGCCAAGTGCAAGGTACTGCAGATGGGTCATAGAATTGTCTAGGTTGGAAGGGACCTTTAAGATCATTGAGTCCAACCATCAGTAGAACAATCCCAAACTACTACTAAACAATGTTCCTTAGCAGCACGGCTACCCGTCTTTGAAATACCTCTGGGGATGGTGATCCTACCACTTCTATGGGCAGCCTATTCCAATGTTTGATTACCCTTTTGGTGAAGAAATTTTTTCTAACAGCTGATCTAAACCACCCCTGGCATATCGAGGCCATTTCCTCTTGTCCTATCGCTTGTTACTTGGGAAAAGAGACCAACACCACCCCCCCCCCCAACTCTAGTTCCAACTCTAACCATTCTATGATTCTGTGTGTTAGCGTTACGTACTTTATCTTCTTAGAGTTCTTAATGGCTAGAAGTACTGAAGCTTTGCTCTTGAGGCCAACACAGTGGAAGTGACCATCAGGTGCAGACCCAGAGGGTACATTGGGCCACAGTCTTGTCTCAGAGTTGAAAAATGTTACTGGCTGGGTCTGTGTACAAAAGGAAAAGCCATTGCCTTGAAGTTTAGGCCAGCTGAAGGTTAGAAAAAGTTATTTCTTGTCTCTGCAATTAATTAATTTTACCTTGAAATTACTACTAAGTGATGACCAAGCAGTGAGCTTTCCTCATTGGTTGATAAAGATCACTTTTTTGACTGTTAGTGCCTTCTGTGTTTTCTATACCATGTTCTGTTTTCTTTCTGTGCTGAAACATACTGCATGGTAGTCCTGTCATGAAATGAACAGTGCTTGTTACAGGTTTTGTCCATTTTTTTATTGTCTGCTCTACTATTTTTATTTATTAAATTGTGTATTCTTGCAACAATTTCTGGAGAGATGGGTGGCTAGTTCTTCTTCCTCAGGCTTATCTACAACCAGTCTGAGAGGAAAAGAGTGACTTTTTCTTTTCTTTTTTTTTCCCATTGTCCCGGGGTTAGCCAAACTTTTGACATTTTTGCAAGTGTAAGAGCAAAACGTGTGGTGTGTGATGAATGTTAAGTTTCTGCTGTGTCTAAACTCCAGTTGTGGTTAAAATTGGCCTAAGATACTGTTGAAAAATGGTACCTTGTCAAAATCCTTGATAATGCTGTAATGTTGGTACTTGAGATTACTAATGTTAATTTTTTCCAATCCTTGCTAATGGAGCAGTGTTTCCTTTGAACGTTTGAAGACTTTGAGAGACTGGCTGCCTGATGATACCAGACATTTTTTTATTGTCGCGCCTTCTCCAGGAAGGCTTGGCTTTAGATTGCAGCTGATAGTAGTAGCTGCAGGTAGATATTCAATGATCTTTTTCTAGGAGGGGGATCTGCATTTCGTAGCAGTAGGACTGACTGATAAGAAAAGTGCAATTACTACTATAATTTGACCTAGCTTCAGTAAAATTGGAGAGTCCAATGTTACCTATGCAGTCATGTGACAACATTTGATTGAAGAATTAATTCTGGGTTAAAAACTCTTTCTGTGCTGGTGAGAGGAAGGGAGCATAGTGGGAACTGCCAGCGTAGCAAAAAAGAATTTAATGTTTCTGTGGAAAGCTTATTGATAATATTCTTCTAATGCCTAATGTCTAAAGGGAGTAGAAGTTGCTGCCCATCAACCAGGTCTGTGTTCCACCTCCCCTCACTCCCCCTGCCCAGTGAGACTTGAGAAATGCTTTCTTCTTGTTGATCTGGAAATTCTGCATTTATTTCTGTCTTTTAAGGATGACAGGTGTTAATTTTAATATAAGTATGTGAGCTTTTAAATGTAAAAGGTACTGCGTAATGCTTTCTGAAAACATGGCTTTGCCCTCTGGCCTAGCAAATGGTTAAGCAACGCTGCACCAAGCGGGAGCCTTATTGTATGTAAATTGCCCTAGTTTTGTTGTTATATTAACACCCACTTAGGAACCTGTTGAAACAGGTATGAGTACATTGAGACAGGTTATGTTCTAATTATGGGCTATTAATCTTACTTTATGGAGGTGCTGAAACAGAACTCACTGTCTCTATGGCCTTCTGTAAGGCATCAAACCATTCCCTTGCATGTCCCTTCTTTCATTTTAGGACTTTCTAGATTGAAAAAAGTGGGTGGTTTCTTTTTTGTTGCCCCGGTAAGTTTATTAGGAAGGTATTATGAACCCTGTTGATAGCATTTGGACTCTTCCAGGGTTTGAGTAGCTCTGTGTCCTCTCCGGAGTCTGTGGTTGTAACGATTGAAGGCACGTTACAGAGACCTCTTGCCCCTCATGTAAGGAATGGGGAAAAGGGTGGCTTATGCAGGTGGGGAAGAGTTGAACTAGATCTCAAGAGATCCCTTCCAGCCTCAGAGATTCTGTGAAGGTTGGGTTGCAGCAGCACAGGAAATGCAGCCATGTGGCATAGGGGAAGAGCATGATCTGAATGATAGTGTTTGACTTGCTGTACAGTATCTTTTGGATAACGGTCCAGAATTTTTACACTTCTGTCATGTTTTCTCTGTCACTCATTCAGTTGCTATCTCCATTTTTCTAGAACTTAAAGTTCAAGCACTAATTTTTTTTGAGAGGAAAGTAGCAAAAAAACAGGGAAATGGTAGCTTCCAGAACTTCTTTTTGTAGCTCATGTACAGAAGTTGGCCAGGTGTTCCCAGAAACCTTTTCTTCCTGGTAAACACTACTCCTTGTTGCTCTTCCAGGCTCCTCCTCCTGTTTTAGGCTGCAGACCCCCTATTCTTGGGCTCAGGCTGCACTCCACAGTTTAATGGTGTCTCATTCAGGATTTGCAGTGCTCTCCTAGTTTAACTGTGATCCACAACTCTTCATTTGCAGTAGAGGCTTGAGAACATTCTGTTCAAGAAGCTATGGCAACCGGCTTGATTTTTAATCTCTTTAGGAGAGTGTTGGTGTTCCTATTTATAGAATTAACCTGAGGAAATATGCCAGTCTTAAGTTACAAAACAGTCTATTTATGTCACATTAGAAAGGAAAGTGCAGTAGTAAGTCTCTTACTGTAGGATACTATTGAAAAGCTTGCAGGAAAGCTGATGCTTACCAGGCTAAACTTGGCTCAAATAAGCAACTTCCTATATATGCCTTTTCCACTTCAAAACTGTTACTTACGGTTTAAGTGCACCATATCTGGAGTACTAAATGTAAGGTCCATGAGACTTTCTGAGGTTATTAATACTGCTTTCACTTGGACTAGAGGGACTGAGCATCCTTTGCTTTGTGAAAGCTTCTCTAATACAGGGTGTTTTGATTAACATCTTATTTGGAACTCTTCTGACGTGTAGCCCCCACCATCCGTGACTTCTGCGTGTCCTGAGCTGATGTCTTCCGCACTTCCATTCCTTTACTGCATAAAATTTGTAAGCTGTTCACGTTGAATCCTGAACTCCTGTCAAAACTTGTTGAACAGGTTTGCTTTCTGTAACTTGTACTTTGACTCAATTCCTTACTCCCTTAACATGTCCTTTGGGTTGTATTTGTTTTCTGTACCTCACAGGCTTTGCATAAACAGTCTTCCTATTGTTTTCCTGAGTTAGAGGGCAAGGAGCTCAAAGACTAGATGGGAGAGAACATGGCTGTGCATGATCTGGTGTTTGGTGGCTCACTAGTGACTTTCTTATATGTGAATAGAGGGTTCCAAGGAGGGCCATGAAGATGATCAAAATGCTGGAGAAACTGCCCTGTGAGGAAACACGGACGGAGTTAGGTCTTTTCACCTTGGAGAAGAGAAGGCTTGAGAGGCCCTC
The DNA here is from genome assembly GCA_025774025.1 of Xenus cinereus. NCBI lineage: Eukaryota > Metazoa > Chordata > Aves > Charadriiformes > Scolopacidae > Xenus > Xenus cinereus. Next base: position 43,199,807 of record JAOXJK010000069.1, read on the forward strand.
ATCAGTTTTCCAGTACTTTAAGGGTGGCTAAAAGAGGACAGGGGCTCTTCTTCACAAGGAGCCACATGGAGAGGATGAGGGGCAAGTTGCACCAGGAGAGGTTTCATCTTGATACAAGAAAGAAATTTTTTGCAGTGAGAACAATCAACCACTGTAACAGCGTCCCCAGGGATGTGGTGGAGTCCCCATCGCTGGAGGTTTTCAAGACATGACTGGACAGGGTGCTAGATATTCTTATCTAGGCTCCCTTTCCCATGGGAGGCTGGACCAGATGATAGTTCGAGGTCCCTTCCGATCTGGGCTGTTCTGTGAATAAACCAAGCAGTGAGACTAGTTGCCATTTCCAGTTAGTCAGGTGCTACCAAAGGGCACATAAATCAGTCCTCTGACTTAATGCAATTTTTTAGGAAAGCAAGTAGAACTCACAAAGAGTATGTGAGACTTGAGGCTTGGAAATGTAATTTTTATATAGCTTTCCAAATACTGGTTTAGGTGCTTCTCCGGAATATGGGAATACACTTCTTGGTTTGTGCTGAGCATCCACTCTTTTGGGGAGTGAGGGAAGTTTTTCTCACTCTGTACCCCTCCATGTAGTGTTGCGTGTTCCGTTTCAGATCATGCTTCCTTCAGTAGTGCCAGGGCCCAGGCATTTTTGTGTAAAGTTTGTCTCAGCCCTTCCAACCAGCTGTTCATTTGCTGATGGAAAGTTTCTGCTGACAGAGCCTTTGTAATCTGGACATTCAGAGCAGAGGCTACGATTGTCATGCTGTGTGTTTTATGAAGAGTTTTGCGAGACGGTAATTAAGAAATTATTCTAGTTTTGGGGTTTGGAAAGGATTAGAAGTGAGATGGCTAGAGAATGAGAGGGTAGCAGAAGCTTGGAAGAATCTGAGGTGTTGCCCGTTTCCTGCAGAAAACCACTCCCTGTTGTGGGAGGGCTGTCAGCAGGAACATAAAACTCTTTCTGGGTGTTAATTTTTGTGAATGCTAGCTCCTGAGAAATGTGTAGTTTCCCTTTTCTCTTCCCCCTCCTTCCAGGCGCTTCTGAAGTCCTCACCACACTGTGACCTGTTTCTGTGACTGGATGCTTGCAGCAACCTCATTGAAGAGCTTGGTGGCAACTTCTTTTCAAAAGCGTCACCTCAGCTGCTTGGAGCTGTGCAGAAGTCTTTCCTGGGCAAAGGGGATGGGTCTTAAAATGGAGTGGTTGTTTGCATTCAGATGGCAGAATCAGTAGAACTGTTATATGAGGATGGTAATAGTGGCTGGCTGTTGGTTCTTTATGACGGGCAGCTGAGGAATGTTACTGAGTTTTTCTTTTGAAATGACTTCACATTTTTCTATGTTATCTGGAGAGGGGTGCAGATACTGAAAGCAATCTGAATAGCCAAAGAAACAGTGGTGAAATCAAGCTGTTTATAAAATCTCTGCTGAATCATGAGTATTCTTTCAACAGCGAGGCTGTAAGTGTAACTGCTGCAGAATCCGCAAATAGGAAAACAGCATTGGGGATTAGATCTTGCAAAAAAAACCCCCAAAACCTCAAACAGAAGTGCATGAGGGATGAATTAAAAATTTGAGGACTTTATGCTGTGTTTGCTCTACAGTCAGTTTTTAGATGCTCTTGGGTGCAGGCATCAGAATAGCTACAGCTGATGTTAACCTCTGTTAGTAGGAAAGGCCATCTGAAGACTAGTAGCAGCTGAGCTAAATAGAAGTGTTTGAATTGTACCTTTAAGCAAATACAGAATTAGAGCTAAGAACAAAGCACCAGTGTTACGCCTTTTTTGTTGTTTTGAGAACACTGGCTTGTTTATCTTAAAAGGCAGATGGCCACATTATGTACTATTAAACTGCATTGTATATCAACATTTCAGGTAGAGAGAGGTGGAGAAGTAATAGATTCAGATATGAGAACGTATCATAGAATCATTTGGGTTGTAAGGGACCTCTAAAGGCTGTCCAGTCCAACTCCCCTGGCAAGGAGCAGGGACATCTTCAACTAGATCAGGTCATTCAGAGCCCCGTCCAAGGGATAGGGCATCTACCACCTCTCTGGGCAACCTGGGCCAGGGTTTCACCACCATCTTCCAGATTAAAGCCATTACCCCTTGTCCTGCTAAAAAGTTTGTCCCCGTCTTTCCTGGAGACCCTTTCGGGACTGGAAGGGGCTCTGAGGTCTCTCCAGAGCCTTCTCCAGGCTGAACCCCCCCAACTCTCTCAGACTGTCCTCACAGCATCTCTGTGGCCTCCTCCACGTCTCTCCTGTGCAGAGGCCCCAGAGCTGGAGGCAGCACTGTGGGGCGTCTCCCCAGAGCGGAGTAGAGGGGCAGGATCCTCTTCCCATTGAGCATGCTGGGCTGAAAATTGGTGATTCAGAAGCTGATTCATGTGTAGTCCAAATGCTCCTGCCTTAGGTTTGGTGCTGTTTATCGTGGTGCTGTTTATCAGAAAAGGTGGAGCAGGCTGATGTCAGTGACTACAGTTTCAGTCTCCTGATTTCAGTCTGCTGCCAAAGGACTGTCAGCATCAAACTGCTTCTCAGTCCTTGTTTCAGCAATAAATGTACTGCATCGTTCAGGCTTCTCACTGTGAAGTATTATCTTAGCTAACCAAAAACTTTTTTCCTGTCTTATTTCTGCTCTTCAGTTTGAAAAAATGCAGCTCCATATGGAGCTAAATGGTTTACAGTTACGCGTGCATCTGAAACAGTATTTAGAATATTAAAATTATGTTGTTTGGGTTCAAGCAGGATCCTCTGCTTGCCAGTCTTTTAAGATCAGTCCCAGTAATGTGGAGTCATCATCCCCGTGAGCAAATTATTCACCTTATGTTACGTTGTCAGCTCTGTTTTATAATATGGACTATTACTGTTCTGGGCCACTGTTGTCTTGAAAGCCACATTTCTGTGATCTTCAGTGATCCAAGGCTCATACGTCCTGTAAGAGCTTTAGAGCTCAGCTGGAAGTGAGGCATTGTCTAAGGAAGATGCTTTAGAAAGCGGCTCACAGCTGTGCAGCTCCCTTTTTCACAGAACAGCCAGGGATCGTGTTGTCTTTGGAAGAAGCTGTGTAGCTGAGCGTGCAGGATACAGCCTCTGGTAGCTCCATGCAGAAGAAACATCAAGGTGCACCTCTGTTTAGAGAACAGTGACTTATTCAAATTATTTGCTATTGTGATCTTTGTTTTTGTCATGAGGGTCTGTGACATCAATAAAAGAGATGGAAGGAGACAAGATAGGGGAAAAGCGGTTGTTATGAGGAGAGGAATGAATGCTTGTTCCAGTTTTTTTTTCCCCCTTGTTTTGGAATGTGTAGTAGGGTGAGAGAAAATACGTAGATCAGGAATGGAGACTTGATGACAATATTGTGGGGCCTTTCTATGACATCAGCTAAAAGAGCCTGAATAAGTGGTACAAAGTCATGAAATAATTAGTGAATACTTAATGAGAGTAAAGAAATACTTGTGAGGTAAACCTGTACTCAAAAGGGAGGCTTAAGTTAGTTAAAAGGACGTTGGCTGCTATGTCTAGAGCAGTACCAGCTAAATCATGGGCTGAAAGAGAAATAAGATGGTGAGATGGTATCTTAATTACTTGTGAAACAAGCTACTGGATTCTGTACTTCTTGATATCTTGTCTGAAGTGTTACTGACTAGCATTTTAATGACACAGAGTGTGTGGTAGTGCTATGCTTGCTCACAGCCCCTAATGCTAAGTAAATAGTGTGCTAGAGTATGACAGCAGTAGCAGCATGAAACTTGTTTAGCATGGAGTTGTGTTCACAAATTGGAAGTATACTGATGAGACCAACTTTGTTCTTGTACTTCCAGATGGATGGAGGCCTGTCTGAATGAGGAGCTGCCTCCCACAACAGAGCTGGAAGAAGGATTGAGAAATGGAGTCTACCTGGCCAAACTTGGAAACTTCTTTTCCCCTAAAGTGGTATCTGTGAAGAAAATCTATGATAGGGAACAGACTAGATATAAGGTGAGAGCTGCTGGCTGTGGATACTGCTTTAGGCAGACGTCTAAAATAGGAAAATGTGGACAGGGAGGTACTGTGAGCAAATAAACAGAACCCTAGTTTATATTAGTATTACCTGAGAAACTCCGCCTTCACTCTACAACATTGGTTAAGCGTGTCTGTGGGGGTGGACACTTTGCTTTATATCTGAACTTGCACTATGTGAAAGAACTTGTCATAAGCAGTCAATGTAATCTGTACAGAAGACTTCTGACTTATTTTCTGCAAGAGTGCTGTTTTCGCTCTTCGTCCTAATGAACCTCCCTGCTGTTCTTGGCAGCTGTGACATTATGTTTCTTACTTGTTCCTGCCTATTTTTATTTCAGGCAACTGGTCTCCACTTCCGGCACACAGATAATGTAATCCAGTGGCTGAATGCAATGGCCGAGATTGGTCTCCCCAAGGTAATTTCTGTGTTGTATGTGCAGATAAATAAATAATCTCAGAAAAGCTTTACATTCCATAGAAGCATTTGCTGTTGTACAAAAATCAGCAGGCTTCATCTAGTTAGTTCTTTATTTTCTAGATTTGTGTCCCTATAGAAATTCTATCCTAAAACTTGCTGAAAGATTTTGTTCTGCTATATATGTGTGTGGTGGTTTAACCCCAGTTGGCAAACAGAACCATGCAGCCGCTTGCCC
>JAOXJK010000069.1:43204571-43217410 GCA_025774025.1 Xenus cinereus
CCCCCTCCCCCGCCAGCTGGGATGGGGGAGAGAATCATAAGAGCAAAAGCAGGAAAAAAAGTCTCATGGGTTGAGACAAAGAGCGTCCAACAAGCAAAGCAAAAGCTGTGCGTGTAAGCAAAGCAAACCAAAGAATTCATTCCCTGCTCCCCATCGCAGGCGGGTGTTGAGCCATCCCCAGGAAAGCTGGGCCCCACCATGTGCAATAGTCACCTGGGAAGACAAATGCTGTCACTCCAAACATCCCCCCTTCCTCCCTTTTCCCCACATTTATATTCTGAGCATGGTGTCACATGGCATGGAACATCCCTCTGGTCATTTGGGGTCAGCTGTCCCAGCTGTGTGTCCCCCAAGCTCCTTTGCATCCCCAGCCCTCACTGGTGGGGGGCGGAGGAACAGAAAAAGCGTTGAGTGCCCAACAACATCCAAACCTACCAATGTGCTATCAATACAACCTCTCATCCAAAACCAGCTGCCAGCAGGAAAGTCAGCTCATCCCAGATGAAACCATGACAATGTGAAAACGATTCAGAGCAAAATAATTCCTCCTTCTGTACCATATCCTTAGTATCACTAATCTTGTGTAACATCTGCATTACATTGTTCTTGCCATTCATTCTTTTGAGAAATATCTGAGATACAGTTTTATTGTGGCATTTGTTTTAGAAATTTATGCTAAAAGAAGCAGCACAACAGAAAACACTATTGTCATGTTCTTCATGTCTTCAGATTTCCCTATGAAATTTTCAGATCAAGTGAAAATGTTCCTGTGTGGCTTAATCAAAAATAAATTATTGGCTTCCCTAGGGGAATGGCCAGATAAATTTCTCTGAGCTAATAAACACTGTTGCCTGAAAATATATGGAACTGTAGCAGTGTTGTGCTGATAGTCAAGTTACATACATGGATAGAAAGTAATTTTTTTTAACTTTTTTTTTTGTAAGTGATTTTATGCTTAGTTTCACCAAACCCAGCATTGCATATTTTATTCTGATGTATGATTTGATATATGCTTGTAAATTGAACACTTTATTTTGGGCAAAGCTTTTCAAATAACTTGTTGAGATTTACTAGAGCCATGATGGGATTTGGAAATTTGAGATTAGGAAATACTGAAATATGCTGTTAAAGTTGTTACATGAAAATAAACAAGGAGGGAGCCAGAGAAGAGTTAAGTGCCAGGTATGGTCTCTTTCCCTTTGTCAGTATCTCTTATCTTGCTTCTCAACCTTATTTAGTTAGAGCAAAATCCTCTTTTCTCGATTCTGTTGTGTTTTTTTCATCCCTTGGCGTTCACCGAAGTCCTCAGTAATATCTTATGACCCAATATCTTGGCTCGTCAGTGTCATCAATGATATAACCAGTGGAGTTGAGTGTACCCTCAGCAAGTTTGTGGACGACTCCAAGCTGAGTGATGCAGTTGATGTGCTGGAATCTCCTGCAGAAGATCAGCGTGAGGGACACGATGCCATCCACATGGACATGGACAGGCTAGAGAAGTGGGCTCATGTGAATCTCATGAGGTTCAACAAGGCCAGGTGCAGAGTCCTGCACCTGGGCTGGGGCAAACCCTGGTATCCCATACAGACTGGGAGATGAAGGGATGGAGAGCAGCCCTGCTGAGAAGGACTTGGAGGTGTTGACTGATGAGAAGCTCAACTCAACCTGGCAATGAGCGCTAGCAGCCCAGAAAGCCACCAGCATCCTGGGCTGCATCACCAGCAGCATGGCCAGCAGGGCGAGGGGGGGGGATTCTGCCCCTCTGCTCCACTCTGGGGAGACCCCCCTGCAGTGCTGCCTCCAGCTCTGGGGCCACCAACATCAGAAGAACATGGAGCTGTTGTAGCAGGTCCAGAGAAGCCCACGGAGATATCAAGGGGCTGGAGTCCCTCTGCTGTGAGAACAGGCTGAGAGAGCTGGGGGTGTTCAGCTGGAGAAGACAAGGCTCCGGGGAGACCTTATTGTGACCTTCCAGTCCCTAAAGGGTGCTTATAAGAAAGATGGGGAGAAACTTTTTAGCAGGGCCTGTTGCAATAGGACAAGGGGTAATGGCTTTAAACTAAAAGAGGGCAGGTTTAGACTAGATATAAGAAAGAAATTTTTTTTTCACTGAGAGTGGTGAGACACTGGCCCAGGTTGCCCAGAGAGGTGGTACATGCCTCATCCCTGGAAACATTCAAGGTCAAGTTGGACGGGGCTCTGAATGACCTGATCTAGTTGAAGCTGTCCCTGCTCATTGTAGGGGAGTCGGAGTAGTTGAGCCCTAAAGTTCCCTTCCAACCCAAACGATTCTGTGATCCTGCTGGGCACACAAAAGAAAGGTGTACTCATCGATGTGTGTAGAACGTAAGCAGGGAAAAGCGAGCACTGGTTTGGGTGGTAGAAACAAAAAGAAGGATTGATGCTTCAAGTATAAGAAATGTTGGGCCAGGGCAGATAAGCTCAAAGAGTTCTGTCCTGTGGGCTGTTTCGTTAGAGTACTGCAGAAGAATTGGGCTTATCACAGTTATGCTTTTTGGTTTTATAGAGTGAGTAAAATTCAGACTGCTAACTTTGTTTTATCTCTAGATATTCTACCCAGAAACTACAGATATATATGACCGCAAGAACATGCCACGCTGTATCTATTGTATTCATGCACTCAGGTAAGGAACGCTAGGTAATTGCTTCTGAAATCTTTCTGCAAAGCTGAAAGGCGAGAAGGGAGAGAGATGAACTGAAGGCTGGATGGGGACAGGTTTTCTAGCAGAACAATCTTACCAGGTCAGAGCAAAAATCCATGAAGCCAGTAGTTTGCCTCGGACAGTGGCCAAATCAGATGCAGAAGGAAAAAGAACCAGTCAAGTATGATGTGATTGCTACCTTCCCATCCCAGTTCTCACCCTCCTTCTCTACTGTCTGAGGCAGAGCTAAACATTTTGGGGCTTAAAGGAAAGCCTGAAGGCCTAAAAGGTGTTTGTGAGAAAGAAAAAATAGTTTATCTAGGGATCAGTCAGATCACTGGATGAAAGACAGTGTGGTCACAGCATTTGTACTGCAGGATGTGTATCTTGACAAGCACAGTAATTGATCAAGCAGGAACTGTTGTTGAAAGGTCTCTTAAATTCTAAAATCTCACATAGACCAAGTCGGATATGTTTTCTTGAGAAAACTGGGAGGATTCATCTATTGATGCTTTGCTCTTCAGTTTAATAGGATGGCACATTGCATGTGTGTTTGATTTTTGGGGGGATTTTTTTGTTTTGTTTTTTGTTGTGGTTTTTTTTCCTGGACAGCTGGTTTGAATGCAAGTGTGGCTTTAGGAACATATTGAGATTTTTATTTAAAAAGGATTACTTTTGTAGAATTTACTAGGTGATTGAATGCTGGATTGTATACATTTAGGTCTTCATTTGTTGCTTGCTCAGTTTCAGTCCTCAAGAACAGCTTGTTCTGCTCTCTGATCTGTTGCCAGCGTGAAATCTTTAGAGATGGATTGCATTTATCTGGATGTTATCTGACATTTCAGATTGCGGTAGATGGAATTAATATTTATACAAGTGAGCTTAATCCCAATTTTAGATCTAAAATGAGTTTATTGATTTATTTTCTGTAGAATAAGTCATATGGAGTGTATAGAGCAGTGAGGAGAAGACCTATAGTGGGGTACGCTGACACTATCAAGAACAATGCTCCTTTTTATATAGGTTATGGCAAAGTGCTTCCCTCGCTGGCAGCTTTGCGATAGCTACTGCAGCTTCTTTCGCCAGGAGTTGCCTGGCATATATTCTTGTTACATGTTCTTGGTTATATCCTGTCCGTTCCCACCCCCCCAGACAGTAGTCTGATTTGTGGAAAATTAAGAACTTTCCCAAGAAAATTAAGTTTGCTGTTGCTGTACTCCTTCTAGGTTGTGTGTTAGGAAAAGAAAAATTAATAGATGCAAGCAGTCCTAGTAATTAAGGCTGTAGAAGTTATAATCCTTCATCTCATAATACCTTTTCCGTTCTTCTTAATTTTTTAAAATTGTTAACCTTTTTGGCCAAAACGTTCCATAGCCAATTTCTCTGCCAAGGCAGTCTCCTCAAGATTGTAACATAATTTTACTTATCAAGGAAAGAAGGGTAATTCTGACATGTAAATATAAATATGGAAAAGGATGTTCTGTAAGAACTTGTTCTTTTTTCAGGCTTAGTGCCAAAGTATATTCCAGTTAAGGAATAAAGATCTGGAATGCAGTTTTGTTGACGGTCCATAGGTCAGAACTGTTCCTGCCTGGTGTTAGTGTTGTTTTTTGTGAAAAGAAAGAATTACTTAAATTTATGAAGACTGAAGATTTAGATTTGACATGTTGAACTCATGTGCAAAGGTGGATTTGCTTACCCTCTATTTTTCAATCACATTAAAACTGAGTTTACTGGATGAATGGATATGTGCTTTATTAATAGTTTATTTTTAATGTTTCTGTATAATCTGATGTTTTAATAGAGGGTGCATTTCCACAGTCTGTGCTGAGCTGGCACAACAGGCAAAAAGGGGAGAAGTTGCTTCTCTTTCCCCAGTCCCATTTGTCCTTAGAAGCAAGGATTCATCCCTCCTTTGTAGCAGTTCCATTTCTTGTCAGGCTCCAAGCGACTACATTTACACCGTTTTAGTAAGCCAGATCAGCTCAGTGAATCTTTACCCCTTGCTCGGCGCCAGTGAAGCCACAGCTGAGGTCTGCGTCCAGTTCTGCGCTCCCCACCAGGAGAGACACGGACATACTGGGGGCAGGTGAAGGAAGGGTCACAAAGGTGGTTCATGGACTGGAGCATCCCCCCTTGTGAGGAAAGGCTGAGAGAGCTGGTACTGTTCAGCCTGGAGAAGAGAAGGCTCAGGGAATCTCAGCAGTGTGTGCAGCTCTCTGAAGGGAGGGTGGCAAGAAGATGAAGCCAGGCTCTTTTCAGCGGTGGCCCATGACAAAACAAGAAGCAACTGACACAAACTGGACCACAGGAAGGGTCCCTCAGAACATGAGGCAGCTCTTCATTTACTGTGAGGGTGACCAAGGAGTGGCACAAGTTGCCCAGAGAGGCTCTGGAGTCTCCATCCTTGGAGACCCTCAAAAGCCATCTGGATGTGATCCTGGGGAACCTGGTCCTATATGACCTTGTTTGAGGAGGGAGATTGAACACGGCAAACTTGGGAGCACCCTTCTAGCCTCAACCATTCTGTAATTCTGCGAAGACTTCAGAGTAGTGGACCAGTTACGTGCAGCTGAGGGGGGAAGAGAGGACTCAACTGACTCTTGGTGATTAGGAGCTGTTATGTTGGCTTATCTGAGTGGCTCCTTGAATCTGTGTTTCATAAAATTGTCTGTCCTAGTCAGAACCACAAGGAAAAATTACTAGTTCTAATTATTTTCTTATTTTCTTTTCTAGCCTGTACCTGTTCAAACTGGGTCTTGCCCCCCAGATTCAGGATTTATATGGGAAGGTGGACTTCACAGGTAAAAAAAAGTGCTGATATGTGTGCTGCCTTTATCTTGTACTCCGCTAGGCATTGTAAAGATCAATTGAAGGATTGTTACTATGGATATCCTAAATGCAAATTAAATTAAAAATTAATGGCTGTGAGGAGTTGTAGTAATTTAAAAAAATGTTTGACTTGGGTGCTTCTGAGCTAGGCTGTTAAACAGCCATCGGATTGCTAATCATTACTTTTGCAAAGAGCAGCCCCTTAACTTTTTTGCCGCTGTTGTAAGGGGCTTAAACCTTGCCTCCGTCCCCTTGGGAGAGGTTTCAATTTGGAACTTAATAAGCAGTCCTGACCTCCCTTGGCAGTTTAAAGTAGAGATGCTGTCGGCTGAAAAAGAGTTTGCCAGCTGATCTTCTGCAGGAGATTCCAGCACAAAGACTTGCTTCCATGTGCCTCTTCAAGGTTTCAGTTCCTTGATTTTTGCAAAAGCGTCAAATTCTGTGTTTTGCATTAGTGAGGTTCCTGCCTGAGGGTGTGCATCTGATTTAAAAGGTGTATAAACTTTATTTTCCTGCAAAGCAGTTTTGATTCTACCTCTGAAATATACTGAACTGTCAGCTCTCTTTTTGAGTTGTATGGTATTCAGCAACAGCAATACCCTCCATTCACTTTTCTCAGTGTAGTCTCCCTGTGGGGGAAAAAAGTGCTAAAATACTGCCTCTGCGTTTTTCTGACCTGTTGGCAGCAGTAGTTGAGGTACCTCAGAATGATGAAGTCTGTTTCCAGCTCCTCATGAGAGTCATGTTGTTTTCTAGTGACAAAGACTACAGAATATTCCTGTATGAGTTTCTGGGAGAAATGTAGATTTGAGGAAAGTGTGCAAAATATCTATCAGTTGTCATTTATTTTGTTTCACTTGCTGAGTTATATTCAAAGTATTATTTAAGGAGTAATTGTAATTTATTCTAGTTATCCTAATTGTTTTTTTGTAGCGGCAGTTGGTATAGCAGTGCTGGTTCCTAATGTGTTTAGGCCTCTGTAACGCTGTTTTTATGTATGTTGCAGAGGAGGAAATCAGTAATATGAGGCTTGAACTGGAGAAGTATGGTATTCAGATGCCCGCCTTCAGCAAGATTGGAGGAATTCTTGCAAATGAACTTTCTGTGGATGAAGCAGCATGTAAGGCAAAATGGAGTTTCATTTTATGTGATTATTCAAATCAGCAGATTAGAGTTATTTTCTTTTTTTAAGCATTGATTTTAATGTCCCCTGTTGTAAGACAGTACAGTCCTTTTGATAGGCCTTTTGGGAGGCGGCGAAGAGGGTTTTCTTCTTTCCTTTGTGTATTTTTATTTTATTTTCTTCCTGGAATGTGATGATTTGACTAGGTAGAGTATTGTACTAGGAAGGAGTCTGCCATCTTTTGTCAAGAACACAAAGCCATCGTGGGATGAGAGGTACTTTGAGGATTCTTTTGCTTTCCAGTTAATTTCCAGATAATTCTTCTACTCTCTCCTGTTAGGTTCTCAATTTTTAACAGAGTTGTTGTGTTTGGGACTAACTGTCAGACTGTGACTTGTTTTTCAGTACATGCTGCTGTCATTGCCATTAATGAAGCAATCGACCATCAGATTCCAGCTGACACTCTTACAGCAATGAAGAACCCTAATGCCATGCTAATAAATCTTGATGATCAACTGGAATCCACTTACCAAGACACACTCTACAGAGCAAAGCAAGACAAAATGGAGAATGCTAAAAATAGGGTAGATCAGTTCTTCTTTCAAGCCATTTATTTGCATGCATTGCAATTTTATATTGAAGTGTAAAGTATGGGGAATTCATAGAATGCGTGTTATAGTCCTGTATGTATAGGGTTAGGTGGATGTACTCGTGGTGGTATTCCAATATGTTCCCCAGTAAGCTGTCTTCCTATTGCAGAAGACAGGCAGCAGTTAGCGTGTTACTTTGTTCAGCTGTCTGAAGTATGGGCGGCATAGACACAGAATTCATGTCAGCCTTTGTATGTTTGGAATGCTGTCCCTCTGTTTTCATACAATATAGATACATTTTCCTACCAATGAAATGATGAGCAAAACTGACTGATGCTCTCAGAAGGGGTCAATGTTGTTTTAGAATGCTGTATGTCAAATGTCTAGCTATGTATACTGCTCTCCGTGCTCTGATGCATGTTCGTATAGAGTCGCTACATTGAAATAAGGTTTATCTCGGCTGTCTGTATCAGAGTGTGAGTTACGTCTATGTGTTTACTTCTAGGGATTCTTTTTGTATGTGTAGATGTTGTCTCTCTATGACCTGTCATAGCTTTATATAGATAGATAGTTGTCTTCCCTGACCTTTTCAGTAAGATCTATGAGGGCAAAGGAAACTGTAGAAACACTGATTAGTCTGATTAGTTTTTATTTCATCTTCAGATTGCGTCAGAAAATTCAGAGAGAGAGAGAGATGTGTACGAAGAACTTCTGACTCAAGCTGAGATTCAGGGAAATGTCAATAAAGTGAACAGTAGGTATCATGCTAAAGTAATAGTCTTAATTAAAAGAGTACTTAAAAACAATACCTGTGCTCCTCCTCGCTTTCTGTAATGCTAACAAAAGTGAAGGCAGCTCCCCTGGTTTTGTGGGGTTTTTTGGTGATTTTTTTTTTTTTTTTAACTCATCGTTAGTACAATGTGTATTCATTTCCACTTCTGTTGCCCTGCTTTTAGGGAATGGATTGTCCACGTTGCTGCCCCCCCCCCCACTTTTCATCTTGAGTAATACATGCTATTTCCAACCCCTTTTTCAAGCCCTACTTTGCAGTTGACTTTAGAAGTTCTTCCATTCGGATTACATACCTAACTTGCTATCCATCAGATCTAAGAGTATTTCTTCTGAGCAGTAGGCTGTATAAACCATGGGACTTTATCATTTAATGTTTCTCTCAAAACTCTGCTTTACTGTTGCTAGCACATGCAGCCATATCAAAGATTGACTTGGCTTTGGAACGAGGAGACGCATTAGCACTGTACGAAGCTTTGACAACACCAGCCCTGGGACTCCGAGGATTGCTAAGAGAAAATTGTGACTGGTATTTCAAGCAGTTTTTGAGTGATAGGCAACAGAAGCAGGAGGTATGGAAAAGTCTAGATTACCCTGATTCATGAGGTTCCCCTGCATTTTTTTTTTTTTCCTAAGGAAAAGCTGGGTTATTTTTATTAAGCTACTTGAAGTGAATAAGCTGTTGTCGTTTCACCCTCACGGTTTCTTTTTTTTTCTCAGGCTGGCCTTACAGGTCCTCTGCAGAAGGAAGAGTTGCAGCTGGGAGTGGATGCTGCTAATGTTGCAGCACAACAGTATCAGCAAAGTAAGGATCAGCAGAAATTATTCCAGCAAAGTGACCCTGGATGTGATCAAAAGGATGAGACAGCACAATGTTGGGTCTATGTGGGGATATGTGAGGTCTCTCTCAAACCATTGGGAATGTTCTTTAAGTACTTGACAGCTGCTAAGAACATTAAAGAGAGACAGTTGCCCTGCTTTACTTACAGAGTCTTTTATCCAGCTCTTACAATACTGCTGGACATAACAGCATATAATTTGAAATATTAAGAAATATGGAAGCTTTGTGTCCACCTTAAACAACTTTTTCTAGAATGCTTTTTGTGCATTTTTTTGTGCTATGGATCTGTGAAGGGAATCTGCATTGCTCTATGATGTGTGAATGCTAGGTCACCTGCTGACCATTGACATGAATCTTACTTGGTTTGAGCTGCAGAACCTTTAACTGCTTCTAAATATCAGGTAGCAAATAAAATGCAGATCGTGATGGCTGATTGTTTTTTGATTGATGCTTCTCACACCACACAGAGCTCTCTTCTGGAGAAGAGTGTTCAGTTCTGGCTATGCAGGAGCAATTAGTTATATTTGTAATAGGTAGAAAGGAGACTACTAGAGATCTGGGGGGAGATTGTTTAGAATACAAGAGGAAAATAGCGAATCCTTAATAACTAGGATGCAGCCTTACTTGTTCAGCATGGAACTCAGTGTTTGCTTACTTACCTGTGCTGTTTTAAAGTTAGTCAACGTGTACCCTGTTACTGCCTTGAGCAGGATAAATGTAGACAGGAAGAAAAAGTTGTTCCTACTCATCCATCTGAAAATTTCCAATTACGAAGCTTCTTACCATCAGAAGACTGAAATGTTGAAACAATTGTTGGATAACCAGGCAAAAAGATGAACTGGTTTTAAACATGAGCTTTATTTTAAGGAAGGCATTATGTATTTTAGTTGTGTGCAGTAATGGAAGACTAGCTGGGGAAGTAGGATCAGAAAATTTCACTCATTTCCTGCAGCTAAGGGAATTATGCTTTTTCCTGTTAGGTATCTAATTACTGAGTAGAATAAAAGTGCTCTTATTACTGGGGACTCAGTTGTCTGTCTTCCTCACTCTTTATGCTACCTCTTCGAACTTCTAGGGCTGGCAGCAGTAGCCAAAATTAATTCCGCAATTCGAATGGGTGATGCTGAGAAGACTGTGGCAGAAATGATGAATCCAGAGGCCCAATTACCAGAGGTTTATGCATTTGCTGCAGACCTTTACCAAAGGGAGCTGGCCACCTTGCAGCAACAGAGCCCTGAAGTAACTACCACATTCTCTCTTATTTCTGGAAGTTGCTATGGACTGCTGATGCTACCTTGTTTGTTTTGTTAAATATGTTCTCTGTAACAAACCTGTCTTGAGTCATCATGGAACTGCTTTGGTGAACAGGCTGTTCTGATGTGAAATTTAATCCCTAAATTTTTAGCTCCTTGACTCTCTAAGATCTACTTTAATCTCTTGCTTGGTGTTCTAGTTTTGTTAATGGTACTCATCTTTCTGCTTCTATGTCGTAAAGGTTGTCCCTTTGCTTTGTTCTGTGTCTGTTCTGACAACTGCTCTATTCTGTGGGCAGCAATAGTTTGTAAGGAGAGAGTGGAACTAATTTGTTGTCCTCTTTGTATGCAGGGTAACCTCACCCATCCAGAATTATCTGTTGCTGTAGAGATGCTGTCTTCTGTGGCCCTGATTAATAGGGCTTTGGATTCAGGGGATGTGAACACGGTGTGGAAACAACTGAGCAGTCCTGTCACAGGGCTTACAAACATTGAGGATGAGAACTCTCAGAGGTGGATATTTCAAGGAACCATGTCCGTCTTTGATGTTGCTTCTATTCTGTGACTTTTTGAAACCTTTTTTCCCCTCTTACCCTTTAAGTTCTCTCTACGTTATTTATTGTGGTATTGATTTGATCTCTGTTGGCTCTTGCATATTGTTTTTCTAATAACTGTTTCTTACAGGTCTGATTTCTGTGTCATCTCTCAACACTTTCTCATGGATTTCACATTAAAGCTTTGTTGTCTTGCCATTAGGTTGTAGCTAATACTATGCCACCTCACCCATTGTGTTCTTTGCCCTGGACCCTCATTCAGTGGCTTATTGCTTTTGTTGATTATTTTACATTGGGATGACCATCCTGCATGCAGCCTTTCCTCTTTCTCTTCTTCCCCTTTTTCGTATTCGTTCCAGTTTCAACCTCTTCTCCTTTGTGTACAGTTCTCATGCTGTGTTGTGTGTTCCCTGGCCAGATTGTTGCCTTGTGACGTTTTTTGGGTCTTGTTCTTTGACAGGTATATCGATGATTTGATGAAGCTGAAAGCTCAAACACGTGCAGAAGGAAATGAATTTATCACGTGGAATGATATCCAGTCATGCGTTGATCGTGTGAACATAGTTGTGCATGAAGAACATGAAAGTAAGTTTTTTCTGCTCGATTCATGCTAGACTGGTTCTAGCACATAAGGAGTGCTAAAATTAGGTGCATGTCAATACAAAAAGTTATTGGTTGACTTGTGTCATACATTAGATATCTGGGAAGATCTTATTTGTGAGCAAGACTTGGTGGTCTGTAATATAAAAAGCTTGATAGTGGGACTGTTGATGGAGAGTGTTTGTGGTATTGAAATCAGTATCTCTGAATAGTTTATTAATCCTTCCAACTCAAATTTCAACCCTTTTTGGATAACAAAATGCGTTGTCTGCCATCAGTGTCTAAGATTAGTCTAGAATCTTCTCTAATTTTGCTTCAATCCTTCAAATGTACCAAAAATTACTATTACTAAAATCTCTGAGTTAATTGTAGCCTGGTCTTGAAGTGCGTCATCCTCCTTCCTAATTTGCTGTGTTCAGTAGAAGTTACTTTTCTTGAAGTCTTGTTCTCTCTTTAGCTGCAATCTCTGCCCTGTACAGGTTTTCCTCTTCTCCCTTTTAGTCCTCCTTTTGAATGTGCTTTGGCCTTTTTACCTTTGCAGTATTTAGTGGAAGTTCCACAGAGTCAGTCTGCTCTTTAGCTGTGCGTAACCAGACCTCCAAATGCAAGATAAGATATCCATCTTCGTATTGATGTCTCTCAGATGTAATGATGTCAGATGCATTTCTACAGTGGATGAGGAACTTGAATGAACAACAGAGAGATGAGTTTATCTCCAGCTCTTATTCTCAGTCCTTTAACTCCTGGGTGTATTAACAGTACTTCCAAATACAGCTTCTTTGAAGATCAGTAGTGCAAATATTGCATCAAAGAAATAGGCTTCTGCAGTTACTTTGATTCATTGATAAATCAATAGAGATACACAAAAATGTTTATTCTGAAATGCTGTCTGTTCAACAGTAGACATTTAGTACAGATTTTTCTTTTTTCAAAGACCATTTAATTATCTCATCAGTTTGATGCCATTCAAATTCTAAGTTCCATATTTCCCCTAAGTTTGGGACCCAAATCTCAAATCAGAGTTGAAATGGAAAGTGCCGATCTTTTAAGAGGTTAATTGCTTTGTTTACAGTTAGTTGCAGTAGTTACAGTTAGTTGTTTACAGTTAGTAGGAAATTAGAAGCTTTTATTTTCTGTTCTAACACTCTGTATGACCACTAGTTGTTAAAATCAGTATCTATAGCAGCTGAAATGACTGATAACTGACCTTCTGACCAGCTGTTGCCTTTTAATATGAAATATTGGTAAAGTGAAAAAAAAATAATCCCAGATCGGAAAACATGCAAAACCCCATAGAAGTTATAAGCGTATGCAGCAAGCGCAAGTACCAAAACTTAAATATTTATGAAAGAAAAAATTCCTGGTGCAAGCTGAGAAATGTGAATGGGTGTTTTTCTATGTTGCTTCTAGTTCTGCTAGAACTTTTTTTCATTTATATTTTTTAGTAGTGTTTATGTTAATAAGTGTCTTCTAGTAGTGATAAAAGACCAGGATTGATTGTAATGATGAAAATTTCAGCAAAACAGAAAATTGGAGTATTTCTCCTTTCGCTAAGACGGTATTAGTTGACTTAAAATCCAGAGTGGAGATAGGT
>JAOXJK010000069.1:43217510-43246999 GCA_025774025.1 Xenus cinereus
AAAATCCAGAGTGGAGATAGGTGAGTCCTTGAAAATAGCACAATTAAGCAAACTTATTCTTATGTAGATCCTTGTGAGGTTCAGTATCAGATGGTTTAATTTTCTGTTTTGTTTTTTTTTTGTTTTTTTTTTTTAAGTAAGAGACCATAGTTTTTGGTTATGACTAGTACTGAAAACCTCCTGCATATGCAAGTAGCATGGTATTTAATTTGAAGTCATCTTTGTAATATTTAGCTCAAAGCCTTGCATTGTACGAGGGGAGAGATTTGTCCTGAGTGTGTAGGTAGTTATAATTTATATTGTACACTGAGACAAACAGGTGTCTTCTGCCACTTTTGTTGCATAGTTGATGAGTTGTGTTTCACCTTAAAAAGACTTTATAGAGGGTTAAATTTTATTTTAAGAGCCCACTATCTTGATTAACTTGTTTCCTGGCTCTCCAAATAGACACCGGGTTTCCTCTGCGGGTCACATGAGCAGATTTGTCAAAGCCACAGACGCAGGGACCCACTCTGGTGTGTGCACATGCCAAATGCTAGTTTTGTAGTGTCTTTTCTATGTAAGAGGTCACAGCAGAAGTCTAAAAGTTCATGTAGGTCCCAACACCCTGTTTCTTATAACACTCCTCATCCTGTTAAAAAGGGTGCAGAAAATCCTGTAATAAGAAATGAAATGAGCTGTTCTCACAGGGAATTTCCCAATTCTTTGATCTGCTTCATATATGTCCTTATGTAAGGACACTTTTTATGTCCTGTCTGTGAATAAATTAAATTAGTCTGAGAAGGTACTTAGGGCATACGAGCATATATTTTTCATTTCCACTATCCTTGCACATAGTTCCAAATTAAAAATGCTTTCTAGTGAGGAGCTGCAGCGTGCTGCCGTTCCGTGGAGTAGTCTTGTCATGCCCATACTAGCAAACTAATCATAGAGAACTACTTCTTACAGTCTGTGCCCTTTCCTAAGTCACACAGTTATTGTAGCTGCTTTTTGACAGAAACCATGCCATAATTTTAGTGATCCTGGTTCTTGCAGTGTCCTCAACATATATTTTCCCTAATCTCTTCTCCATCCAAATACTACCTCTTCCCTAAGATGTTTTGTTTTTCATATAAAGTTTTGTTTTGTGATTCTCTTTCCTGTGTAAAAGAAAACATCGCAATCTTCGGATATATTACCCAAAGTTGGGAATCCCCACACTGATCTTCTTACTTCCTTTTTTCTAAAAGATTTCTTTTTCTGCACCGATTAAACCATGACTTGAGTTGATCCTTTAACTTTAAGCAGTGAATTGAATCAGGTGACCTCCAGGATCCATCTCAAGCTAAGTTATTTTGTGATTCGCAGAAGATGGTTGCTGTAGGTAGGGCACGTATGATGTAGACTTCGTCCACATTTAGCTAACTAAGGTATTTATTTTTGTTTTTTATTTAGCTGAATGGTAAAATTTACTGTACTTGAATAACATCTGCATCTCTGATGCAACAGTTAATATTACATACGTTCAATAAAATAGTTTTCTAAAATATGAAGTTACTGTACTTTTAAATGGTGTTCCATGCAAATCTTTAGCTTCATGTCAAGACTTCTTCCTAGAGAAGCCAGAACCTGGGAAAACTGTAACCTATGAACTCAGGCCATTTGGGCTTTGATATTTCTCTTCCAGTAGATCTGAGCTGGATGTCTGAGGACTCAGTTTGGTCCATGCATGTGGTCTTCCTGAGTGATTTATTTTATTTTACTTTAAGTGCAGTGCCCAGGCATTATGAGTATTTTAAGGTGGAGAAATAGTCCTGATTTCTTTACTAGTAAATAATGTTTTCTGTCAAGAATATTCTAATTCTCAGACGATACCTGGTTTAGGAAGGACTAACTGAAGTCTTCTTCTGAAGCGATGTTGATTATTATTGTTGACTGAAAATGGAACTTGTTATTTCTCTCCCTATGCCTTCCTTCCTAGGGATTTTGGCAATTGGTCTTATCAATGAAGCTCTGGATGAAGGCGATGCCAAAAAGACTATTCAAGCCTTACAGATTCCTGCAGCAAAACTAGAGGGTGTAGCCCCAAAGGTAGCACATCATTACCAGGATACACTACTTCGAGCCAAGAGAGAAAAAGCACAGGTGAGTGCAATTACCTGCACGTTGCAAAAAACATTTACATCTGTGTAATGGGCTTATTACTGGTCCTGAAAGCCAGGAATCAAAACTGGAAGTGGAGAGCTGGGAATTCTGCATACCATCAACAGATCTTACCAGGTCGGTTTGGATCATTCTATACTCGAGAAAGAGATTTGCAGCCAGACCGTCTGAATCTTCATGAACTACAGAGATGGGTATAAGGATATTAACTGCATGAGATGGCTTGCTACAGCTAATCCCAGGTCCAGAATGAGAGATGTATTTTGTTTGCAGAGAAATAATATGCTTCATCGGTTTTTGCTACGAGACCGTGTTCATTCTAGGAGTTCTGACCTTCTGAATGCAAGTTTCCTGCAATTTTAAGTTTTGGTTTTTTTAATGTTCTTTGTTAAATGTAGTCATAGGCATAGTTATATCCTGCAAAAAGAAAGTTTCTGAAAGTTGAAAAATCTGTTAACTAATAAAGTAGGAAAAAGAAGTTAAGCAAAATACATGCTACTAGCAAAATATATACTGATGCCTGTTATTCACCTAGTGACACTTTTATTGCTAATGGTTTTCTGAGCCTTTCATATTAGCCAAGACTTCTGCATACATGTACGTAGTTGCTGCTTTCACTGACTAAATGTGAAGGCGAAGATGGGGAGAGAAAGAGCAAGTTTCATGTTGTGGCTTTAGAAAAGAGGATGAGAGTACACGTGTGTGTACGCAACGGATTTTTGAGTAGTGTGGATGGGATACTCATTTTTTTTTTTCTCATCTATTTACAATGAAGTAGCGGACATCTCTGCTTTCAGTGGCTCGAGAATGTTTTGGGATTTTTTTTACCTTTTTTTCATGCTGTGGAGCTCATTGATCTCATACAAATGCAGAATTTTCCATAGAGACTAAAATCTAGATTGTGTTGAACACTGATTTTTGGGGTTTTTTTTTTGTTTGTTTTGGTTTTGTTGCTTTTTTTTAACTAAAGGTAAATATGCATGATGGCAATAGCTGAAAACTGTACGCATTTCTGATGAAAATCATTAAGCAACTTCCCTAAAGGCCCTGAAAGGGTTAACGTTCCTCAGGAACCCATTTCATGCTGAAGCATTTCCTCCCGATGAGTCAGAATGAAATAATGAACTCTTTTTAGTGTGCACTTAAGCTTGTGCCAGGCCTGCTGGTAACTTTTTGGTTGGTGTGAAATTACCTTATTTAGGCATATGTTCAACTTAGTGCTTCTCCCAGCAGCATGGCACTAATTCCAGAAAGTGAAAGATCATACTATAAAGTAACATTATGGGGAAAGTAGCCACTGTCTTAAGTCAGCTGTTACTTCCTAGTGATTTCTGTACCTTGGGGATGTAGTTCTCCAGGAGACATTGTTCAGTTGCTGATGGAATGGGGAGTGCTGTGTGATGGGTGTTTCTCATTTGATGAGTGGAGAGAGAGAAAAACAATCGACCCTGTGATACCTTACGCTGTTTGTACCTCCCAGAAAGCCTGTGACAGTAAATCTGTAGAAAAGCTCAGGATGGTTTGGGTGGCCTTTGGGCTGAACTGCAGGTAGAGATTACAGCAGAGGAAGCTGTGTCTTTGATCATTCTCCCCCACTCCCTGGCCAGGATTTGGCTGTTGCTGGTACTCGCTCGGGAGTGTCTGGGTGTTCAGATGAAATCTGCCCGTGAAAGGCACATTTGTCTCTTGAATGAAATCTCATTAAGCATCTCAGCATCTGGCACGCCCAACGGTGGGAAAAATGTGGGGGACATGTAAGGAAATGTGCATTTTCTGGCCCCAAAGCTCTTGAACACTGTAAATAGAGGTGCATTTGTGCAGTGTGATTATTATTCCAACCAGGAGTGTGTTTGTACGACTGAGCTATCAGAGGGGTGGCCGTTGGGTCTCGGCGTTTCTCTCAGTAGTTACTTACAGGAAGCAACAGTGGGTGGGGAGAAGCTGTGCTTGGCAACTGCTGGATCATTGTTCTTTATGTATATTTTGGGATTTGCTTGAGCACTTGTCTCTTTCCTCTTCTCAAATTTCTGCATGCAATATCAGTTGATTGGATTTCTTCAAATCCCAGCCAAAATGCTGTGCTAACCAAAAGCAGTGTGGTAACTGCTCCTTGATGAGCAATCCATTAAAACAAAGGCTTGGAACCTGGTGTTGGCTTTGTGTGTGTACACCCAGCCGTAGTATGTACAACGCTTCTTGGTTTGCTAGTTTGTACAGGCTTGTGAACTTTTGTAGAGAGGGACAGGAGCAGCCTGACATGGCACTAAGTTACCCAGGAGTTCTTAGCAGCTGCACACAGGTGCATTGGCAGCTTCTTACTCCAAGAACTCATCGCTGTGTTCTGTCAAAAGACTAACTCATGTTCCTGGAAAGTTCCTCTGGTGTCCTGTTAGCAAGTACGGCTTTAGGACTAACTGGTACAGAGTCCTTGGCCTTGTGTTCTCTTTGCTTATCAGAGTGATTCCCATTGACAGTTTCTTCTTCATTCTGTTTCATGAAAAAAGTTTTTGTCAGGGAGGAGGTACTGAGTCTGGCAATGCCATAGCAGTCTCTGCTAGCCACAGATACACATCATGTCCTTGTGTTGGAGTCATTAGAAAGACTGAAATGTCTCTTATTCCCTCTGATAGGGAAAACTACTGTATTGACTATTGTTGAGTACAGCTTATTTTACTTTGCAAAAATAGTCATACCTTTCTCCTCACGCTGTGTATATTTTTCTCAATGTATTCTCTTCAGGACACACAGGATGAAACAGCTGTACTTTGGTTAGATGAAATTCAGGATGGGATTCATAGGGCTAACAAGGACACAGAGGAGTCTGACAGATGTGAGTATTGTTGCACAATATTGCAATTAATCCCCATTATCACTCGAACGGTAGTTACTTATGGAAAGATTGGGAGCTAGAAATGTCATGTAAATGTGTCAAAGGAAATCAAGTGCACTTACGTGCTTCTGGTGTAGTAATTTTTCTTTGAAGAGTGAATGTAAGATTGTTCAAATACTAAATTTTGTATCTTTTGGGGGGATTTGCCATTTTTACAGTTTTGCATGTTATATCATTAGGCAAATCTATCAAGTGTTTGTCATTTGCAACTACTTGTGTGTGTCTGTGGGTGGATAGTTAGGTATGAGAGTCTTCACCTGCACAATTTAAGTGGTGTTTTCTGGTTACCTGTTTGTGTGGCATACTGCTGTTTTGTCTTGGTTCTAGTAAGCAATTTTAGACTACCTTGCATCTTTTTCAAATACAGACAATAATACACATCAGTGACATCCACTTTGCTCCTTATTGAGGTTTGCAGGTGGACTGTCCCACCCATCATTACATCCCAGTCTTTATAATGATGTCTTCTGTCTCCAGAAACAATGAAGTAATTGCTACTCTTTGCTTAACTTGTTTTCATTTTTGTGGGGGGTTGGGTTTTTTTTTTGTGCCTGACAGAAGTTTTCTCTTTAACAAAACATGAAGGTTTTTCAGGTTTCCTGATACATTCTGATGGCCTGTTCTCTGCATATGCTGTTTGTTTGCTCGGTACCGCATGCTTCAGAGAGCTTGTTTTTATACATCTTTAATATATGATATTCTTGTATTTGCATTTACTCTAAATCTCTTAATTTTCTGTTACATTCAACATTTGCACCTGTCTGCTTGTTTTGCTTGACTTGTACAGCATTAGTAAACTGATTGTTTTCTCTCTTTATAGTTAACTTTTTATTTTTCTTGATTCTCTTTCTTCATCTCTGGTGTGCTGTCCCTTCTGATTTTGCTTAGAATAGGCAATCGTACTAAAAACTGAAAAGTTTAATCTGAGTCTGGAATCTTTCTGGTGCCTTCTGAAACAGGTTGTCCAAAGACACTGTGGAATCTCTGTCCTTTGAGATTTTCCACACCCAGTCAGATAAGGCCCTGAAGTTACCCTGGCTTTGAGGATGGGGCTGGAATAGGTTGCCCTGCAGTATGAGTTCTTCATGAGTCTGTGTCAGATATGTCGAGTATCTGGCACAGTTGCTTCCTCTTGTCCTTGCTCTGTTGGTGCAGATATAAGCTTGCTTTTGTATTTGTGCATTGTCCATTAGTATTCTTTATTTGTAAATGTTTTAGAAGAGAGAAAAATCAACAGGTTCACAAAAAGCTTTCTAACACAAGATAGAATGAGTTCGTACAACTCCATTGCCTAGTTGAGTTGTTTTTAATGGTATGACTTGGTCAGTAAATTCTCCCGTCAGCTGCCTTAAAAAAAAAAAAAAAAAAAAAAGGCAGGTGGAGTAGGGCAGAGCTTTACCTGTTCATCCTATTGTTTGTTACCAGCACTACCAGTGCAATTTTTTCACCGTTTTCCCACCAAGGAACATTTGGTCAAAAGCAGGATTAAAGTATGTGCCTTTAGGCTGAATGAGATCTGCAGATACCCTTATCTACCTCTGGACAAGCAGACATTTTTGCAGTCTTACCTAGCACTGGAAGTCACTGTATTTTGTGTCTGCTGTGTCAGTGCAATTCCTGTGTTCTTGTGAATGTGTCTGTATTTGAGTTGCAGTTCTGGAGTAGCCCTGGAATGATGCATTGTTATTTTTCTCTTCCTCTGCCACCTGTCTTTCCACAAATGGTGTTTTGACTTGTTTACAAACTACTCCGTACTTTCTTCAGTAGGGATGGATGGATGGTGCTAGTTGTTGAAAAGGCCCCCTTTGAGTTCTGACTGGCTCTGCCAGAAGAAGCTGCCTTAACTAAAAACGGATGTCGGAGTAGACCTAAAATGTGTTGTTGAGAAATATTGGTGGTAAATCAGCACTATATTGAGACTCAGAGCACACGAATTACGTGCTATGGTTGGACACTCCGTTAGTGAAGAGGCCTCTGTCCTGCAAGCTGTCTGATTGGTTTTGTTTATATTTTGTATTTATATATTCTTAAATATTTGTGTATATACACACATTCTGACTGTTAAGTGTGTGTGCATGTTACCTTCTCCGTTCTTTTGTTCTGTGTTTGTTGTGAGTCACTGAGCCCCTGAATTCCAAGATAACCTGCTTCCTTGTGTTATCAAAGTCTCCTTAGGAATTCTGGCCATTAACGAAGCAGTAGACCATGGTGACGTTAGCCAGACCCTGAGTGCCCTGCGTTCGCCAGATGTTGGGCTATACGGAGTCACTCCAGAATGTGCTGAGACGTACCAGCGAGAGCTGTCAGAAGTCAAGAGAAGGAAAATGGCAGCAGGTGAACCTCAAGTAGCTAACTGTTAGTGAAATAAATTAAAGATTATTGCATGTGGAATTGGAACCAGAGGTAAAAAAGCTTCTGGGGAGAAGTCTTGTGTTACAGGTGGCAATTGTGGATGCTTTGTGAGCAAACGTTTAAAAAAGAAAAAAGTGAATAGTAGGAAGTTCTTCACCTGTAGAATGTGTTATGTTTAGGTAGCGCTCATATGAGGTCATTAGGGTCTTGGAAACGTTCCTTCCCTTGCTTAGAGGAAGGAGCATTGTGTATGTGGATTTCCTAGTCTTAAAAGTTGTATGTGGGAAAGATGAGACACTTGTCTGTTGTTGAAACTTACACTGCAGTTTCTGCTCTTAGGGGGCAATGGCAGCGAATGGGTAAAACACTGGGTGAGAGGAGGCTATCATTATTATCATAACCTGCGGACCAAGGAGGGAGGATGGGATGAACCAGTGGAATTTGTGCAAAATGACACGCAGCTTTCACGGGAGGAGATACAGGTAAGGCAGATAACACATACTCTTTCTCTGAAAAGTTGTCATTCCTACCATTCCCATCCTTAATGTAGCTCTAAGAGAGAAAGCTTCAACACCATAGTCATATTCACAAGCTCTGTAATTCATTTGTTTCACTGGGCATAATCAGATTGTGTATTGTCAGAACTCCTTGTCCTACTTCATAAAAATTCGTCCTGTCAGTAAAAACGTACAGGACTGTGGTGTTGCTTTTTATTGAAAAGCAACTTGGAAGTTTCTCATAAGCACAATACAGAAATCTGATGTAACACCCCGTTTCTTGCATCTCTGTTCTCTTTTTCTGGCTCTTCTTCCTACCAAAACGTTAATTCAGAGCACCATATCTGGAGTAACTGCGGCATACAACCGAGAGCAGTTGTGGCTGGCCAATGAGAACCTGATTATGAGACTTCAGGCTTGCTGTCGAGGATATCTTGTTCGCCAGGAATTCAACTCAAGAATGAATTTTTTGAAGAAACAAGTACCAGCAATCACTTGCATTCAGGTAATGATATCCTTTAATTATGTTTGGAGCTTGTACTGTGCAATTGTTTTCTCTGCAAGCTTATTGACAGTTCTTGTTCAATTCAAAGTTCCAGCACACCATTGTCTTCACCTCATTTTGTGATTTATCTGAAAGCATTTGCCTCTCCCAAAGAGTTCTGGCATTTTATTTACTTTTCCATGTCATATATAATCAATAAATTCCTCTCAGGCAGAATTGGAGAGAGAAGAAGCTTATTTTTAGTGCGCACTGGCAGCCCAGAAAGCCAACAGCATCCTGGGCTGCATCAAAAGAAGTGTGGCCAGCAGGTCACGAAAGGTGATTCTACCCCTCTACTGTGCTCTTGTGAGACCCCACCTGGAGTACTGTGTCCAGCTTTAGAGTCCTCAACGTAGAAAGGACATGGACCTATTGGAACGGGTCCAGCGGAGGGCCACGAAGATGATCAGAGGGCTGGAGCACCTCTTCTGTGAAGACAGGCTGAGAGAGCTGGGGTTGTTCAGCCTGGAGAAGAGAAGACTCCGGGGAGACATTTTAGCAGCTTTCCAATATCTGAAGGGAGCCTACAGGAGAGCTGGCGAGGGACTCTTTGTCAGGAGGTGTAGTGACAGGACAAGGAGTAATGGTTTTAAATTGGAAGAGTGGAGATTTAGATTAGATACCAGAAAGAAATTCTTTACGTTGAGGGTGGTGAGGCACTGGCACAGGTTGTCTGGGGAAGTTGTGAATGCCCCATCCCTGGAAGTGTTTAAGGCCAGGCTGGAGGGGGCTTTGAGCAACCTGGTCTGGTGGGAGGTGTCCCTGCCAGGTATGGAGGTTCCCATTTGGAACTTGATGATCTTTAAGGTCCCTTCCACCTTTAACCATTCTATGATTTGAGGAAGCTTTACCTATCATTTTATTATCAGATTCAGTGTTTTGGGAACAGAGCAATATAAATTGTGTTGTGTATCTTTATGGCGATGTGATGACTTACTACTGCGACTCACAAATTGAAGAGAAACATCATGGTTTTCAGTATTCCTGAGTAAGATTATTCTTCTTTTCAAATTTGTCCAGGGAATTTCGAGGATTGAGGATCTGAAAGAGATGGTGGGATAATTCAGCATGAGGATGGGTTCATTTAGAGGAGGACAATGAAAATATCTTTCTCTGGTGTTGTAACGGAAATGTGTCCAAATGAAATAGATGCTTTGCATCCTATTACCGCTTCTTTATTTGAGGAGTATATGTGTGTTTGTTTCTCCCTAAGTAGTGTGTGCACTCTGTGTGTATGTTCGGAAAAAAAACCAAAAACAACAAACTGCAACAAAACCTCCAAAACCTCTCCCGGCTCCTTAAAATAACTCTCCCTTTAAGTGTAGTCCAGCCCCTTGCCTAGCTTCTGTTCCAGGTATCAGTAGCAGTGAGTCTGCTCTGAAGGCTTATAATGTTCCATCACTGTTCTCATCAGCAGCAACATCTAACACATGATCTTTATGTAGAACAGTTTCTGTCAACTTGACTGTTTAGCTCTATCCTTGATCTCACTGTACTTCAGAAGGCCTAGGCTTTTCATGGGGTAATTTCAAGTCTCTTGTGATTACAGTTGTTGAAATAGTTAATGCTTCATGCTGTCTGTCTCTTGATAAGATAAGCATGTTTTCCTCACGCTTTACTTAGCCAAAAAGGAAGTCTGAAGCTGAGAAGCAGAAGGAAGCTCAGATTTGTAATTACTTCTTTTTAATTAGAAAAGTAAAGTCAGTGCACCTGTTCTGTTTTCAGTCCCAGTGGCGTGGCTACAAGCAGAGGAAGGCATATCAAATCCGTTTGGATTACCTGCGAGCACAAAAGGACCAAGTAGTGAAGGTAGTGAAACCTCTATACTGACTTTTTTTGGTAAACCTTTTGGATACTGAACTTTGTAGGAAAGGTTTTTATCTGAGTGTTTTCGTTAACCTTCTATA
This sequence comes from Xenus cinereus, assembly GCA_025774025.1. Taxonomy (NCBI): domain Eukaryota; kingdom Metazoa; phylum Chordata; class Aves; order Charadriiformes; family Scolopacidae; genus Xenus; species Xenus cinereus. The sequence continues at coordinate 43,227,843 of JAOXJK010000069.1, forward strand.
GATTCAATCAATGACCAGGATGTATCAAGCCAGAAAACGTTACAGAGATCGTCTGCAGTATTTCAAAAACCACGTAAGAGGCTATCTTATTAAATGAATTCAGTGACTGACTTTTGTACTCTTTCCAGAATGAGGTCATGTCCTTTTTTCTTTTTTTTTTAAATCATAGATAAGTGATGTTATAAAAATTCAAGCCTTTATCCGAGCAAACAAAGCACGAGAGGACTACAAAACCCTCAGTAAGTGTTGCCAAGAGGATAAAACGTGCCTTGAATCTCTATATGTAAGGGGTCTCGCTAGTGTGATCTATAACAAGAAGTCAGTTTTGAAGAGCAATTGGGATGATGGTGGTAGGACAGCGTGGAGAGTAGGTAGTTCTTGAGGCTGAAGGAAAATTAGATTCCACCTGTTGCTTTTGCTGCTGAAAAATAGAACTGTTGCGTTGCAGTTAACTTTGGCGGTGTGGACTACCCTAGGCTGATATTGACTTCATTCTTTACTGCTTGCTTCTCTCATGATTTACTCAAAACAAGAAATGCAAAATGTTAGAAGCTGTTTAGACATGGTGGTGCTAATTTTATTCTGACTGCTCCTTGATGTGGTGTTTAAATGTAGGTAAGGCATATATTTACTCTGTTTCCTGTCCCCTGATGTTTTCTTGCCTATTTTTAGTTAATGCGGAAAACCCACCTATGGCTGTGGTTCGGAAATTTGTCCACTTGCTCGATCAGAGTGACCAAGATTTTCAGGAGGAGCTTGAGCTAATGAAACTGCGTGAAGAAGTTGTAACCTTGATCCGATCCAATCAGCAACTGGAAAATGACCTCAATCTCATGGACATCAAAATTGGGCTCCTTGTGAAAAACAAAATTACATTGCAGGTAGGAAATATGCTGGTGGGACTGATGGAGGCCAGCTACAGATTGAACTGAGCCCGGTGGTAGTTAGCATGGAGAGCTCCAGGCCTCAGATGTCAGTTGTTCAGGCCCAGCGAAAAACGTTGCCCCAGACTTGGAGATTTTGCTTCCAGTACATTCGTAGTCCATTCCACTAATTTAGTATGTATCCCTAGAGAGAAAATGTAGGAGAAGAAACGAGACCTGAAACTAAGAAAGACAAACACGCACCAGACTATCTTGATCTAATGAATGCAACAGATTGCATGTTTGAAGGCTTCGACAACTCTGTTTCATTACTTCTTTGTGGTTAAACAAGTGAATGCCACAAGCTTGCAGCAAGGCAGGTGATTTTGGAGGCAGGAGACATGCTTGTGCCACTTGGTGTTTGTTGCTTAAAGGAGGCTTCTTCTGTCACTTGGCTGATGTGATTAATTTCACAAAAAAAGCTCTTGCTGATACAGCATTGCCTTTTCTTCAAGCTGAAGTTCTGGTTAGCTTTTTGTTCAGTCCAGGATGGCATGACACTGGGCTTATCCCAGTGTAAAATCTCAATTGGTGTAGTGAAATTAATCTTGGAAAGAGGCTGCAGCGTTTGGGCTATTGCCTACAGCAAAAAGTGCCATTGCTGTTGGAGTATGTAGAGGTAGTGAGCTAGCTGAGTATTAAACAGGATTTTTAGGTGTTAAGCCCAGTTTAAAAAAGAAAACATTTTCAGGGATCTCCAGGATGCTACCAGCTCTGATAGCAATTGCTGCCAAGGGTGACTAATCCTTCTGGGGTTTTGGATAAATTCAGGAAGTCAGGGACAAACCAGAACGTGTACTTCCAGTCAGAGAAATTGCTGCCATAGCGATTAATGCTTCACTTTAATAGCCCCAGGCATACCTTGACCCTGCCTTTCCACTTGCAAGAGAAGCATGCTGTCAGTTGCAACTGTTTTCCAATATTGCCTGTTACAAAATACTTAGTGGAATCTGTCCCTGTTCTTTCTTTCGAGGATGTTGTTTCTCATAGCAAAAAACTTACCAAGAAGAACAAGGAACAGCTTTCTGACATGATGATGCTGAACAAACAAAGGGGAGGCTTGAAAGCTTTGAGCAAAGAGAAGAGAGAAAAGCTGGAAGCCTATCAGCATCTGTTCTACTTACTTCAGGTAGGCTGCTTCTAATGCTGCTCAGTAACCTCTTGTCACAGAGGCTTCTGTGTCTTGGCACGGTCTTTGCTTATGCACTGTAATTTTGAGCCACCTTAGTTCTTAGAGACACCGGCCTGTGTGGAGATGCACACTAAGTATTTTTTCTTGTTGTTGTAGACTAACCCAACGTACTTGGCCAAGCTGATTTTTCAGATGCCTCAAAACAAATCCACAAAGTTCATGGATTCTGTCATCTTCACACTGTATAACTATGCATCCAATCAAAGGGAGGAATACCTGTTGTTGCGGCTTTTCCAAACAGCATTGCAGGAAGAGATCAAGTACGTGGTAGCACATTTTTGCTGTGGAATTCCAGTTCTGGCAATTTCTTGAATTGAGACAGTTCTCACATGTTATGTCTTGTGCTAATATGCAGATAATGTCAGACTTGTCCCTTCATTGTCCTCTTCCCATTTCATATCTGTTCTTAACATAGTCTATAAAGGAAGAGTCGAATCTGTGCATTGAGGATGAGGGCTTTTTATTTCAGTCAAGATTTCACTGCTCAGTGTGCCAGCTGCTTTTAATCTGATGCAAAGTCATACAAAATTCAGTCTCAATTCTCCAGTGTCTGGTTATAAACACCTCCAACAAACTGCCAACTCCGGCTTTACAAGCCAGGGAGGGAGCTAACACTAGGCTCTCTGGATTTCCAAAAGCTGATGAGGAGGATGTAGCTGAGAGGCTTTATTGCTTGGCATTTCTGTTTACTGTCAGTGTTGGCTGTCCTCAGGCACGTTTTGTTGGGCCTCAGGAGCTTGATGTTACATGACTTCAATTCTTTAAAATTTAGAGCTGTACAACTTGCTGTGAAGAATATACAGTAAAATTTTTGAGGAACTACTCTTTCAGCATTCTTTAGAATGTTTTTTAAGCATGAAGGTGGTACATGCCCTGAAACAAATAACTTCTAAAAGAGGTCTTTCCCCCCACCCCCTGCCCACCCTCAACTCATGCTTGGAATAGTAGTCCAGGGAAATGTGGCTGCTACATTCTCCACTGCTGTATTTCTCATAGCAGTATACTAGGACTGGCTTTTGTTGTCGATTGCTTGTTTTCTTCTTTTAAATACTGGAAGAAACCTACTGTTCTTCTTTTTCCTCTACATAAAATCTGCTCTGTTTCCTTCGTATTTTTGAATTGTGCTCTCAAATAGAATGTACAGTTGGATTTGCATTAATTGTCATTAAGATGACTACTGGCAAGTTGCATTGGAATTCCTAAACAGAGGTCATAAGTTTCTTGCCTCATCTGTCTTGAGAAATATTCCAGTATTATTGTTACACAGTGTCATAGTTTATTGGTGTATCGAGATTTTAGTACAAATCCATTATGTGTTTCATGAGAGTGATGCTCTTGAGCAGTTTGATTTAGGCCAAGAAATTTACTTAAAGGTGACAGAATTGTGCGTATCTCATATATCATATATATTCTTTCTTCTTTAGGTCCAAAGTAGACCAAATACATGAAATTGTGACTGGGAATCCTACTGTTATTAAAATGGTGGTTAGTTTCAACCGTGGTGCCCGTGGTCAGAATGCCCTGAGGCAGATCCTGGCACCGGTTGTGAAGGAAATCATCGATGATAAATCACTCAATATCAAAACTGATCCGGTGGATATTTACAAGTCTTGGGTTAACCAGATGGAGTCTCAAACTGGTGAGGCCAGGTATGGGAACTGCTACTACTGTGTTTTTCAAAACATTGCTCGGCTGCTTTGCACTGCTCTGTTACTCTTTCCAAACCATCCTTGGCTTCACTGCATGCATCTGTCCAACTGATACCAGCTTTTCTGTCTCCTCAAGATGGCTTTCATGTGAGAGTTCTAAAGATCATATTCTGGTGATGGTGCTGAGGATGTTGAAAGGGAATCTCACTGGGAGGTGGAAGAAGAAGTGCTCTTTGGTTTTTGCCTATGTTGACTTGATAATTAGCTATAAGATGCCCTCTAACCTAAAAGAAATCACGTTAAAAAAAGTATTTGGGAATCAAGTCTGTGTTAGTCTCTGTTTATGTCATATATAGCCTGTGCAAACTTAGGCACTATTTGCAAGCCAACTGTGGTGGTTTAATCCCAGTTGGCAGCTGGAACCACACGCTCACTCACCACCTCTTTCCCAGAAGGACGGGGAGAAGAGGGAGAACAGGAGGGGAAAGGGAACAGGAAACAAAACTCTGTGGGTTAAGATAAAGACAATGTAATAGAACAATAAGGGAAAAGGCAAATAACAATAACAGTATAAGGATATAAGTCACTGCCCGGTGAATTGGCACCCTCCTGGGCAGTGATCCTGGATCCCCCCCGCCAGCCAACCCCTGTTTATATACTGACCATGATGTCTGTGCTACGGAATATTCCATTGGCCAGTCCCTTGTTCTGCCTGTATTCTTCAGCTTCTAGGGAAGCTGAAAAGAGACCTTGAAAAACATAAACATCACCTAGCAACAACTCAAACAGTATGTGTAGTTGACATTCCTTTTACAACAGTCACTAGAAAGAAAATTAATTCCCTCTTGGCTGAAACCAGCACACCACCAAAACCTGTTTTGCTGGAGGAGAAGCACGACATTGCAGTTCTTCTAGTCCCAACATCTTTCTAACTAGTATCAGCCACTGATGACAGCTGTATTGTGCTAGATGCTTTTGTGTCATTCTGGTTTCCTTTTCTTCCAGTGCATGTGATATGCTAGAACTTGAGGTTTCTATTGTGGTGGTTTTTTTTTTCTTTCAACATACCACAAAAAAAAAAAAAAAAAAAAAAGAAGCCATACCAAATGAGTGAGTTTCTGTATTCAAAGCAATCTGCAGTCACATATCTTGCCTTACACCTGCTTCAAAATTCCGGATGTATTAAAAATGCAGGCAAAGATGTGCGTTCAAGTCCTTTTCTTTACGTGAGACTTGGGAGACACTTTTACGAGTTATCTGCTTCATCTGTCTGTGTTCACTGGAATACTATGCAGTAATTTCAGCTGATTGAGAAAATGTAACTACTCATTTGACACTGCTTCCCTCCAATAGCATGTGATACTGATTTTATGGATACTGTTCTAGCTTCTGAGTTGTGTCTAAGCTTTTATCATCCTAATGTTCAAATGCCTAGCTTGCTTGTTCACTAATTTCTTTGCAACCCAAAGTATTGCTACGTGTCACAGATGGCACTTTTTTACTTAGTGTGCATGCTGTAAAAAAGATACAGTTTTGAATTAGCTGGCCCTTTTCTCATGGTGGCCATTGCAAGGGAGAGTAGAAGAAGTAAAAGCAAGAAGTCTTCAGCTCTTCCCATGCACAAAAGTTAAGCTGAAGGCAGTGCACAGCTCTTGGTAGCCAAGTCAATATAAGTTTGTTTCCATGTTGAGCTAGAAACTCTTGGAAATATGCTAGCCTGAGTAATACTCACCTTCACGTTTGACTTCTTCAAATAGCAAACTGCCATACGATGTTACACCTGAACAAGCTCTAAATCACGAAGAGGTGAGGATGCGCCTGGATGCCTCAATCAGAAACATGAGGACAGTGACGGACAAGTTCCTGTCGGCCATTGTTAGTTCAGTGGACAAAATCCCGTGAGTCTGGTGTACCACAGTGTTATCCCTGAGAAGTTGTTGGTGGGTTCATGCTTGCAGCAGCCTTATTTGCCCTTTTCTTTCTCTCAAAGCTATGGAATGCGTTTCATTGCCAAGGTACTAAAAGACTCCCTGCATGAGAAGTTTCCCGATGCTGGTGAGGATGAGCTTCTGAAGGTGAGGATCTGAACATCTTTGTGAATAATTGTCGACCAAATTGGCTGTGGCAAGCGCATCTCATTCTTCTCCTTTGTTGGATGTGGAGAGGAATGCATGTAAACCTATAAGAAGCTTTTTCTATCCATACATGTAAATAAATGTGTTTCACATCAGGCTTTTAATTGTTAGCTTCATATACATCACCTGAGATGTAATACATTGTTCAGGAGGAGGTACCCTGTTGCTTCTGCTATGCTTCTTAGTATCTTGGGCATTTGGTCCTTCGGGTTTCTTGACTTGGGGTACTCTTGCTCCTAGAAAGTAAACCTTGGTTTTGCTGCTGTGGTCACAGGCAGCTGCTCCTTTCCTAAAGAGACAATGTCAAGTTAAAAAGTCTGTATGCAGAATTCTGATATTCCTGGTTCCTTTATCTTTAACACTTCAGGATGTTTTGACAGCAACATGTAGAGAGTCACCTGCCACGATGGCCACTCAGTTTTGTATTTTGCATTTCAGTACCTTCAGAGAACTAAAAGGATCCTAATAATTAGGCACTCTCAGATGAGTTATAGCTTTGGGGTTTTCATTGAAATTTCCGTGGTTTTATGGCTTTTGATAATTGTGGAGGCCTTTAGGTCCATGAATGCTTTGCTTGTTAATGAAATGAAGTTTGGATCTTAGAATACTTGACAACGTCTCTTTAAACTTCTCTGCCTCTGCTTCATTACAAAATAATTGCCAATCTGAATGCTGTTTTCTTCTCTCTTCTAGTTCTGTGCTTTCCCATTCTGAGACATCGATTCTTTCTATGCAGGTGAATTAATTTATTCCATCTGTAAATTTAGGTGGAAAACTGCGGTTTTCATTAATCCTCTTGGAAACAATGTAACTGTCTACATGAAAGTCAAAACTGCAGTTGCTTGCAATGGCTTCTCATAGATTTTTTTTTAGCGACCAGAGCTACCCATATAATATACTGTTCTTCTCCTGCCCCTCAAATTTGAAAGTTGTTAATACAGTTTCTTTCACAGATATGTTTTCCTATTACTTGTAGTAAAGAGCTTTGACTGTTGTCATCCCACGACACGATCTGTGAGAGTACAGCTGGGGCTTGCATGAAACACTTGTCAAAAACATGACCTCACTGATAGCGGTTTGTAATTTCTGGGGCTGCTCAGCAATGGCTGGATTTTTTTATCTCTGTTTCCAGCTGTTTGCTCAGACACCAATCTCTCCATGCATTTAAGTCATGTGGCAAGCAGGCGAAGCCTAGATTCAGTGACCTGGCCCTCTGCAAATTTCTGTGGACTGTCAGAAAGTACTAGAGCACACAGTGTGAGGACTGCCGCTTTACATCAGCATGTTGGGTTAATTCTGTTTCATTGCTGGAATTACATTTGGCAAAATATCAAATACAGGTTAGAAGTGTATTTGTGAGCATCAGGATAATGTGACATCTTTATTTTCAGTTCCTTGACATTTATTGCTGCTCACATTTGAGTAGGTAAATTGAATTTGGGAGTGTCAAATGCCATTCATCTTCTGTACTTCTGATTAAATGGTTTCTCAGTTACTCTTGCTAGCTTGTAGCTGGGGTCTGTGCCTGAAAATGTTGCTGGCTTACTGAAGATTTATTCTGAAAGAGAAAAAGGCTTTGGAGAAGGAATAGAAAGTAGTTTCCTCAGTTTAGCTTCTTGGTGTGCCATGCTTCCTCACTGTTTTTGCTTTGTTGGAGGTGGCAGACAATTCTGCATGCTTCTCTAAGAATTAGCACTTGTTCCATACTGAAACTGCATTACTGGGTTCCTCTATACCATGCTCATTCTGCCCTCCATTAGACTAACACAGTTGTGTGTAATTCTCCTTATAGATTATCTGTACTCATACTCTGTATGAGTAGTCCGTTGGTAACTTGTAGTATCTCCTGTCTGCACATTTTTAAGTTCAAGTTTTAAATCTTTATGTATAGGAATATGCTGCTGTTTTGTCCTGTGACTAGTGGAGCTCAGTCTTCCCTCTTTGTGTTGACCATCCTATGGCATCTTAATGATTTTTTTTCTCTTTCTTTTTTTAACACTGTAGATAGTATGTGCTTGTATACAGCAGCACCTTTATCTTGGAAGGGGCCTCTGGCTTACAAGAAAATAATTTATCAAAGCACAGTCAGAGTAGCTTCAATAAAATTCAATTGGGTCCTATACCATTGTTTTTTGATGCATTTCTTCTCTCCTACACTTCTTCCAGATTGTTGGCAACTTACTCTATTATCGCTACATGAATCCAGCCATTGTCGCACCAGATGCGTTTGACATCATTGATCTTTCAGCTGGAGGTCAACTGACCACGGATCAACGCAGAAACCTTGGCTCCATTGCAAAGATGCTGCAGCATGCTGCATCCAATAAGATGTTCATGGGAGACAATGCACACCTAAGCATCATTAATGAATACCTATCACAGTCATACCAGAAATTCAGGTAGAAGACCGTAGCTAATTAAGTTGGGAGGTTTGGCAGAGGGTAATGTTGCAAGTAAAAAGGGATAATAATAGATTTAAAATATGATACATTCTGTCTCTGTCAAATATGCTATCTGTTGAAAGTAAGAGATTGCAGTCTAGACTGCCATAAGCATCGGTGACAATGGCAGACAGAATGTGTACCTGGAATTAATGAACAATATTGTACTTCAATGAGTTTGACAAGCCAAGTATTTTGACTTAGGAGTTTCCGGAATAAAGGTTATTTCTGCACAGGTTTATTGTGATACTTGGGATGTGGACAGATAGAATGGACATATGTTCTTTCTGTCCCATGTGAACCCTGGCTCCACATGAAAAGCCAGTGGTGCTCAGGAATAAAGCAGGTTGGCATTCAGCTGTTCATACAGTTGAAGTAAGCTTTTGTTCAAGAATCGTTATCTTACATCTCTCGTGTTTTGGAAGGAGCAAGACCAGAGATTGCTGGGAGCAAAGGGTGTTATGGCAGTGGAGGGAGGAGGATGTGTGAACCGAGACACTGGAGCCATAGACCAGTCCTCTGAATACGGAAGATGAGCCAACATGGCCAATATCAATAATTGAATTTACTAGGTTACTTCTGATGTGTTAAACTAAAGCTAACAAACTGTAATATGCTGTAATGTAGCACAGTTTAAAGAAGAAAGACTACTCTTGGGATTGTAATGGGGAGTTAATGCTCTTGATACATCATGTGACTTTCAGGGTCATACTGATTTGTCTTTTCTCCTCCTTTTCTCTAAAGACGCTTTTTTCAAGCTGCCTGTGAGGTTCCTGAATTGCAGGATAAATTTAATATTGATGAATATTCTGACTTGGTCACTCTCACCAAACCAGTTATTTATATTTCTATTGGTGAAATCATCAACACACACACTGTAAGTATACATCGGTCACAGTCACTCCTTATAAACAGTGCTTACAGAGAGAATGCTGCTTCTGACTGAAATGCAAAGTTGCCAAATACAAGGCTGAAAGTTGTCTTTTGTAGTGTCCAAGAGCTTGTCGGTTTATAGAATTGAGTAATTTGATTGTGGCTTCTCCAAGTTTATTTTGCAAGTATTTGAGTGTGTAATATTGGCACAACTTTGAATGTTGATGTTGCTGCTTTGCAGTTCAATGAAATAAGATCTTTTTCTAAAGGATGCCAACTCAATGTAATTTTACTGTCTAGAAAAGGATGTACAACTAACAACATAAATGTTCTTTCTGCTCATCTAGTTGCTCTTAGACCATCAAGATGCAATTGCTCCTGAGCACAATGATCCAATTCACGAGCTGCTGGACGATCTTGGAGAGGTTCCCACAATTGAATCCTTAATAGGTGGTGTAGTTTATTGTACTTCAGAAATATGTGATACTGGCTTAAATGATTTGAAGTGCATTAAAGAAACTAAGGAATCATCACAGGTTGTTTGGGAGAACACGCTTTAAAACAGCAGTAGATGTGTTCCACAGTATTCTCTTCGACTGCAGAATACGTTACCCCCCAAAAAATGGGATTCTTTCTTCTCCCTAGCCGCCTCACCTCACCCCGCTCCAAAAGTTTCTAGAAGGCAAATGGATATTTTGACATCTTTTCTTTGTTCCGTTACACTGGAGCCATTTTTCTCTGTGTGCGTGTCTCCGTCCCAGCTTTTTTGCAAAGATCTGTCCTCCCTTCTGGACATCTGTATGCATTCCTTTCTGAGTGCTGTAGTAAGTGTATTAAATGCTATGTGTATTAAACGGATGCAGTTTTTTGATCAGTTGCGAACGAGGCCTTCTCTTAGTTTGGAATATTCATTCTAGTGAGGTCATGGACATAGAGGAGGCATAATCATATTTTTATTTTTATAGTATTTTTGGGAGGTCAGCTACTCTTCTCAGTCGAAAGTGAGATGTTGAGATACAGTCTGGAAAACACATACCTCTTTGAGGCATACAAACTAGTGATTTTGTGGTGCCTTTCTGGACAGTGCATTCTCTCAGTTTTGTGAAGAAAAAGTCTGTAATGTATGCAAGGCGAAGTTTGTAAAAGCTATTTGTGACTTTTGAAGTGTTCTTTTGACAGTATAGGAAACTGTAGTTTTCCTGCGGCCTGTTACATAGGAAAACTTACAAAGCTCTGGCAACCAAGAACTTAAAGGATACAATTTAACCTATGAACTCCTTCTGTTTGGCAGGGGAAGGGTCTGGCACTGTTAATGACCCCAACAGGGAAATGCTAGCAAAGACTGAGGTTTCTCTCACACTCACTAATAAATTCGATGTTCCTGGTGATGAGAATGCAGAGATGGATGCGAGGACGATTCTGTTGAAGTAAGTGGGGGGGAACTACCTTCTGTGTTTCTCAAGAGAACGAGGAACCTGAATTTTCACAGTTAATCTGAATGTGAAAATAATAGAATCAAAGTGTAACTTGAACAAATGTGGGACTGTTAGTCCAGATTTACTGAGCTTGTAGCCATGTCCTTTCAATGCTGCTCCTCTTAGTTTTTTGTCACTGTTGAATTTGTCATTCTTTAAGAGACTATCTTGGATGGTTCTGGAGGGGAAAACTACCAGAAAATAAAATTTTCTAGATGTGAGTGAGTGTGACAGCAGCAGTTTTTGCCCATATGTGAATAATTTGTAAAGTTAGTTTTAAATAATCCGTAGTGTGTATCAAAATTTATTTTTAATTCTGAAGTCTATTGATGTAAAATTTAGGTGAATTGATATTTACGTTGCCTATATAATGCCCCGTGCAAATGTTTTCAATAGCATACATGTGACATATGGAAATTTTAATGGTAACTAAATGTCTAGGATATGTGAATAATGCTCTGTTGCTGTGTTTGCTAGTTCCTACAGAATTAGCTGCTTTACACAGCCATTGAGTGGATTATGTCTGTGTCCTGTTAGCTAAGCGGGAGACAATGGTAACAATACTCTCCCTGTAGCTTTCGCTTGTCTGTGGGAAATAGCTTCATAGAATATTTTTCCTGTTACTACTCTCTTTTGGTTTTTGACGCAGACTCCTTCTCACTGCGCTTGCTGTCACACAAACCTGATTCTTAATAGCTGAAGACTAGTAGCCTTTTTGGGAAATAGAGGTGTTATTTGCGTAATGGAAAGAAAGCAACAGACTGTCGGGGATTTCATTATTGCAAGACTCTTTATTCCCAGGGTATTTAATACTAATATTGACTCCTGGCCAATTTTAAGCAAATCCCTGTTGCTGACATGTATAGAGCAGCCACCTGACATTCAGATGCATATTTACCTGCTCTGATGCATTCCTACTCAGACGCTAGGTATTTTAACTGAGAATTCTTTGGGTCAGCTTACACTTGGCCTAAATGGACCAGTGATCTCCCAGAAGAAAATCTTGTCTCAAAAAAGAACTTAAAAATAACTGGGCTTCTCAAAAGATACGTCAGTATTTCCCTACCCACTAGAAGAAGGGGGCATTGATTTCAAAAGTAAAAAATTACCAGACGTGCTGGTAGTCATCTAAGTTGTGGGTGATGAGGAAGGTGTGCGTGTGATATGCTGTGTCTTATGCCAGAAGTAATTCCAGCCTGACTGTGAAGTACTGAAGGTGTTACTTGGTTTCATGGTATGGCTCAAGGACGGGTGGGCACTGGCGGTGGTTAAATCACAGGTGAGATCAAGGAACAACACTATCGCCAGATTGGAGTCAAGGGTCTGCTTTGGCTCAGTTACCGTACACATAAGAAAATAGTCTGTGGAGATTTATGATACCTGTTACAAAGCAACAAAGTGCGCTTCTTTGGATAATATAGACTTTTTCTGTCTGCACAAATTCACTGTTGCTGCTGCCTGCTTTACCTTTCACTTTGGAATTGCAGCTTTTGTGGTCCACATGGCAGTACCGGGGCTGCCTTGGAACATATGGGGTATCGTCCTTGCTGCTTGAGGGGTACTGGGGAGCAGATGCTATGTACGACATAGAGGAACCTTTCAGGGAACCAGTTGCTGACAACAATGTCAAAAAAAGTAAAGTGCTTCTCAGGGTTCTGGTGTGCTGTAGCTTATGGCTACCTGAGCACGCATCCAGCGACAACCTCACTTAGGTAAATCACAAATGTTGGTATTATTGAGTAACAGAATAGTATTGAAGGTCTTTCAGTTTAAAGTTTTTCCTCCTATTCTCCTTGATTTCTTTGCAGCACAAAACGTTTAATTGTTGATGTCATACGCTTCCAACCAGGGGAGACACTGACTGAAATCTTGGAAACACCAGCTACCTCAGAGCAAGTATGAAGTTGTTTACCCCTGTTCTTTTTAGACTAGGAATTTGGCATCTGTCCAGGTAGTTGTGGGTATACTCGGGAATCTGCATTTATGTATTGCACTGAAGCTGTCTCCACTGATGTTGGAGCAGAGTGTAACAATAATAAGGAGGGGAATATAATGGAAATAAATCATATGTGTGATCTTACTCCTCTAGAAACTAGAGAAACTAGTCGCTAGAAACTGTTTATCTGAAAGACCATTGTAAATGGCAGGTAGGCTTCTGCTGGTTCCCGTATGCAGAATGTGTTCATTAAACATGGATTCATTGGAGTCAGTATGGGAAGGACAAAAAAAAACCCTCTTTATTCTGTGTTCTGCCAGAGGTCAGACAATCTGGCAATTTCTGGTTGTTACCTTTAAATTGATCTGCTTCTAAACTTACAATTTTTGGTTTCCTTTCTCTAGGAAGTGGAGCATCAAAGAGCTATGCAGAAACGGGCTATTCGTGATGCTAAAACTCCAGATAAGATGAAAAAATCTTTGTCTGTAAAGGAAGATGGCAACTTAAATCTTCAAGAAAAAAAAGATAAAATCAAGACAGGCCTGAAGAAGTTGGCAGAACTGGGAACAGTGAATGCAAAAAATAAATATCAGGAACTAATCAATGACATCGCAAAGGTATGCCAATCAGTGGCTTCCTGGTAATCACAGTGGAGTTTTCCCAGAGTTTGCAGCATTATGAAACTGGCATGAGTTTTCAGGAGGAGTACGTTTTGTAGTTGCTAATTTACAGACACAAAGCCTGCCTTTTGCCGCAGCGTTTCCACCTCTTGGCATTTGAGAAGTCCTTTATTTTTGTAGGATGCTTGTGTTTTCTCAAATGACTGTGTTGCCAGAATCTTGACCACAGGACAACGCAGAATCACAGAACTGTAGGGGTTGGAAGGGACCTTCAGAGATCATCTAGTTCAACCCCCCTGCCAAAGCAGCTTCACCCAGAGCAGGCTGGACAGGAACGCGTCCAGGCAGGTTTTGAGTATCTCCGGAGAAGGAGACTCCATAACTTTAAGGAAAACTCTTATGGCTTGGAAGAGAAGTCCTGATGTGTGTTTTTTTTTTTTTTTTTCCTTCCTGCTCCTTTTCACTAATTTAAGTAGTCTACAAACTTAGCACACAGGGACGTTTTGTCCGTAACTTAAAGACATCCTAACCGTTATTTTTATTTAAGTTCATTCAAGAACATCTAAATGATAAAGGAGGGAGCTAAGAAAAACTTTCAAAAGTGATTTAATACTGTTGTACATTGCTATGGTGACAATGTACTTTCTATCACATCTTTACCAAAACACTATTTGGGAAATGTAATGTCTGTAAAGTGGATTAAATGATGGCCTTTAGGGATGCAATTAGAATTAATCGTAGTGTCATCAATATGTATCAAAAATGAAAACAGAAGTTGACTTGAACCCATCATAATTTTTGTCCAGATATTAAGGTATTGTATGCTTAAAGATGGCTTACTAACAACGACAGATAAGGAAGTCCGTGCGCTGCTGTGGTTATAGAGCTTGATTTGTAAGATGCCTTTCCTACCCAGCGATGGCAAAAATTGCTGTCTGCCTTTAGATCCTGTACTATTGGTGCCCACTCTAGTCATTGCAACTAGGACAGCATCGAAGTTTGAGAAAGCAACAAAAGGTTCAAATCAACTGCTGTGTAGAGCTGGTTAGTTACAAAAATAGTCAACACAGAAAAGAAGTGGTGACAGTTAAACTGGGGCAAGGGCAACTGAGGGCTCCAGCTCGTAGCATGAAGCGAGACAAAGCAAAATCCAGTGGTGTGATTCAAATACTTTGCTCTGAGCTTGAGCAAATGGAGAGCTCGAATGCCTGTTAAGTGTCTGTCTGTCTTTCTCTGTGGTGCAGGATATCCGAAATCAGCGTAGATACCGTCAGAGAAGAAAGGCGGAGCTGGTGAAACTGCAGCAGACATACAACGCCTTGAACTCCAAAGCTACTTTTTATGGGGAACAAGTGGATTATTACAAAAGCTACATCAAAACCTGCTTGGATAACCTGGCCAGCAAGGGCAAGTACGTATCTCAGAACCGTGTAGTGGCCCTGGAAGTGTTTTTTAAAGAAAGCCCATGTAGGTTGTTGCTAAGAAGAATCATAATGCCATCTGCTAAAAGCTCCTCTGCCAAGCTCATTGCTGCAGTGATAGTTGTAGGAAAAAGGTCTCAGCATTGGTGAGGAAATACGGGGAGAGGGCAGTGCCTCAAATGGGGTCAAATAGACATACTTGAAAGAATTTTGATTCCTCTGGGAGAGGGAAGAACACAGAGTCGGTGGGATTGAAGCAGGTTGCCCAGATAATGCGCATTCTGCTGTCAGTCTGCCTTGTCATCCTTTCTAGGAGCAGAGAATGAAAATAACATAGTTATCTTCAAGGAAAGCATTGATCCCTTATTGTCCTCTTTTGATCCCAAATGGAGTTAGTTGTCGTAGTGCTAGTCCATCCAGATTTTCCTGAAAAAAAAAGTCTTCCTCCCCAGTGAGATGTAGGAAGACCAACTGCCAGTGAAAACCAAGGCAAGAAAGTTGTTGAGTAATCTCAGCCTTTTCTCCATGCCAGTTGTCACCAGATCCCCTTTTGCCTAGGGATAGATGGTACTGTTTTTCATGAAGTACCATGTGGTTGTAGTTTGGGGTTTTTTTCTTTTTTTTTCTCTTTATTTTTTCTGCAGTGTAAGAGTTACAGTAGAAAATCAAAGATCTGATCTGAGCTACAAGTGCCTGCTTAGATAAACTCACTGGTAGAAATACATCATCTATCAGCCGCGTTATTCACAGTTGATTAGCTATACTGGTACTATCCCCTTATCCAAATAGGATTAAATGTTTGCTGTCCAAAATCTCTTTAGTCGTTTGACTGATCATCTTGTTTGGTTGGGTTTTTTTTCAGAGTATCTAAGAAACCTCGGGAGATGAAAGGCAAAAACAGTAAAAAGATTTCTCTAAAATACACAGCAGCTCGACTTCACGAGAAAGGAGTGCTTTTAGAGATCGAGGACCTGCAAGCTAATCAGTGAGTATCTTTTTAAAAATCTTTAGAGCTAAATAACCTTTTTGAAGGAAAACAGGTATGTTAAATTCTTGTCTCTTTCTTCAAACCAGTTCAGGTGCTAGCAATTGAGGAACAGGAGCTCTGAGATTTGTTTGAGATCGTGACAGATTGTCTTGTGATTTTGTTCTTGGAATTTAGCATTGTTGGTTGAGCTATTAAAGCTGAAGAAACTGCTTTGGCAATCTGGGCTGGTATCTCTAGAGTCAAGACACATTGCAAGTTCTCTTTTTTTTTCTTTCCCTGTTTGAAGTGAAGTGCATCTTTGATTCAAAAGTGTAACATTTATTGTGTTATTAAATGTGACATCCTCTTCTCGCCTGCCCCTTCCCCGTCACCCCCAGAGTCATGGGAGGGGTACCTCCTCGGAATTGGTACTGTGGTTAATAATCTCTCACTGTTGAAAAAATGAACTTAATGCTAGATTGAGTTTGTCCAGCTGCAGTTTGCTGGCCTTTAGAACTTGATATATCTTCTGTGGAATATAGAGAAGCTGCCTGTTACTAGAATTTTTTTCAACCCTGAATCATATTTCGTACTTTATCCTAAATGTGGCATGGATGTGCACCACTAAAGTAGACTGTTTAGACTGCACGGGCTAAATTACCGTATTTCCTACCACGCTTGTGTGAAGGTATGATCTACTGATCACCTTGTGTGAAGGTAGAATCTGTTAGGCTTCCACTCATTGGTATATTGAGTCTGGTCAGCTTTCATGGTCTCATTTCAAATGGGGATACAGAATAAAGAGATAAGAATAGAATTCTGAGAAATTTATCTTCAGATTTCATCTTGTTTATTCTCTTCCTGTTTCAGTAGGAATTATGTGTTCAGTAATGAACTGTGGTTTTTCATAGGTTTAAAAACGTGATATTTGAAATCAGTCCAACAGAAGAAGTAGGAGACTTTGAGGTAAAAGCAAAATTCATGGGGGTACAGATGGAAACCTTTATGTTACATTATCAGGTAAGAACTGTCCTATTTAATAGTGGCATATAATTTCTGCTTGCCAGATTCTTCATCAACATGATAACGACATGTTTTCTGCCTGAACGGTCTGAAAAATGCTTTCAAAACCAATCCATTTGTTGCAGGCAAAACAGATGCAAACGGGGAATTCAGACGACTTTTGTTTCTTTACAAATGAATGCCTGATACCAGTCTGTGTTCTTAGTTATGCTTACGTGTACACACACAAAGCGAACACATGTGTTTTCAACTGCTTTCTGCTCCAGCAGAAAGACGGGGCAGTCAGTTGGGTTTGGATGTGGTGGCTTTAGTTGGCTGTGACTATTTGTGTTTTTTCTGCCACCCTACACTTACTGGTTTCTTCAGAAATGCAGTTCTTAGGAGTCCTCACCTTTTATTTAGGCCAGGCTACTGAACAGGCATAATGACTGACTTTTTTTCCAAATGGTTCCCTTTTCGTCCTTGCATGCCATTGCTGTTATGCCTGGTGTGTCTGTCCCCTTCTTCCACTTTTGCTCCTGCCGACCCCCCACCCAGCTTGGGCATCGTTAGGTCTGTTAACCTTGGGTGCCTCAGGGGTCTCAAAATGGGTTGTGTGCAGGAGCACCTTGCATTGCCGTTAAGTCCATGCCCCCAGCCTGGGAAGGATGGCTGCCTTGCACAGGCTTCTCGGGTGCTCTGAGAGCCCCTGGTTCATTCTGGTCCTAATATATCAGAGCTGGTCACGAACTTCTTGGTTCCTGGGGCTGCCCAAAGTCGCTCAGGCACATGTGTGGCCACACCACTGTGCCTTTGTAGCACTGCTTTGCAGAAAGAGCAGATACTCTGACAGGACAGCAATGAGGGAACTGCTGTCTGTCATCCAAGTATAGCATTAGCAGTGGCATCAGTTAAAACTGCCATTGCCAAAATTTTTAGAGAAAGCAGCAGAAGTAGCTTTATGGTTGTTTACTCCAGCATCACCCAGGCTGGCCAGAAGCAGGAGCCAGGTTTGGATTTTGGAACGCACACAGTGTTTCCCTGAAGTAGCACGTCCTGAACACCTTCTCCAATGTGTGCTGTTCAAGAGCGGGCTTGCTGAAAGAAATTAATTGCTGAGATAAATGAGTGCAGGGAGTCCTATTGCACTGTTGGGTGCATCACTGGGAAGAGCAAAGTGCCTACATAAACAAGACCGAATCAGCATCATGTACGTAGTCCTAACAAAGATGTTGTTTCTTTCTCTGCCCTAGATTGCAGGGCTGTAAACCCCCTGGTTGAGACCTATAATAACTAAGATTTTTAGAAAGTGACACTGTGGAATGTTGTAATGTTTCATGAGTACATAATATAATTAGGCACATAGGAAACCCTTTTGAAACTTTACAACTTCATGGCTGCTGTGCAAATGAAAAGCCTGGAGATGACTAGATCTGAAACTTGAATTTCTTAAAATGGTCTTCTATTTCTTCCCTCTTCTATAATTTTTTTTTTTTTAAATAAACACGGATTAAAAAAAAACCCAACAAGATCTTAAATGCCTTGGAGCAACTTTATTTTTCATGCAGTACAAGCAGATCTTTAGCGAATCTCTCATTTTTCTGTCTTATGTCATGTACTTTGTGATTGATAGTCCTCAAAAACCTACTGTACCACAGAGTCTTGTATATTCTCTGTAAGGTCTTCAGGACTCTGGGCTCATAAAGGTATTCTCTTTGGCAGGACCTTTTGCAGCTGCAGTATGAAGGCGTTGCGGTCATGAAGTTGTTCGACAGAGCAAAAGTGAATGTCAACCTTCTGATCTTTCTTCTGAATAAGAAATTTTATGGGAAGTAACCAGCCTTTGCCAGCAACTGTGTGAAAAGGGAGATGAGTAGAAACCTGCACATAGAACTTGTAATGATATAGCTACATATCAGTATATGCCCATGCTGTGCTAAAATATATCAAATGTATTAATAAGGAGGACTTAAGAACCTCTTTGTGAAATGACAACCCTGATTGAGTCTACAGGGAGTTGGTTTCTTGTTTATTTATGATCCTCATCTTCAACTTTGAAGGTCCCCTGAGAAGCAGTTAATTTAGAATGTGTTTTTACATGGCGCTGGGGATTAAACTAATGTTAACAGTATATTTAGGGCATCTGGATGCTTTATTTGCCTAACTGTGTGCTTCATGAGGCTTGAATTTTTGTTGCCTGTGCAAAGAGAAAGCTGGCACTGTGCAGCAGTCGGTTTGCCTCTTCCTGAAGGCAAAAAAAGGTTGCAGATTGTATTTGGACTCCAATTATTCTCTAACAGCAGTGACCAAAATAAAAAAATGTTTAAGGTCCAGGTTACACGTTTGTTGCAAGCCAGTTCCCAAGATAGAACTACTACAGTCTGGGGAATCAGTAAATGTCATAAATGGCTGATGAATTATTAGTGATTATGTACTATAGCCGCATAGCATAGCTTTAGTGTCTCATTTTTCTTGATTTTTTTTTCTGTTTATCAAACTAATAATTTACAAATGGCCCCTTAA
>JAOXJK010000070.1:18076-32546 GCA_025774025.1 Xenus cinereus
CCCCACCCTCAACCCCATCCCATCCCATCCCTCCCCCAATTTGGGATCTCCGTTGCACCAGCACCCTCCCATCCCCCCATATGGCTCAGGGTGCTGTTCACCCCCCTGTTCCCTCACCCCGGCTTTTCTCCCAAGGCTTCATGCGGCAGGAGATGGCGCAGCGGGAAGAGGCCGAGCTGCGCCGGAGCCATCAGAAGCCACGTAGCCCTGAGGGCTGGGGGCTGCTGCTGGTGCTCTGGTACCTGGCCTTCTACAAGCCCATCATCACCGAGGCCCACCTGAGGAGGAAGAACATTGAGTTCATCTTCATCCGCTTCAGCGCCTGGCAATACGCTGGCTGTGACAAGCTCTGGGCCGGTTTGGTCACCACCCTCTGTGACAGCATCCGCCACCATTTTGGGGCCCTGCCCCTCAGCGTCTACCACGTCATGGGCACCCGGCCCCGCTTCGCCTCCGGCTTCAGCCAGAAGGAATGGGTCCTCAAGACGGGCACCTGCCTCAAGCTTTGGGGGATGCTCTTTGTCCTGAGCGCCGGCCTCAGCATCCTGTTGGTGGCCCTCTTGGTGCCCGGCATCAAGGATCATCATGCCTTGAAGGTGGTGGGCAGCGCCGTCACCTCGCTTTCTGGTTCCGGTTTGGCACTGGGAGCATTCTCCATCCTAAAGAACCTGCTGATCAGCGAGAAGCAAAAGATCGAGCGGTTGACCAACAGCGAGAAGTTCACCAGCCAGCTGGGCTTCATGAGCAAGGTGCGCAACGAGGTGGAGGTGCTGGTCGACTACTTGTCCTTCATGGAGATCTTTGAGCGCCGACGGCTCCGTGTAGTGCTGGAGATCACCAGCCTGGACATCTGCTACCCGGAGAAGGTGGCCGGTGTCCTCAATGCCATGAACACCTTGCTATCTGAAGCCAACACGCCCTTCATCTTCATCCTGGCTGTGGACCCCAGCGTCATCGTCCCCTGCCTGGAGCAGACCGGCTGCATGAAGGGTCTTGCCGACAACGGTTACCTCTACCTCAACCGGACGGTGACGTTGCCCTTCTCCATCCCCGAGATGGGCGCCCGCTCCCGCCTGCGATTCCTGGAAGCCGCCATCCAGACGCGGGAGGACCTCATGTACCGCATCATCACTGGCAACGTGGAACGACGCCGAGCCAAGTGCCGGGGCGCCCCGGCGGTTCCCAGCCGGCGGGAGGCGGATGCCGAAGCCGTCCGCTGCATCCACGAAGCTTTCCGCTGCCTCCACGACAGCGCCGACCCTCTCGCCCGTTACCTCCCCACCAGCAGCGCTCACGTCCGCCGCATCGTCAACACCATCCCCGTCACCCTACGGCTCCTCCTGCACCGCGCCGGCACCCCCGGCACCCCCTCGCCCCGCGCTGCTGCCGCTTGGGTGGTGCTGGCTGACCAGTGGCCATGCCGGCTGAGCTGGGCGCTGCAGTGCCTGGAGGATGCTTGGCAGAGCCGGCCGTCGCCGGATTTTGGTGCCCGATCCCTGTGGAGCATCTTCCAGGAGAACGTGGGGGAGCTGAGCTCCCTGCGGCAGCCCCTGCACAACGTCCTCAGCTTGGACGGAGACCCCGAGCTCTTCCAGACCTTCCTGGCCTGCGACTTCCCCTTCACCGCTCGTGACGCCCGCGCCTTCCTTGGTGTCACCGTCAACCTGGACCACTCCATCCGGCACAAGATGGGGCTCCTGCGGGGTGTCAACCGCCTGCAGAAAGCCACTGCCACCCCGGTGTCCCGCAGCGTCCAGTGTCCCCACCCCGAGTGACGGTGACACCAGCCTCAGGTCTCCAGGTCTGGGCGTCGGGCCCCCAAAATTGGCTTGGACATTGGTGATACCAGGGTGTCAGCGGCCAGAGGATGCTCATGACCTCTTGTCCATCCCCCAACAAATTTTGGGACCTGTCTGGGGACAGGGACGGAACAGGGATGGGGACAATTCCTCTCCTAACCCCGTCCCCAAGAAGAGACACTGCAGGCGGTGAAAATGCCACCAGGGAATAGAGCTGGGGTGACTTGGAGGACTGGGAGAGACTGGAGGGGACTAGGGGAGACCCAAGATGACCCAGGGGTTTTCCGGGGGGGGGTCACTGCCATCCCCGGGACTGGGTGACTCCAACCCCTTCCCATGCCTAGGACCCCAGCACCCAAGCACCCACTGCCACCCCAACCCCAACGCCCTTTGGGGAATGTCCTCTGGTGAGTGGGTCCCGAGGAGGGAGGGGGATATGGGGGGATCCCCAAGAAGCCCCAAAGCAACCACCGGCCCCACTGCCAGGGTGGCCCCAAAGCAGGGACGTCCCCAAGCTGTGTCCCTCCTGGTGAAGCCCCCCAGGACCGCTGGAGCCATCCCATAATAAACCAGTTAAACCTCACGCTCTGTCTCTTGGCTTAAATACGCTTTTGGGGTCCTCCTTGGGGGGGCTGGAAACGGCAATAAAGGGGTGCAGGGGTGCCAATTCTGGGGGGAAATCAGCCCAAACTGCTGGTGGGAGGGATGCTGGCAGCACTGGGGGCAGCATGTGGTGCGATACGGGGCATCAGCAGCATTAACAGTTGCCAAACGCCTGGATCCTGCTGGTGTCTCCCCCCCAGCTCTGAAAATCCTCCCCAGGGTTTTTTTTGGGGGGGGGTTTAATCTCTGAATTTGTCTCGTCTTTTGCGCAGAGGCTCAAAACCAGCTGCATTTTGAGGGGGGGAGGTGACGCCCGCGAGGCATCGAAAGAGAGAGGCCAGGGGGGGAGTCGGTGACGAATGCAGATCTCGTTTAATAGAAAACAGTGTTAACAAAAATACACGACAGAAAGAAATGACAAACACCAGCAGATCGATGGCCGTAGTGTCAGCGCCGCCGCCGCCCCCCAGCCGCCCCCGCAGCTCCCTGATAGATTTATTGCACTTAAGAAAGAAAAAAGCCACGCGTCCTCGCCAGCGGACGCCCACCCTGCGCCAGGGGCCGCCGCAGCCCCTCTCCGGCCGGTTTTCCCCAGGGTTCCCCCGGGATTGGGAAGCCGGGATGGGGGAAGGGATGACGAGGGTCGCGGTGTCCAGCCGGGGAACCGGCTCCTGCCATCGTCTCTGCTCCCACCTTGGAGCACCAACGCGCCAAGGGGGGGTCCCCGCCTCGCTGGGAAGACGCCGTGCCGGCACGGCCGGCTGCGAGGAAGCTCCTCTCCCAACCCTGCCTCCCCCCCAGCCCCGAGGGGGAGTTGCATGGCAGGGGGGGGGCTCCACCAGTGCTGTTTTTTGTGTTTCTGGGGTATTTTTTCCCAACAGCCCAGGAGCAGGAGCTCGGTTGCAGGTTAGCCCAGAAGGAATTCATTCTAACACCATCCTCTAAATCCCCGACCCAGTAATTTTGCAGCTGATGATAAATATATACTGAAAACAAAACAAACAAACAAACAAACAAAGAGGAAAAAGTTTAAGTTCCAAAAAGGAACTTAAAAAAAAAATAATAAATAACCATTGTGGCTGCGGAGGCAGCCTGTCCTGGGTATCTTTAGTGATCGACGCTCCCCTGAGGGTGAGCGATTCTCCTCCCGGCACCTCGGTCCCTGTAGTGTCTGCTTTAAATCTCCCGGTGGGACCGATGCCGCCCCCGCCCCGGCGCGGGGTCTCCTCCTCGCAGAAAGATAGAAAAAGAAAAGGCAAAGGTGTCGGGTGGTGTCCGGCGAGGGCAGGGACGGCTGGGAGCCCTGACGTCTCCGTCTCCGTCATTTTCCTCTGCTCTCCTTCCCTTCCCTCTGTGGCCCTGGGGACACAGCGGGGTCCCTCCACGCGTTGGGGGGGGGGCGAGTCAGGTGCCTGGGGAAGAGTCCGGGGGCAGGAAACTGTTTGGGAAAGTTTTTTTTTAAAAGAACCCTTTGTCCTGAAGCCCGAGGTTGGTTTCTTAGTCGTTGCGTGGAGTAGGAATAGAATAAAGCTAAACCGGAGCCTCCCCTCGACACCTGAGGACCTGCAAGAGAGAGGACAGCCAGCGGCAATGGTGTCCCCGTCCCTCCAGGACACCCCCAGGGCTGTCCCCAGCCCCTGTCCCCACTCACCTGCGGTCACAGCAGCTCCTGCCCCGCGTCCTGGCTGGCCTCAAGGAGCAGCTCCTCCAGCTCCCGCTCGTTCTTGGAGCAGCTCAGCTCTGCAAGCAAACGGCCACCAGTTCCCTCACCTGCTTTTTTTCCCCCCAAAAAAACGCGGGGTGTTTTGGCCTGACCCCAGCAAAGAGGCTCAACGAGCTCATTAACTTCAGCTCCTTCAGGAGCCTAATTAAGGAGGCACTTCAAAGAGCAAAGCTCTCAAGTGTGGGGAGATTCACTTCGGGCTAAAACTCTCCCGGCAACAAATCATGGTGGGCACCCCATGGGGAATGCAGCAGGGGATTCGAAGCCCAGGGGAGACACCGGCACAGGGGCCGCCTCCGCACTCATCCCAGGGAATTTTGGGGGGGTCAGGACCCTCGGGGACTGGGGGGCTCAGTTCCGGAGCTCTTACCGTGCTCAGCGGCGCAGCTCCCTGTTTTCCCGTCACCGTCTGAGGATGCCTCCGGCAACGCTCGAGCAAAATCTGTCTTCAGCCCATTGGGGAGGGGGGTGTCGTGGGCCACGCTCTCGCAGCCGCCGGGGTCTCCCCGCTCGGCGTTGCAGCCGGCAGCGGATTCAGGAACGGCTCCGTTTGCCCGGGGTGCCGGTAGTTGGGGTTTTGCAGCCGGAGCCGGGCTCTGGGGCTCAGTGGGTTTTGCCGCGGTGGCATCGGTGTCCTCCCGTAGGCGCGCGGTGTCAGCGCCTCGATCCGGCAGCGTCTCCACTCGCGTCACCACAAAGATTTTATGGCCTCTCCCAGGGCTGGAAACCGAAATCCTTCTCTCATTTCCCTGGGGGGGCACAGAGGCAGGAGGACTTGGTGATTCCTCGGCGATGCGCAGGGGGGGCGGCCGGTCCTTCAGCTTCTCCGGTGACAGCGGTGGCTGGAGTGCGGCTGCGCCGTTGGCAGAGTCAGGGTGTTCCAGCTGCTCACTCAAGTCCTTCGTCTCTAACCCGGCGTCTGCCTCCTCGTCTGTGTCTGAATCAGAGTCCGTCACGTCACCTCCGTTGTCATCGTCATCCTCCACCGGCTCCGCGTCCCCGTTCTCGGAGGCCGTCGGGGTCTCTCCGGCTTCTTCCCCCTCTTCCAGAGCTGGGGTGGCCCTGCTGTCCCTGCTGTCCTCTGCCAGTCCCTCCTCCAGAGGCTCCGTCACGGTGATCTCCGGCATCGAGGCCGACTGCTGCAGCTTCTGCTCCTTCTCCTCCTTCTCCTTGGCCAGGATGAAGTTGCGCTTGCAGCCGTTCTGGATTTCGGCCAGGAGAGCCTTCTGGGTTTCAATAAAACTTTTTACCTGCGAGGGAAGAGGAACCACCAGTTGTTTGGAACGTTTGGAAATCAGCGGTCTGGGAAAAATCTGCTCCGCATCTAGTCAGGCACACTGTACCACAGTGTTTTTTAACCACCACCCTTGTAAGATATGACTGATGTTTCCCCAAGAAACAATTAAATCTCCTGAGAATCGAGTTTCCCGAGGGCTTCTTCTCAAACCACCAGGATCATGGGATTCCCATCCCGAAGGACACTCAGCGGAGCGGGACCCAGAGTGACAGGTGCTGGCTGGCTCCTGCTCGGAGTTCCAGAAATCCGTGTTACCTACCGACTCCTTCTTAGGCTCCCTGTCCAGGTCGAGGCGCAGCAGCGAGTGGTTGACCTTCAGAGCCAGCGATAAGGCCATGAGCCCGCCCGTCTTGATCTCGTTCTCTCGCAGGTCCAGGCGAAGCAGCCGCGGGCTCTCCGCGATGAATTCTGCCACAGCCACTGCACCTGCCGGGGACGGGAGAAGCTGCCGGTGACGGCGGGCAACGAGCCGTGACACCACCAGTCCCCTGATGGTGCTCCTCGGGACGGCAGCTAGGGGAGCTTGGTATTTTGGGAGGGATGAGGGATGTCAACAGGAGTTGGGTGCCCATTCCCAGGCTCAGAAAAAGTGTTTCTGCGTGGCGCAGAAGACACCAAAATGGGACAAGGTGGCCTTGGATGGGCCAGCTGTGGTGTCTGGGTTACAGCCGGGCCGTGTCCTCCACGCAGGGGAGGAGCACAGCGGGACCAAGCCACCTTCTCCAGGCCCAAAGCAGATCCCGTGTGTGGCTGGAGAGGGAGGGGAGCTCTCAGAGCTTTACCCACCTTCGCAGGTCAGTTTGGTGGACGCCAAGCCCAGGCGAAGGACAGAGCGGTTCCCGATCAGCCCATTCTTCAGGTTGCGGACGCCTTCGTTCCCGATGGGGTTGTGGCCCAGGTTCAAGGTCTCCAGGCTCTGCGTGTGAGGCTGCGAGTACCCGGGGGGGGGGAAAAAAGAGCTGGAGGCGGACAGGACAGTGGCTCCGTCTCAAGCCCGAGTGGGTTTAATTGAGGGCTGTTCCCCTAATTGCGCTGCCCGGGATGCCTGAGCAGCAGCGCAGGGGGACAAGGGACAGGTCCGGCCCCGGCAGCAGCAGGAGAGAGAGGTCTCTCCGGGAGCAAAGCCCATCGCCCCCAGGAAGGTGCCAAGAGCTACTCACCAGCGTCATCCCCAGATAGGCCATGCCGGTGTGAGTCAGCTGGTTGTTCCACAAAACCAGAGTGACCAGCCCTTTCCGCTGCTCCTTCAGCCCTTCGCAGATGTACGCCAAGCCTGGAAAACAGCCGGGGCTCAGCCCTCCCCCTGCCACCTCTCCCGGCGCTTTCCTCGCCTCCTCCGCTCCAACCCTCCGCTCCGGCGCTGCCCGATCCCGGGCAGGGCAATGGGCAGTCAGAGGGAAAAGCCCTGGCACCGTGACACCAAGCTCCGGTGTCGGCACCAAACACTGTCCCCCCTCCGAACCCCTTCCCCCAGCTGCTTGATTTGGTGAAACGCATCGCTCCTGTGCGTGCAAACTGGCAATTAAACCTCCCGGTGTATAAAATTAATTAGCGCTAGGCTTCAGAGCCTCTGGAGCAGGGTACAAACCCCAGAGACACGGGGTGGCGGAGCTGCTTGTAGAGGGAGGACCCTCCACTGCTCTGTCCACAATCCTGCCCAGGCTGAGGGGAAGGCACCGTTTAAAATTGCTGCCAATATACTTATTTGATAAGGGCAGAGCGCCCCAACGCCAGCGCCGCTGCGGAAACCCACAGCAACGCCCAGCGAACCATTCCCAACATGTCCAGCCCCAGCGCCGCTCGTTATTAAGCACCCAAAGATGCGAGGGACGTGGCAGCTGACCTGGGATGGCAGCAAATTAATATTTGCACCCGAGGGTGGGACCCATCCAGGAGCAGGGGTGGCCACAACAGCGCCCGTGACATCCAACATGCTCATGCTCAGCTACTTTTATCCCCAACCTGAAGACAGCCAGGGTGACTCGTGCCGAGCAAAGGCATCTCCTCCGCCAAACCATGGCTTGAGCCATCGGCGTCGCCAACCAGGACCAGCCAGGACTGAAGCCTGGGCTGGGATTGTTTTGCAATTCCTGGGTCGATATTAGATTTGGCTACTTGTTTGGCTCCAGGGAAAGAGGAGGAGAAAAACTAGACAGGAGCAAGAGATGAAGGGAGCCGAAAGATGTGACTGCAAGGCTCCCACCTCCCCCTGCCTTCTGGAGCTGCCCTGCGCCTCGCAGCCTGGCCCGGGAGGCAATCAGAGTTTCTCTTAACGATCTTAGCTTTACAATCGAGAAGCTCACCCTGACGAAATCCTTTGGACAACGTTGAAGCTGCTCTGTACAACCCTCCTGCTTCAGCTCAGCTTGGAGCCACCCTCCCCCCATTCCCCAGCTCTGCATCCCACATTTGAATTCCTCCCCACTTTAAAACTGGGTCAAAACCACAGGGAATTGGGGCGGCTCTGCCCGAAGGAGCGGCGAGGGGCCCCACCTGAGTCCAGGATGTGGTTGTTCCTCAGGTCGAGTATCTGTATGTAGCAGTTGAATTTCAGCAGGTTGCCGAGCTGCGCCGAGTCCTGCAGCCCGTTCAGCTTGTTATCGGCCAGGTACAGCTCCCGCAGGTTCATGTTCATCTTCAGAGCCGTGGCTGAAAAGGTGAGACACGGGTGGAAAGCCCCGGCTGGATTTCAGTGGCCTTTGGCCAGCAGCAGGATCCCGCACTGGCCCCTCTGTGCCCTCCCGCCCGCGGAGGGAAGCTGCGGTGGCTCGTGCCGGGATGGCAGAGGCCAGCACCGGTGCCTATTCCCGCTACCCTCCCCAGCAAGTTGCCTTTTCCCAGTTGGGCCAACCTAAAAAACCATTAAACCCCTGAAACGCTCCCCTACCGGAGCCCTTTGCTCGTCATCGCTACCACAGCCCCGCCGTTGCGTGCAGCCTGGGCCATGATTTACCGCTAATTCGTTAACGTAACGACGGGGGTACCCAGCACGTACACCCCCCGGGCTGGCAGAGACACCAGTGCTGCCACGGGCCCCGCTGCCGGCAGCGAGCGTCCCGAATCCCCCAGGAGACGGCGAGCCCAGCATTGGCACCCGGGACCCCGTGGGGGTTTTTGGGGAGACGGTGCCCGCTCTCCGGGGACTCACCCAGCAGCATGAGGGGGCGTCCCGAGAGGCTGGCGTTCTCCAGGTGCAGGACCACCAGGCTGCTGCTGATGCGCAGGGCACGGGCCACGAAGGGGGCCGAGTGGTCCAGCAAAGGCGTGTTTCGGGCGTCCAGGTACTGCAGGCAGTTCGTCTGGGAGGAAGACACAAGAGGGATCAGGATTTGGCCCCGCACGGCCTCAGCCAGCTTTTTTTTTGGCTGTTTTTCTAGGCCAGGTTTAAGGCCGCCCAGATAAGAGCTCCTGGGATGACTTATGCCCACCCAAACCACGGTTTTGGTCACCCCACCGGCTGCAGATAAGAGGCAAAGAGCCAGAAGGAGCGGCTGAGATGAGCCAGAAGGAGCGGCTGAGATAACCCCGTGCGCTGGGACAGCCCATGCCGAGCTCCAGGCTCCGGGTTTTATTCCAGATAAACACTTTATCTTTCGGAAAATCGCCTCCGCGCCCTGTCTGCCATCACCCTGGGGCTACGGCGCCGAAGAGGATGCGCTTCAGGGGAACCACAGCAGGATCACATTCTCCAAAGAAAAGCTTCCCTCATCCTTACGCACCCGAGGACACGCTGCCCTGAGCTCTCCAGGTCTGGGAAGCCACCGAGCCACGTGTCCCTTGCCTGGGGTTTGCCTTCGAGCCCTCAGAACCTTCCCTGGCTTCACACACGCTGTCTATTCCTGCTCCAGATGCACAGCAGGGCCTGTGTTTGGCCGATTTATCATTTTCTGTGCTAACAAAAGCCCTTTCAAACATCCAGATTCTCCCTTGAATACCCAGAAATTAAGACCCCCCCAAAGCCACAGATGTCCCCAGGGTGTTTTGAGCTCCTTCGAGTTGGTGTAAAACATCCTTACGGGGCCGGCCAGCACCGTGTGGTGACATTTGGCTTCTCCGAATCACGAGGTGGGCACTGCCCGGGCTCCGGTGCCCGGTATCAGCCCTGCAGTGAAGCTGCCTGTGTGGTGGGGAACGCTACAGGCACGCAGGCTTTCCACCCGGGAAAAGCTCATGCAAAGGCGTTGATTTGAATTTGGGCGCTGGGTGAAACCTCGGCAGCGCCGAAATCAAAACGAGGAGGTGAAGAGGTAATTGGGAGGATGGAGGGTGGTTTACGCGCCGCGCCCCGAGCGGGAAGCACGAGACGCTGCCTCCTCTGCGCTCCGAGCCAACGCAAGTGCTGAACAATGAGGTTAATTAAGCTCTGCAAAGCCAAACAGCAGCGCTAGTCATCCTGCTGCAAAGATAATGAATACTCAGCTCCAGAGGCTGACCCTGCGAGCGAGCCACTAATAATAGCCTGCTCTTTTTGCTGCATTTCTATTTTCTCCGCTCCGGGTGCTCACCACGGCATTAAGCAACCTCGTGGCAGGTGGGAAAAGTGATTATTATTTTTTTTTTCCTGCCTCCAAGCCCGGGCTCAGCGGGTCTTTCTGAAGGGGGAGGGTTTTTTTTTTACGTGGTTGGACTCGATGATCTCAGAGGTCCCTTCCAACCATGGAGATTCTGTGATTCTGTTTTACAGACAGGGGAGCACAAAACCACCCTGACAGTCTTGGGAGGGCACAGGGGAGCCTTTCGAGACCACCTGTGTAGCCGCCAGGGGGTTAAAGTGGGTGCCGAAAATATTTGTGAGGGAGCACAAACCTTCCTCATCATGTGGGCGGCCGCCTGCCAGCCCCGGGTGCCGATGTGTTTGTTGAAGGAGATGTTGAGGTGCGTGGCCGACTCGTAATACTCGATCATGTCAAATAACGCTGAGGCACCCTGTGAAAAAAAGGCAGACAGAAAAGCTGCGTGAAGTTGGCGGGGTTTGAGAGGGGAAAAAAGAGGTTTCTGCTGATCTCTCCAGCCTCTTCGAGGGACTCTCTGCAGATTTGCTGCTGATGGGTAATCCAGGAAGACAAAATAAAAGGCATCTCACCACATTCCCAGTGTCCCCGCCACCGGGCACGTGCTCGGGGACTGTCAAGGGGCAGATGGGAGCCGGGAAGGCCTGGCATGGGATGAAGGCTCTGGCGCAGCCATCCCTGCCACGAGGCTGTGCCGGCAGAGCTGCCTCCGGGGTACAGCCTTCGGGCGAAGACTTCCAGGAGTGGGCCCGAGACGGCACCTTGTGGAGGGATTCAACCCCCAGGATCCTCTCCCAGGCACAGGGAGAGAAAGCCAACTCAGCTGGAGCTGGTTTGTGGCACTCGGGACGCGAGGGCACTTAAATGACACTTCCCAGGACACAAGAAAATGTTTTTTTTTCCTGGATATTCAACCTGAGCTGAGGCCGGGCTCTGGGCTTGGAGTCCGTCCGCTCCTTGGGGGGTTATCCAGCCCCGCACGTGGCAGCGACACTTTCACGGCCAAGAAACCAGCCCCCAAATCCAACCAGGCTTAAAAAAACCAAAAAGGTAGGTATAAAAAAGCCAAGACTTATAGCAGGGTTAGGAGTGAAAGGGATCAGCAGAGCAGGACTCGTGCCCGGGAAACGTCTCCAGCTCCTATGGCAGAAGCGGAATAATTTGCTTAATTACATAATGAGCCTCTTTAGAGAAAATTAGCTGAAACGTATGCTGGAGCGGGCAGAGAAGAGCCAAAAAGGCGCTGCAAGGCTTCCAGAAAAAAATATGCGGAGAGACCTGGAGGACTGGAAAACACCAGCACAAAGGCAAACACGAGAAAGAACAGGTCTTTGGGGAACAACAGGACTTTCTGCTGGGCACGGGGAGCTCAGTGGCAGGAAACGAGGAGGAGAAGAAACTGGGCACCGGGTGAGTAAGTCCCCAGCGTGACGCAGCCGGGAGAAAAAGCTGCTGATGCTGAATGAAGGGGAGGGATGGGGACCTGGTGGACAATGTGGGAAAAACAAGACCCTTGAAGACACAAGGACTTGAAAGGGGATGCTCTGGGGCAAGGGGAACTCAGGCTCAGAGCTGGCTAAAATAATTTTTAATCACTTCCTTAATTTTTAACCTCCGCCGCTTACCCGCTGGGACCTGAACTTGGGGCCCCAGGCATCACGACGGAGGAGGAAGGCGAGGCGGGATGGGACGGGACGTGCAGAAAGGAGCCTGAACTTCATCCTCAGCCCCAAAAAAGCCACAATTCCCCCAGCTTTCAGAACAGCTTCTAAAAATATGCATTTTAAAACTCCTCGGAGCTTCGTGGCTACCCAGGCTTCAGAGCGAAGGGTCAAGCTCTTCCTTTTGGAGCAGCAAACGCTGCGCCAGCAGAGCTAAATAAGAGTGTGGGTATGAAGGGAATAGGCACAGCAACACAGTTTAGCCCCAAAAAATAAATCAGTGCCCAGGAGGAGCTAAGGACTGACCACAAAACCCGTGAGGTTTGCGTCAGCTGCAAAATAGGAACCAGAATCTGGGAGTGGTCACGACCACTTACGTCTTCATCCAAGCTTGTTTGCTCCAAATCAACGATTTTGAACTGGACCCGCTTGAAAATTTCTTCCAGGGCCTCGCAGGCTTTGTAATCCAGCTTCTCCCCTGGGGAAAGAGCAGAAGAGGGTGAATTTGGGTGCTTCAGCATGTAACACGCAGAGCACATGCAGCTGTGAGCTCGAGAGCCCCAAGCTGCAGGACAGAGGACACAGGGAAAGGTGACTTTCTGCCCCGTTCGGAGGCAGCCCACCCTCCCAACAACCCGCCTGCAGGGAAATCCAAACCCAGTATCGAGCGTTCACATTGATTTATTCCTGCATGCCTGGCCCAGCGCCACCTCAGATGAGTAGTCAGATGAAGAGAGAGTTGAGAGCTTGTGGGTGAGGATGAAGGGGCAGTGAGGGACACTGCTGGGGGTGTTTATTACAGGCCACGCAATGAGGATGGGGAAGTTGATGAAGCCTTTTACAAATCGTCTCGAAGTAGCCTCACAATCGCAGCCCTCGGTTCTCGTGGGGGACTTCAACCACCCTGAGATCTGCTGGAAAGGCTACACAGCCAGGCATCTACAGTCCAGGAGGTTCCTCCAGTGCACTGATGATAATTTCTTAACCCAGCTGGTGGAGGAGCCAACGAGGAGAGAAGCCCTACTGGACAAACAAAGAGGGACTGGTGGAGGACATTAACGTTGGGGGCAACCTTGGTTGCGGCGACCATGGAAAGATAGAGTTCAGGATCGTGGGCAGTACGCACGAAGCAACAAGTAGGACTGAAACCTTGGATTTCAGGAGGGGTAACTTCGACCTCTTCAAGAAACCACTAGAAGAAATCCCATGGGATAGGGCTCTGGAAGGTAGGGGAGCTCACGAGAGCTGGTCGATATTCAAACATCGCTTTCTCCAAGTTCAGGATCGGTGCATCCCTAAGAGCAAGAAATCAGGCAAGGGAAGCTGGAGACCTGTGTGGTTGAGCAGGGAGCTTCTGAAAAAACTCAAGAAGAAGAAGGAAGTTTACACTGAGTGGAAGAAGGGACTCACGGCTTGGGAAGATGACAAGAGTTAGAGAGCTGTTAGAGTACGCAGGGATGAAATGAGGAAAGCCAAGGCCTCCTTGGAATTAAAATTGGCAAGGGATGTCAAAGTCAACAAGAAGGGGGTTTTTTTTCAAATATCTTGAAGGCAAAAGGCAAACTAGAGAAAATGTGGGCCCGCTGTTGAACGAGACGGGTGCCCTGGTGACAGAGGATGCAGAGAAGGTGGAGTTGCTGAATGCCTTCTTTGCTTCAGGCTTTACTGCTCAGGCCAGCCCTCAGGAGCCACAGAATTTGGAAGAATCAGAGAAAGCCTGGACAAAGGAAGACTCTCCCTTGGTGGAGGAAGACCAAGTTAAGGAGCAGTTAAGTACACTGGATATCCGCAAGTCCATGGGTCCTGATGGGATGCAGCCGCGAGTGCTGAGGGAGCTGGCAGAAGTCATTGCTGGGCCGCTCTCCATCATCTTCGAAAGGTCCTGGAGAACAGGCGAGGTGCCTGAGGACAGGAGGAAAGCCAGTGTCATCCCAGTCTTCAAAAAGGGCAAGAAGGAGGACCCGGGAAACTACAGGCCGATCAGCCTCACCTCCATCCCTGGAAAGATGATGGAATGACTCATTCTGGGCGTCATCTCAAAGCATATGGAAGAAAAGCAAGCTATCAGAAGTAGTCAACACGGATTCACCAAGGGGAAATCACGTCTGACTAACATGATAGCCTTCTACGATGGCATGATTGGATGGATAGATGAGGGGAGGGCGGTGGATGTTGTCTACCTTGACTTCAGTAATGCTTTCGACACAGTCTCCCACAGCATCCTCATAGGTGAGCTGAGGAAGTGTGGATTAGAAGAATGGAGAGTGAGGTGAATTGAAATCTGGCTGAAAGACAGAGCTCAGAGGGTTGTTCTTAGGGGCACAGAATCTAGTTGGTCTGTACCTAGTGGTGTTCCCCAGGGGTCAGTCCTGGGTCCAGTCCTCTTCAATATATTCATCTATGTCCTGGATGAAGTGATGGAATGTCCCCTCAGCAAGTTTGCTGACGATACAAAACTGGGAGGGGTGGCTGACACCCCAGAATGCTGTGCCACCATCCAGCGAGACCTGGACAGGATGGAGAGTTGGGCAGAGAGGAACCTGATGTTCTTCAATAAAGGCAAGTGTAGGGTGCTGCCCCTGGGGAGAAATAACCCCCTGCAGCAGTACAGCTTGGGGGCTGACCTGCTGGAGAGCTGCTCTGAGGTGAAAGACCAGGAAGTCCTGGTGGACAACAGGATGACCACGAGCCAACAATGTGCTCTTGTGGCCAAGAAGGCCAATGGCATCCTGGGGGCCATCAGGAAGAGGGTGACCAGCAGGTCCAGGGAGCTCATCCTGCCCCTCTGCTCTGCCCTGGGGAGGTCCCATCTGGAGCACTGGGACCAGTTCTGGGCTCCCCAGTTCCAGAAGGACAGGGAACTGCTGGAGAGGGGA
>JAOXJK010000070.1:32646-43578 GCA_025774025.1 Xenus cinereus
CTGGGTGGACCTGCTCTGGCAGGGGGTTGGACTGGATGATCTCCAGAGGTCCCTTCCAACCCCATGTGATTCTGTGAGTATTTCTCATTAACAGATAGGGACTGGCCACCAAAAGCAGCAGTGTGGCTTGTCAGCAGCTCCACCAGCCAGGAGAGGGATCTGCTGGGAGACTTTGGAAAGGATGCCTCTTGCTCAGTAACATGCAGCAAGCTCGGAGGATTTTGGAAATCCACCTAAAAACCACCGTGGTTGCTCATCCAACAGATCAGCCACAGCGGCAAAGCTTTCACTGCCTAAAACTCACCAAAAACCGGGATGCCTGTCTCCTCACGGGGCAGACCGAGGTCTTCCCAACGCGTGTCTCGGCTGACTAACGGCTTTTGCCATATAAATGTGCCACAGGGTCAAAATTAAACCCCTGCACGTGCACTGTGAACAGCCACACTGCTTCCACACCTCTGGCAAATTATATTATCCATGTATCAGTTTAGGGAGGTGCTGGCACAAGGCGCCTTGAGACCATTTCCCAAGACTCTGGGCTTTTTGTTTGCTTATTTTATTCGTTTATTTCCTAGAACGATCCTCAGCAGCCCTGCGGCACCACTTTCTGGGGCTGTGCCTCTCCCCAAACTGCTCCACAAGGTACTTGTGGTTGAAAAATGGGGAGCTTTCCCCCGTAAGCATCTGCGCTGGCTGCTTTTCGATGCCGTGTCGATCACCAGCGGGTGGTTCTGCCAGGCAAACCGAATTTGAGGGGGCCCTGCAGAGGTGGGTGGAAGCTCTGCCTTTTCCTCCCAAGGCCAGCAGATCCCACATCCCCCGTACAGTGGCACCGGATTTGGAGCACCATCGCCTCCGCGCTGCAACCCCACCGATCCCCTCTGGAACACTGAAAGATGAAAGCGCCGCAGCAAAACGTTGCCCATCAGGGTCTCCGGCAGCTCCATCTGCTCGCGTCCCACCGACATCTCCCTGGCTGCTGTGGCCTCATCAGTGAAGGCGACAGCGATGGGGAACCAGCCTCTGCTTCCCAAATAAATTGCCCTTTCCACACCGAGCTGGGAATTCACTCTGTAAGACTGGAATCATAGAATTGCTTAGGTTGGAAAAAAATTTAAGATCGAATCCAGGGTGAGCTGCGATCCCTCGTCACCTCCCTCCGATGTCTGGAAGTGGGAGGAGGTCACATCTGGTACCAGCCCGAGTGAAAGAGTGGAAAATAGCTTAAAATAATCACCCCGCTTTGTTTCTGTTGTAATAACCCTTGTGAGAGGGATCCGGGCAGAGGAGAAGCAGCCGCACGGCACAAGGTAAGTGCTGAGGAGGAGGCCAAGGGTCCCTGAGCCTGGGCTGTGCTGGTATTTTATCCTGTACAACGACACAAAGTGACCATCAGCCAGGCTTCTGAGTCTTCTGAGAAACCCTGGCTCCTCAGAGAAGGGGGATGCAGGCTCCGGCTGCTGGATTGGTAAGAAGTCCAAGAAAAATTCCCATCTGGCAAAGCTGACTCCAAATGATGGCATTTTCTGGGGTTTGTTACCAGCAGCTCTCGAGTTGTTCCCCAGCGGATCATCCCATCCTCTCCCCAGCTGTTCTGGGGGAGCAACACCATCACCATCCTCACCCAAAAGGCTCTGGCCAACGCGGACCATCCCATCCTCTCCCCAGCTGCACTGAGGGAACATCCCTGCCACACAGCTGCTCTGGCTGCCGCTCCCCCACACTGTTTTTGGGAGGCATTCCCTGGCACAGAGTGGATAGAGGCCCTTCAGGAACAGAAGGAGACCAGCAGAAGGCAGGAGGAGAGGCAGCGACTGGCTGCAAGAAGCCCCCATAAAATCTTTGCCTAGCAGAGACCTCGCAGGGAAGTGAAAATGACCTTCTTCCTCTCCTTCCTGGAACCACAGGACATGCTCCACAAAAGCCATCCTTCACCAAGATGTTTGCTGGAAGAAGAATTAACTGGAACACCTTTCCAGCTTTCCCATTGCACGAGGAGTTTTGAGACATCAATCAGAAAAGTCTTCTGGCAAACCTGCTCCAGCTCAGCCCTGCACGGCCCCAAGGAGCCGTTTCGGGAGGCCAGGGTATGAGGATGGGGCTCAGAGGTGGCAGGGAACACCCTGCCTGCTGTGCTGGCAGCTGGATCTCAGGTCCTTCTGCTGCTGTTTCAGAGCTTCTCAACTAGGATGTTAATATTCCTTGTGCAGAAACACCTCTGGTACTTACTTTTCTGCTCTTGCTGGGATCAAGGCTCTGGCCTGCAGGAGCCCTGATTGGGACCACGGCTCCAATGGAACAAAACACCAGGATGGCCCAGGAGAGAAGTAAAATCCCCCAGTGATGGAAAAGGGACTCACCTTTCAGATCTAAGCAGTCTATCCTGGGAGCCAGATCTTTAAATTCCTGCAAAAGAAAAAGCAGCATTTCCTACTCAGGAGGAGCAAGGCAGGGGAGAAGGGGAGGAGAATTAACGTGCTGGAATAGTGAGGTAGCATGACAAATTGGGCAAATCCTCCCCCAAATGAAGACAGGAGATGGGAACTCTCGAGATCAAAGCTGCCGCTTACGGTGCTTTGCAGGCTGGATTCATGTGAGATATCTCCCAATCCCGTGGATTCGGGAGAACTGGTGACCCTGCCCAGGACAAGGTCCTGGAGCCCTATGAGGAAGGGTGGCTGACAAAGATGAGGATCCGTCTCCGCACACGGAGGCTGAACTGGGGGAAGGCAGAGAGGATGAAAGAGCAAAAAGTCTTCCCTTCCAGGCCAAGGGAAGATCTTTAAACATTGTGCTCTCGGGCCCAAGGATTTAAATGGGACTTTTATTCACTCCCATGTGAGCAGGGAAAACCACAGCCCTCGTCGCCGTCTCCCTGCGGGCTTCCCTCCCGCCACTGCCTGCGCAGTTTTCCATAGAAAATAACATCCCAGGCTTTGCAAACCAGCCCATCCAGGTCTCATCCCCCAGTTCAAAGGGGACAGTGGGGACCTCAGAGCCTGAGGAGCCAGACCCAGTGAAAGCACGGCCAAAACAGGGTCTGGCAGCACTTTAAATTACACAGAATATTGTGTGAGCAAGCTCCTTCGCTTTTGCTCTCTGCAACGAGTTTCATCTGTCCAGAAACCTGTGTTTGTGCTATGAAAACAAGAGTCTTTGTTCCTGTCTGACGTGCCAGTGACTGTAAAAGTCCATGGCGAGAGATGTAATAAAGGGGTGTATTTGCTCCTTTGGCACCAGCTGTACCTGTATCTGCTTCAGTAGTTTGGGAATCTGCTTGCAGTTCAGCTTCTGGCAGGCTTGCTTGTAGGCGGCCATGATCTCATCCACAGTCACGTTCTGGGCTGAAAAGGTACAAGGGTAAGAATTGGGGTTACGGTGGTATTTGCAGGAATGGGCATGTCCACGTTCCCCCTCCCCTTCCCCGTGTCCACATCCATGTGTCAGATGGAGCCACCCGCCGGGATTTCCACCCGGCAGAGGAGCCTGCAAGGAGATTACAAGGATTAAGGATGTTCAAACGCAAAAGGACAAAGCAAAACCCGAGTAAGGTTTGCTTGAACACATCTACGGCAGCAAGCCACGTCTTGCTCGGGCAGAAAAGGGGCCAGAAAAGTGCAGGTGGCACCTCCTGCCTCCTCCAGCTGTGTTTTGGCACAAAAGCTGTGATTTTGGGAACAGCAAAGCTTTTAGATGACAAACCCCAACCCCTCTTAGTAGGTGGTACATAAATGGTGCTGTTAAATATGTTTCTCTGGCTTTTAATTTCACTCAACTTCGTTTTTTCACTCAATGGCTTGGCGATCATCACACAGGCATGGAGTCGGACGCGGCACATCCACCCCCACTGATAACCCCAGATTTTCCCTATAACCCCAGATTTTCCCTAATCGGCTTTCGCGGACAGCCGGAGTGCCGCTCAAATTGCTTGGGGGTCAACCTGAGTCAGCGAGACACCGACTCAAATCTCCGAGTTGTCATCATCCTCGAAATTCATCTCATCCCAGTTGGGAAGCTGTGGGAAGGGTGTTCCGTTGCCGTCACGGCCACCGAGCTTGGCTCCCAGCAGCCCGGCAGCA
This sequence comes from Xenus cinereus, assembly GCA_025774025.1. NCBI lineage: Eukaryota > Metazoa > Chordata > Aves > Charadriiformes > Scolopacidae > Xenus > Xenus cinereus. The sequence continues at coordinate 36,726 of JAOXJK010000070.1, forward strand.
TTTACTCACTGCTTCTGCCTGCCCTGAGTCAGGGGTGAAGCCGCCACTCCGGATGCCGCGGAAGCCGCGGTGGGAGCTGCCGTGGGATCATTAGCCACGTGAGACGATGCCCACCTCCGCTTCTGGCGTGATTTCGGTTCAGAGATCGGCCCCGACAAACGTGAAAGCCATCCCCAGTCAGAAGACGATCTGGAGAAACCAGATTCCCCAGGAACCTCATCTGGCTGGTTGCACAAAGCAACCCCCCCTCCGTCCCTGTCCCTGAGGGTTACGACATCCAGAGGGCTTGAAAAAACCTAAACCCCCTACCCGCTGTGAAAAAAAAAAAAAAAAAGGCTATTTTAATCTTCTCCCTGTTCACAAGAAACCCGTTGGGGGCATCTCTGCAGCAGGATGTGCTCAGGGCAACATGTGGCAGAGGCAACGCCAAGCCCTGGCTCGGCTGCACCACCTAGAAATGGCTTTTGGGCAGTTTTTAACCCCAAGACCCTTCCCAGGCCACCACGGCAAGGTTTGCGGGGACAGGCACCGCCAGCCGAGCAAAGCAGCCACGGTTTAAATACACCCAAGCAAGTGCTTAATGAGGGGAGACCTAAGAAGGGCTTTCACGCCCCAAAAAGCCTCATGAGCCAGAAACCACTTGCTCCTCAGAAGCGACATGGGGATGTGTTGGGTGCTGATTCCCCGGGAGAAGAACCCACTGAGGTCAAGTGAGCCCCACATCTACAAAAAAAAAAAAGGAGAACTCTTACGGTTAGCAAGGGGATTAGCAACGCACCACAACATTTCAGGTCCCATCTGCCACGTGAATGCTTTCCTCAAAAAAAATTAAGCGTGATTTTGGGAAAGCGAGGAGAGCAAAGCAGAGCCACCATTGTCCTAATGCGGACGAGCATCCTGGGGGTGCAAGAGCACCCGCCAACCCGGCTCCGGAACGTCCCGGCTGAAGGATTTCTCCCCAAATCTGCACTCAAGAACACTTTGCTAATCCAATTTTTATTAGTTCCTGCCAGTGAAATGCTTTGGTCTGCACTCTCCTGGGTGGAAATCCTAAATTTTAACAACTCTTGTTGCTGGAGGATGAGGATTCACTTCTGCTTCCTTCCGCACTCATCCTGGCACACCTCCATTCCCTCCTCGCTGGAAATCCAGTGGGAAGAAGTCAGAGGTCCCGCGGTCCCCTCAAGCTGCTTCCAAAGCTTCCAACCTCCTCCTTCCCCCAGAGACATGCCCCGAGAAGCTCCCTGTTCTGCGCAAGCTGAGATCTGTGCCGGCGCTGCAGTGCACGAGGACGGGAGTGACTCCCCCGTTCCCAAAGAACATCTCAGGATGGTTTCATCCACACCGCTCAACGCTCACGAGTGGATCCAGATCACCAGTGGGAACCTCTCACTGGCAACTCCCGAGTCTCCTCTGGCTTCACCACCGGCGCTGAGTCCCTTCCTACCTCCTGGGTGAGAACCCAGAGCTCCCGCATCTGCTGGGCACCAGAAAACACCCCGAGTTTAACCCCAGAATCAGAACCACTCGCGTAACCGTACGGGCAAGACCAAGAACGCTGGTGAGCCCGGCACCGCTCCGTACATCCCCTTAACAGGCATCCCTGTGGCATTTCTGGCACGAAAACATCCGTAAGCCTTCCATGGCGGCTCCGCATCATCCTGGGGGCGCTGCTGGTAGGAGCAGTTGGTATTTGGTCTTGGTTTTGCTCTTCTGAAGCCTTTAAGAAGCTGAAACGCCAACACCGAGCAGTAGATCTTCTTCCTGCAAGGCTTGGCCTTTGCTCCGCAGCAGCCACGCTCTTCTGAAACTCGGATCCACGGAAAACATTCTTACTTTTTCCCAACCAATGCATCCTGAGACCCTCTGAGGGAATTTCCTCGCTAGATATCAGGGGTTTTAATTATAAAAGCTCTTCACGGTGTTTTTTAGAGCATCCCATCCCCACTCCCCCTTGGCAAAGAGCCGCTCTCCCGCTCATTTGTGCTAATGAAGCCTGCGAGGTCAATATTAATATTTCCTGTTCGAGCTCCATCTTCCGGCTCACCGGCAAATATTTGCGGTGTCTGTAACACCTGCCTTCAAAAAACCCTTGAAATTTCTGGGCAAAGCCTTTTTTTTGTGGCAGAGGAGGGCTGAAGGCAATCCCACAGCACGGCGGGTATTTGTCAGGGCTTTTACGTCGCTGTCGCCATCCGTAAAACAAAGCTGCGAGCGCTGGTTCTGCAAACAGCTTTGATAAAATACATATTTACACACAGTCGGGCAGGTGACTTGAGCGAGCAAAGCCCGGCTGGCTCCCAGCTCGGGTGGAATTACCCGCGGCTTCAAGTATCTGGTTTTAGAAAGGGCAGGTTTCCATTCAAAGCATCCCCAAGGACATCCCGGATCCCCCCCATTTCCTTAAAGGCTGCCCCCAAAATCATCACGTTAAAGGACAAAATGAGATGGAAACCAGAGCTCATCTCCCCCAGGGGACCAGCGAGACTTCAACACCTTTCCCTAAGGAAGAACAAAGGTTTATTTCCCAAATGACGATGGGCTTCGGTCCCGCTCACGTCCTGACCCCCTCTACGCTAATATCCCCAAACAGAATTAACTACCTTATTAATTAATCTCCTTATTATTGCCTGGCGGATTAAGATCCGAAGAGCGACAAGGAGGGTATTTCTCAACCTCCTGTGTATCTCAGTGTGGTTCATCCAATAATTTTCTACTAATTTTCGCCCACGGCTCTTGGCAGAGCGGCCGCCGGCTCCACCGGGAGCTGCTCCAGCGACGGTGCAGGCGCGGGAAAACACCGACCGCGGCTGCTCAGCCGACGAGGCACCGGCAGAAAGCCTTGGAAATTCAGAAGAAAAAAAAACAGAAAGGGTCATGGATGAAATTTAAAATGCAAATAATGCTTCTTCCTGCAAAAGACAACAACAGCCTCGCGCCGCTCTCCTCCTCCTGGTCACCAAAAGCACCTTTACACGCGTTTTGCCCTTAACTACTGTGTTTACAGGGTTTTCCCATTAAAGCCCGGCGTTTCCGTGCCCGTAACCGCTCTGCCCACGGCGGGTTTTGCTTCACCTGCTCCTCTGTCCACATCCAGGACGACACGGCACCAAAGCAAACAGGTTGTTATTAATTAACGGGCGGTGCTGTTCCAGCTGCAGCCAGCTCATCCTCCCAGAGACAAAAAGAAGAGAAAAGCTGATTTTTCACAGGCTCACGCCGCATTTCGCTTAGTTTCGCTGTGCTGGACCCCTCTTGAGGCAGAGGGTACAGAAAAGGAGGCAAAAGCCGATGTGGGCAGCGTCCCTGTCCCGGCGCTGCTCCAGAAGAGCATCCCAAAATCCCATCAGGTGAGGAAAAGGCAGTGACCTCACTGTGATCTGACCAAATGATTTACCTCCATCCCCAGTGTCACCAAATGAGGTCTCTCTCACTCTTTGCCTCCGCTCAGGAGCATCCTGCTGCTGCTTCTCCTGGGCGAAGCTCCATGAACCCTCTTCCCATACGAGGGGAAGAGCAGCTGGAAGAAAACTGGCTTTAAAAGAAAAACCCCAGCAGAGGAGTTCACTGGCATTTAAGCGGCTCCTTCGCTCTCAGGCCAGTGGCGCTCGACGCAGGGAGAAGTTGGCAGCGCCAGTGTCACCCTAACACCTGGATTTGCTCTTCCTCCAGCGAAGGCCACCGGATCCCACAATTTTGGGGAATGGCACCCACCAGCTGGGTGGCAAATGGAGCTTCTCCACCCGAGGGCAGCAGGTGTCCCCCCCCAGCGCTGGCAGCAAGCCAGGCCTCCTCGCTGCCACGTTGCCGGACCAAACCCAACACACCAAAACCCGGAACGCTCGGGATGGCAGGACTTCACCAGCGTGATGCTGCTGGAGTTTCCACCCGTGATTTCCACACCTGCTCCTTCGCCACACTGCTGCAAACCCCAGCTGTATCCCGGGGAAGCTGGGGAAGAGACCTTTCCCCTCCCAGGCTTTCCACCAGCGATGGCAGAAGACACGTCTTGATGACAGGAGAAGCCTCCAGCTCCTCTCCCTAAGCCTGGAGGCCCTGAGCTTTCCAACACACTTGGTTTCCCCCCCAGTAGGGGGGTGAAAGAAAATAAAGAAGCACTTTCTCCCCTCCTCATCTTGTGCTCTGGCTCATTTCCCAATGGATAACACAGCACCCACAGACCACGGGGCGCCAGTGTGGCGGGGGAGCCTGGCGAGCCAAGGGAGACGAACAGCAGCGGCATCTGTCCCTCGACCTTACCCTCTCCAGGTTTATCCAGCACCTCTCCCACCCTAAGCCAACCCCTCGCACCTAAAATCGAGGCAGGGTTTGTTAGAAAACACACCGGGGCAAAATGGGATGAGCTTTCGGGTTTTCCGGGCGAAACCCGGCACGGCATCTCTGCTGGTGGAGGACCAGGGCCAGCAGGGACCCACCGACAATCTACCCTGACATTGGTCTGGGCGAAGAGGCCAGTACCGCAGCCTGGCAAGAAAGAATTAAAAGCAGAAATAATTAATGCTCATCAGCGAGGTTTCACAGAAAGGAGGGCTGATGAGTGGAACCCGACCCAGCTCTGTAGAGAGGCCACTTATCCAGGAGCTCAGGTAGCTGTCGGATCATGATGCTTTAAAGGTGCAACAATCCAAGCAGGGAAAAAGAAGGTAAAAAAAGAGAAGTATTTAAATAAATACATAAATAATTCAGTAAAAAACATGATGCTCTAAAGCCACTGACCGCCTCTTGGCGTACAAGCAGAGTGTTCCTGCAAAAGGGGAGGGAACTGCTGACGTTCAGACACCACTGGTTGAAAAAATAAATTGAGTGTCCACCTCGTGGCGTGAGAAACCAGGGGCAGACAAACCCACTGCCCATTAAATGACGCTAACGATGCCCTAAACACAGCTCGCAGAGAACCGCACACCTCTCCGCCTTCCTCTTCCAAAGCCTCGAGTGCTTTGGGGTGCCAAGGAGGACCCAAAGCAACCTGCGAGCGGCAGCATCGCCGAGCCCCGCGCCGTGTGCCGCCCGGCAAAACCGGCCCTGCTGGTACCAGCACGAAGGAACGTCCCATTCAAGTAGCCAGAAGGAAGTTAAACGAGCAGAGGCGCGTCCGCCAGAGCAATTTCCAGCCAACGAAAGATGATTGAGAGATAAATAAAGTCCCCGAATAAAAACAGTTATTATCCGCACGTGAGAGGAAGAATAAAAATGGTGTCATGGGCAACGCACTCCTGAAGTCCAGGGAAAGGCGGGTCCCGGATGCCGGCTCTGCCCTGAGCGGCAGCGGCTCCCCCAAATCCCAGCACCACGACAACGGGCAGCGTGCAGGATTCCTCCCTAATTACAAAGGGGAAATTAGCTCTCGGGCCCTTCACGCTGGGCGCCTGCGGGTGCTGAAGTCTGAGGTTAAACGACTTTAAAATAAAGGCCCCCAGCACCCGAAGGGCGGGATGCTTTTGGGGAAAGCCTCTGGCTCGGAGCCGGCGTGCTTTTTCCCTCAGGAAAGGGGAGCTGGGCTGAGGAATCTGTCTCTCCCGGGCTCCCTCTGGGACACAGCCGTGTGGGGAGAGCGCGGCTCGTTTGGGAGCACTGAAATTACACCCATTTTCTGGAGTGGCAGAGAAGGGCCCGGGGTTCACTTCACCAGGTGAACATCACCGTCTTCATCCAGAGCAGCAGCAATTTCATCTTAACACAGCTGGCAGGACACATAAACAACAAAATCATGATAGCAAGCAGGTTTTCTCCTTTGCTGGGGATATTTCACGGAGGCATCCGGCCACTGGTCACTGGCCTTGGGGCCAGCTGGCTGACACTGAGCAATAAAACCAGAATTAATCAGCACCACTTAATGAGATCTGGTGCCTTTTAGGGAATGTATGACATGCGTGAAGTGAAACTGGAATGGGTCTCCTCACCCAAGGAGGTGTGCAACTGAAAAACTCGGGAGAATTCCAATTTCTGGCTTGCGACACAGTAAAAGTAATAAAAAAGTCTGCTTGGTTCCCAAAAAGGGGGTGCAGCTGCCAGTTACCAATGATTTTTGGCAGCGAGTGTCGCAGCAGTTTGGTTTGGGATGGAAAAATGCGGCTGGTGATGCGAACCCTGGGGATGCAGCGACCTACGAGGAGCTTTTGGGATGGCGGTGCTCGTCCCGCAGCGCGATGTCCTTTGCTGGATCTCCAGCTGGTTCCCATCTTTCGGTATGGTATCAAAAAAAAAAAAAAGTCCTGAACTTTGCAGCCGGCCACGTCGTGCAATTATCAGGAGCCCTGGAGGGATCCCGGTCCGAGCTCCCTCACCCAGTCTGGCAGAGGAGTCTCAAGCGGAGCCCCCCGAGGGGTTTGGCACCCACCGGCAGCGGATCTGTGGTCGCCCACGCTCCGCTGGAGCCCACGTTCTGGCAGTGCTCCTCATTTGGAGATGTTTCCTGGGAACACGGCCCCCAGCCGCTTGCCACACCTAGCTCCCCATGCTGTCGGGGTGGACGTCAGCATCTGGAGATGTTACTGAAACCTCCAGGACCATGGGAGGATGGAGCTTCAGGTTGTCTCCTTTCTCCTCCCTCGGGCAGGCGAAGGTTCAGCAATGCTTTGGGGAAGAGACACTAGTTTCTCCATGTTGCTGCTGCCACAGGACCGTCACCTTCCTTGAGGGTGGTGGGTGCCAGGCAGAGCTCTCCCACCGCATCGGCAGAGCCCGACCACCACCACCCTTCCCACAGCACCAAGGCCAGGAGCCTCCCTGCAGGCTGAAGTCTTCACAGAATTGTGGAATGGTTTGGGTTGGAAGGGACCTTAAAGACCACCCAGTTCCAACCCCCTGCCCTGGGCAGGGACACCTCCCACCA
>JAOXJK010000071.1:0-16110 GCA_025774025.1 Xenus cinereus
GGCGGCGGCATCTCCCCTCGGCGCCGGCCGCGGGCCCTCCCTCCGCCCCGGGCCTGCGGGGCCGCGGGCGGCGGGGTGAGGCGTTTCTCCGGGCTGTACCCGCGGGGGCTGCGGGGGACGGCACAGCCGGGGGTTCCCTGAGGGCCGGGGTCGGTCCTGGGCTGGCCCAGGGCCCTGCCGGCGCCTTGTCGACATCCCTCGGGGTGAGAGGCCTTTTCGGCCTCGGGGACGTTGGTGGGGAGATGGCCAGAGCAGTGTGGCTGGAGGCGGGTGGCTGTGGGCTGGAAGTCTGTCCTCGAATCCTGCTCAAAACCACTCTGCTTTCTTGGAAATGACACCTGAATCAGCGATTTTCTGGCTGGTGGGAGACGCTGGTGGGAGGCCTGTTCTCCCTGTAGATGAGGAATGCCTGCTCACCTTCCTTTCTCTGGTAGGACAGAGTGAGATCTGGGGAAGGCTTTTAGTCACTGACTTTTGACTCTCCTACTCCCCTAGGCTGCATCCAGGGAGGAGGAGGAAAGATGTCACTGAAACCATTTCCCTATCCCTTGCCTGAAACAAGGTTCCTTCACGCAGGCGGGCTTGTGTACAAATTTAAAATCCGGTACGGCAACTTCAGCAGGTAAGCGTGTGAAAGCCGCAAAGTCCCCCTGGGTGTGATGGCTGCGTGTCGCAGTGAGTGGATATGAGACACAAAACTCGGGTCTGGGGGCTCCGCTGTCCTGTCTTCTTCCACTGACCGTGACAGTGGTCACTTCAAAGTTGCTGCTGCAGTTGCACAGGCTGAACGTTGGCCTGAGAGAGACTAATTTGAGCTGCATGAAACGCTCCTGTGTCACTGCCACGTGTGGGTTTTGTGCTTCGGTGGAACGAGAGGCTGTTTTTACTGATAGCGTTTTGTGATTTTGTAAGTGTTTAATTGAGAAGCTCTAGAGCCTTTGCTATGGTTTAACCCCAGCCGACAGCTAAGCCCCACATGGCCACTTGCGCAGGGTCCCGCAATGGGGTGAGGGAGAGACTCAGAAGGGTAGAAGTAAGGATAAAGTGGGTTGAGGTAAAGACAGTTTAATAAGTCAAGCAAAAGCCGTGTGCACAAACAAAGCGAAATCAGGAAGTCCTTCAGTGCTTCCCATCAGCAGGCGGGTGTTTAATCTCCAGGAAAGCTGGGCTCTGTCACGTCTAAGAGTTACTTGGGAAGACAAATGCGATAACCAGCTCCCTCAAGTTGCTCTGGAGCTTTTCGTTTGAGAGGGGATTCGGAATCCTGGAGGCTGCACTCTGTAATAATCACAGAAGTTTGAGCTGCTCTGGAAAAGGAACTGGAGCTGCTCGAGTTTAGGGCTGGTATTCCAAAGCAGGTGCTGCTAGGATGTGTCCTGCTGAAGGAGTGTTCTGTAGAGCTCAAACTTGGTCTGAAACTTTATGAGTTGTTGCTGTCTCAGCCTCTGATTAATCATTAAGAACAACAGTATTCCTGAATTTTAGTAAAAACACGTCAAAGCAGTGGCTGAGGATAATCTGGCTTCCTGTGCACATCCTTGAAGGCTCTGTGATCATCAAAAGACAGCAGTTTGAGGCTGATACCCTCAGAGGCTTTTGGAAGGTCTTGCAAACTGTTGAGGTTAAATCTCTCCTCAGATAGCGGCAACCACGCAGAAAGTAGGACTGAGATCCTTTTGAGTCAGCAAGTGTCCCTGCATCAGAGAAACAGAGCATGTTGTGCCACCCCCAGGCCCCGTTTTCATGGCAGTGAGGTTGCAGCGGGGCTGAAATGCCACAGGCAATGACTCGAGCGTCTGCCTAGAGAGTGGCTTAGGAGTGTGAATGGATTTCCTTCTGCAGTCGGATGTGCACAGGCGGTGCCAGAGCCTGGGTTTACTCTGGAAGTGACTGTTGTTGGCTGCAGAAAAAAGGAGGAGAGTGTGCTGTGAACATGATGCCAACTGGGCTGTCTCCAGACCTGAAGCTACATTAAATCTCTTGCCACGCTTGTCTCTTTTTTCCTTTGCAGGCTTGATCTTTGAAATTCTGTTGCATGACTTTATTTGGGGATGAATTGAAAGGCGGTTGTTTCTTTAGTTTTGCTTTGAGCATTTTGCTGGGGTAGTGCCAACTTCAGGAGGATTAACCTTCCTCCTTGTTCTGTTCTCGGTGTTGATTTTGGAGAGGAAGGTGCGTTGTGGTGTTGTGTAGTGTTCCTAAGACCCTTGAAATGTTGCTGTTGTCTGTGAGCGAGCTCTTTCCCTCAACGTAATCCCTTTGGAAGCACTGCCAGTGGTGTGTGTATGTTTCTGAAGAGCCTGCGAGTGTTTGGTCTCCTGAGGGTAAGGGGTGCACGGCACGTGTTGGAGGTTGGCAGTCTGTCATTGCCCCTGTGCGTGTCTCACGCTGTGTGGGCATTGCAGCATCAGTGCTTGCAACTCCTTGTTATCCTTGAGGAAAGAGGACACAAGACTTTTGCAGCACCTTTTGTGTTTCATAATAACTTCTGGAATTGGGTGTGAGCTCATCCAATCGGGGTGTACATCAACATGGTCAAACAAAGCAAAAGCAACTCCCATTGACAGCCAAACTCGTGGGACTCTTCCCCATCGTGTCATGGTGGTGGTGAACAGGGGCTGCTTATTCAAAGCGTCTGGATTCACTCCCAGTTCATAAGAGAGAGTGAAGGAGTAAGTCCTAAGCACATCCATGGCCTTATGCCCAAATTGGAAGCTCTCGCAGTCAGCCAGCAGGTTTGGGAAGAGAAACTCCTTCTGCCCGCAATAAGATGGTGAGGACAGTTCCCCAAGAGAACACTGGAAGAGTTACAAGAGCTGGTCCCAGCTGATTGTAGAGCCGATTATCTACACGTGTGTGCAGGCTTTTGCTAGAGGGAGGTCATCTTCACTAACGGTCTCCTGAATCCCCAGGGGAAACCAGGTAACAATGAAGGTTCTTCCCTTCTTTAAAGATTCCGAGATGACTCTGGTTTTGCACGTCCACACTCCAGACCTAAAAGAAAATAACCCTCCCTCCTCCCTGCCCTCCCGTACCCGCTCCAGTGCAACCAATGAGTCCCCAGCAGTCAGAGAGCAGGTCTGACACCCTTGGCACGAGCCCCTGGATGGTGCCTTGCTTTCTTGCATTCTTTCCACCCTCGTCTCCTCATCACCAACGGCAACGTCCCCTCCTGAGTTGTGTTTCCCTGCTGGTTGCTGAAGACTTTGTGACCACAGTCTAATTATTGGGTGGGTGATATCTGTTGTGCTGTGCTGTGTAATTCCTGTCCTTGACTTGCTCTTTATCAAGCAAGGAGAGAGCCTTTCTGAAGAGGAAGGCAAGTTCTTGTCTCTGCTGGAGTTGTGGCTGGGGACCCTGAATGTGGAGGATGTGAGAATGGCTGCCTCCCCGGGCATATTCCAGAGAATACTTGCATGCCATAATTCCTTACACTCCACTGTATTTACTTATTGCCAGGTAACAGTCATGTGATTTGTTTACTTTTTAATGGATTTGGATTTTCCATCTGCATTTTATTGTTGGCCGATACCCTGCAGCAAACAAGTTGGAGAAGCCAGCTTACAAAAGGTGTGCAGGATTTGCTGGAAGCAGTACACAGCTCCCAGCATCACCGGGCTTAGCTCCAGTGCTGTGAAGGCCCGTTCCTCAGCAGGTTTGCACCGTGGAGGGGATTAAGAGACGTGTCCTGCTGGTTCCTTCTTTTAGTCCCGTGAGTGGGACTAAAAGAATGGCATCGCCAGAGGCTGGAAGGCAGAGGTACTGGTTTGAGGGCACCTGGTCAGAAACCCTGTCCTAAAGGTTACTGAGGATGGACTGAAAAGATCTGGTCTCCCATACATTATCCTCACACAAAACATAAAGGGGCAGAAAACCAAAAAGAAACAGTCCTTGTGGAATAATGGGTATCTTTTACAAACAATAAATTAGGAGTTCGTCTGTCTGCAAAGTATTTTCTCTGTGCAGTGGGAATTGTAGGTGTTTAAACTCTTCCAAGGACTGTTGCTCCGTTGCTCTTTGACTGGGCTGGGATGAAGTCTCTCTGTTTGTTTCACAGCGCTCCTGATCTCAACAACGCCGACAGTGCTGTCCAGGAGTTAGAGGTAGGAGAGGGAGCAGGTGCCTGGGACCTTCTCTGAATGTTGAGCTAAGCAAGTCTTACGTTTGTTATGGGACTGAGGACATTTTGTCAGATGTGGCGTTTCAAGTGAGAGTAATGGGGAACTTTCACCCTTCATGAGGGTGAAAAAAATGACGTAAATGAAAAATGCCATCAACAGGCAGCATTAATGTAGAAAAGTAATGTTTTTATTTGCAGCATTTCAAAGAAGCTACTGACTGTTAAAATTGGACCCGTGGAGCTGCCTATTTGTCAAGCTGGTTGCACCCCGTTCCTTTCCGATTCGTGCTCAGGTTCATTCTGCAGCAGCACTTTCCCACAGTTTGGCTCTCAGCCCCAGCCCTGACCGGTGCTTTTAGCTCCTCAGGCCTGACGAGCTGTCACTCCCTCCTGTTGGTTCAGGAGCTGCGGTGCTGCTGGTGAGCGAGCCTGGCAGCAGCTCGTCTACCGCGCAATTGCACATGCTTCCCTCCCAGCTGAGGAGCCACTGGAACCAGTGGACGTGCTTTTAATGATGCCAGTACTTGGTGGCCACCAATGAGCCCTGTTGGTGTCATCTTCTTCCTGAGACAGAAGAAAGACCCTGCCATTCCTGAGGAAATGAGACAAATACACTGCCTGCTTAAGAATGCTCCTTGGCTTAATTTTAAGAAAAATCTTCAGCGTACAGCAATAGCATTATAAATATTATTGAAGACAATGTGCTGCTTCTAATTGATACAAAAAATGATCATTTAATTTTTTTTCTTTTTCACTTTTGAAAATATTGAAAGGTATTACTGGAAAAAGTTTCCCATTTGTAAAGCAGGAATGAGTTGGGGCTGAATTGCAGTTCCAATCCTGAATTGGGTCAGTATGCAGAAAAAGAGGAATATGTTTACTTTTGAAACAGGTCAATACTACCTGTGTTTTGCTGGCAAACAGGAGACTTCTTAAGTGTAAAACTTCTTAAATTTCAAAGCACACTTTCCCTCTTCGTAGTGATGCTTCTGTGTTCATTCAAGATGAAGACATTAATTCACTTCAATGTCTGTGAGTCTGAGTGCAGCGCACTGTGGGTGATGGGAGGGAGTGGGGAGAAGAAGGGGAGGAGGAAAAGCAAAATATCTAGAATCTGCTCTTCCACGAGTCATGCAAACTGTGAGGTAATTTTAAATTTTCCCCAGGCCTTGCAACTGTACTTCAGAGTCGAATTGTGGCTATATTGCTAATACTCTTCCTTTGTTTCTTTTTCTGGCCTCTCCAGGAAGCGATTCGAGTAATCCTTGGAAATCTCGATGACTTACATCCATTTTCTACAGACCACTTCACGATCTTTCCGTGTATCCTGTCTTTCCTACTCGTAAAAGAGAATTGCAAGAGAAAGGGCATTGCTTAATTCAACATTCGTGCCTGGTAGTACGCAGATCTTTAGCTGGAGTATGACTCCCACGTGCTTTGCAGTTTTACGTCAGCTGAAGATGCTCCTCAGGTGTTGCCTTCACTTGAGAACTGATGTGAAAAGAGAGTTTTGCGGTGTTTTGAGATGAACGCCTCTGTGTTCCAAATCAGATTTAGCCACAGAACATGAACATGTGTATCTAAAGTGACAGGAATCCCACCTAATGTGATTGTAAGCAAAGCTCGTGCATTTCTTAAAGAGGTTGCTAAAACGCCAAATGCTCTTTGCAGGCTCAGCAATGATGGCCGCAAGTTGAGAAGATGGCAGTAGTTTTCTCATAAGGTGCATTAGGATTAAATATTTTAGTTGCTGTAGTGTAAAGGGTTCAAAAGGAGTTACTGGCATGAGGCTGTTGTTGAAGAGAAAAGTAAGTTGGTTGAATGAGATGCCTTTTCAGTCCTAAGGGGTGTCAAATTGGGAATCAGATCGGGCCCTTTGGCATGCTCTCCCATGGTTCTGGGTGTCCAGGAGTAATGAACATCCGGGTGTTTCCTCCTCCGAGGCATTCCCTTCCAGTCCTGGAAGATGGCCCCGTTGCCACACTTTGTAACAGCAGGCAAGAACGAGGTCATCTTCTTTCTCTGTCAGAAGGTGGTAAGTATGAGAGCAACTTACTCCTGTTTGTGCCAGGAAGAGAAGGTGGCCGAGAGTGTTGTCAGACCGGAAGGACCCAAACAAACGTTGGGCTTGTTGGTTTGCTTCACTAAAGCTCAGCCAGTTTTGCCTGCGTGCTTGAAGAGAGTTTGATTCATGGGCTTGTATTTCTAGAACTTGACAGTCCATCCCTGTGCTCGGCCAGCACTGGGCCCTGGTGAGAACTGCGAGCTCGGAGGCCTGGTGTGATGAGCTGTTCCGCAGTCTGTGTGTCAGGCTCCTCGCTGGGGCATAACTCTTAGTTACTCACCGGCTGTGGGTGAGTGGGAGCTCTGGGAGAGGGTCACCGGGATGAGTGTTTCCTGTAATGTGTCACTAGTGTTTTTTCATGCAGTTCCTACCGACGGATTGTATTTGCTGCCTTACACGCACATGCCAGGTGGTGTGACTTGTGAAGCTTTACCAGAAGACATTGTCAGGGCGCCTGCTCCTTTGAAACATTAGTGCTGTGTTCTTAAGCCTTAACGTCGTTCTCAGATTTGAGTAAATGGGAGAGGGTATCGAAGATGAGATTCAAACATGAGAATGTCCATCTTGTGCCTTATCCCTACATTTGCACTATGTATCTAGAACTCAACTCATTCCAGCAGAACGCGTCTTGTGGTAAGTCACTATGGTTATGTTTGGACAATTTCTGGAAACATCTGTCATCTATGTCTTTCTTTTGCCTTTCCCTTCATCTACTGTGCCTTTGAATTAGAGGGAGCAAACCTGCATGCAGCGTGGCTGTACCGTGGATTTGAGACAGAGCAGAACAGCGTGTTCTTTTTTGTCCTGTCTTGCTCTTCTAAAATTTCCTGAATCTCTCTTTGCCTTTTCTACCCCTGCTGACTCTTCAGCTAGTATTTTTATGAAGCCATGCCCAGCAGCTCCCAGCCTTCGTTCTTTGATGCCAGTGGCTGGGCTTGAGCCAGCACGTGTGTATGGGATGCGTGTTTTTCTTCCTTGTGCTTGACCACGTTTGTTGACGTTGAACTTCACACTCTTTGTTTCTGTTGTCTTAATGAAAGAATGCGTTTGTTTTTCTAAATAACGATAGTCATAATGGTAATAATGTCTTTTGTATGATTGGGAAATGTTGTTGCCTCATGAGTGTCTCATTTTCCAGGTGAATTCCCTGAGCAGCCTCAGGCCCCAGCTGAGGCGTTTGTGGGACTCCACATTTAACATCCTCTGTTGTGAAAACCGAGTGTTTCTTCTTACTGTTTCCTGTTCTGATTATTGGTCCCTGGGAAAAGCTGCTGGTTTTTCTTGTGACTGCGTGGTGCGGCTATTGTGGTCTCCTTTGTAAAACGGAGAAGCAGTCACTCCTTGGTCTCACCCACTTGCTTGCGTGTAGCATCCCCTGTCAAAGATACCGTGTTTGGATATAAAAATTTCTAAAGGTGGAGAATTCAGTCACTTCCCCGTACACCTTGCTGCAGTATCGAATGGCGCTCTGCAATAGTTGTACAACATTTTTGTTCTAAAATGATGCACAGCATAACGTGCTGTTACTTTCAGGCACCGATGTTTCCAGTTTCTGTTGGCAGGGATTTTCCTTCAGGAAAATACGTGTGGATGCCATGTACCAGAGGTTGGCTGGCCAATATTCTGCAGAGTCCAAGCTCAGGCTGTCCTTGTGTCTTCCCTCTGGTGCCTAAAATACAGAGCGATGCCTACAGTTCTTCATTCCTTCTTCTCTTCAGAAGACTCCTTTAATTCTTCAAGAAAAGCAACTGTCCCCGTCCCATTGACATGGGGTATTCCCAGCCAGGAATTCTAATTCTGAAGGGGCTGCGTTTGCAGCTTTTCAATGTCAATATATCATATGCAAGTCCAGCATGGTTTCTGAGGAGTTTGTCTTGTTTGCCAAAAGTGAGGTGCAACGCAAAAATGTACTTTTAAGTTGGTTAAAGAAAGTCCAGTCACCAAAGAGTCACCAAATGTTATACTACTTCTGTTACAGGTAAAGAAGTAAACAAGGGCAGTGATGAACTTGTAAGTTTTTAATGTATTCTTTTGGTTTGGGGTTTTGTTTTTGTTTTGTTGTTTCAGGTTTTTTTGAAGTTGTCTTCTAAATAGTGTGGAGAAGCAGAACAGAGATACAGGCAATGCTCTAGTTCTCCTTTTTCTGGGTGTCAGTCAGGCACTGTGAGGTGGCACTGAATTCTCACCTGTAACCATCCAAATTGGGAGAAAACATCCTGTTGGTTCCATCAGCCTTTGAATGAAGTACTGCCTGAGGTGCTGAGGGCCCTGCTGGCTGCACTGAAATGTGTTTTCTACAACTCTGAGCTGAGCTGTCAAATGGTTTCTTCACTGTGAGAGTCTGTAGGAGGAGGTCAATACGGCTGAATCCTTAAGTAGTTTCCTTGGTGCTGTATGTGTCGTAAACAACAAAGTTAAGCTTCTTTGGAAAGTTTTTGTTTAATGAGAGCTCCGGGTAGGTTTGTTTTCAATCCGAGTGTCTAAAAATGGAGTGAATTAGCGAAGATGTCCTGTCCAAATTCCCCAAAAGAAACTCCTCCTCTCTCTGCTAGCATTGCATTCCTGCTAATGACATTCCTCGGCCCTCCTCTGAAGATGGAGCAAACAGCGTGTTCTGGCAAGCAGTATTTCTTGTTGAGAACTGTTGAGCACAATTCTCTGGATGGCCTCTCAGTGCTCATCTTCTGTTTGAATGAGGCAGAAGCGTTTTTTTGGGTTTTGTTGTATAAACATGAACAATTTTGCAAAATATGAATGTGTATTAACTCTGAATTTTGTTTGTAAAACAGAAAAGTCAAAATCAAATTATATCTATACCACATTTGCAATGTTTTGAAGGTCAAGAGAAGCAATGAAGAGTCAGAAAGTCCTGCAGCGGAAGAAAAGGTGAAGAGGAGAAGAGTGGAAGTCGGAGCAGAGACGTCATGCGCGCAGTTGAGTATGGACAGGTCAGTTGGCTACAAAATAGTCTTCTAGGGCACATACCAGACTTTTTAATGTCTCTTGTACCTTCCTCCGGTTTCATGCCTGGGTGATCCTTTGCCCCATTTGTCTTCTTCCTTCTCTTCCATAGGTGACAGGACTTAAGCAGGATTGCCTGTGTTTGGAGAAAGTTGTCCCATGCCTTCAGGCTCCTGTGCTGTTAACTAGAGGTCTCCCTATTGATCTCCTTTGTGTTCATGTTATCTGTAGAATCCCAGTGGGGTGAGAGCTCAGCAAGGTGACAAAGCAGGGCACTGGCTCACGCACCTGAGCTGCGGGTGGAAGGGAAGGACGGGGGCAGTCTTCCAGCTGAAGGCCAGCCTGTTCCTCTGGGTCGGCTGGTGAATGCTGCCTCTCTGCTTGAGGCTGAGATCCCTCTCCGGGCATTTCACAGAATCACTGAGGTAGGATGGGACCTTTGAGATCATTGAGTCCAACCCCTCCTGCTTGATGAGGTCACCCAGAGCATGTTGCCCTGGACGTGTCCCTTGAGGTGGCTTCCGAGGGTGGAGATGCCACAATTTCTGTAGGCAATTGGTTGCCGTTCTTGTCCACAGTTGCAGTCAAAAAGTTTTTTCTTGTGTTCAGATTTCATTTCATGTTTTGCAGTTTGTGCCCTTTGCCTCTTGTCCTGACAGAAGGCACTGTTGAAGAGAGCCTGTCTCCTTCTTCTTTCTTCCCTCCCATCTGGTGTACGTTGATAAGACCCCCTCCGAGCCTTCTCCAGGCTGAACAACCCCAGCTCTTCCAGCGTCTCCACGTACGAAAAGGGCTCCTGGACCTTCATCATCTTTGTTGCCCGTTGCTGGGCTCAGCCCATTGAGTACCCGCCTTGTCCTGGGGAGGCCAGTCTGGACGGAGCACACAGACCTCGGCAGCCCGAGCAGAGGGGAAGGATCACCTCCCTCGAGCTGCTGGCACAGCTCTTCCTAATGCACCTCAGGGGCTTGTTGGCCGCTATCAGCACGAGGGCGCAATGCTGGCTCAGGCTGGCTCCCTTCAAGCTGAGTTCTTGATCACCTTCCAGAGGCCGGCCCATCGTTAGTTACAGTGGAGCAGGCTTCTTTCTTTCATGGAGTGTAGCTTTTAAAAAAAGAGGATTTGTGTCTGTATTTAACATTCACAGCTATCTGGCAGAGAGTCCCAGATCTGGCGTTGTGATTGGAAGTGTTGATGATCACCTTCCCCCTTCCATGGCGATGGACAGACCATGTCAAATCATTTCCTTTGTTGCCTTAGATTCTTCCCACTCCCCAAGTGTATTTCGTGCAGAGATTAAATCGGGAGAAGCCTGAAGCCTTTTCCTGCTCACATAAATGCAGTCCTTTAGTTTCCCTCTCCCCCATCAGTTTGTAGTCACAATAAAACTGGTGGGAATGGGTGGAGAATGAGACCAGGATCCAGAATGCTTTCTAATCTTTTTTTGCCAAGACGTGGGTTGTAGATGCCTAAAATACAAGGCCAGAAAGCGCTTTCTCATGATCCGGTCTAGCAGTTCTCTCTTAGTCCTGTGCCTTGCCCCAGAAGTTACATATTCCAGTAAATCATTTTAAAGTGTATTCTTGATTTCAAAATTAAATCGGTGAGGTGAGGCATCAACTTCAAGCCTTCTGTCCTTGTTTGCCAATTGCTCTGTTAGACTGAAGAGCTCATTCAGCCTGAGCATTCCCCCTGGGAAAGAGTTTGTCTGCTGTACTCAGGCCACCTCTTGATCTTTTTTTCTTTTTGGACAAGCTCTTTTGCTCACAGTTCCTCCCGGGGCATTTGGATTTGGGTTTTTTTGGGGACTGTTGAGAGCTGAGCTCTGCAAATCTCCAGGTGTCCCTCCCCAGTGACACTGATCAGGACAATTTTGTGTGCAAATCAGGGTTGGTTTTCCCCACGTGGGTCACTTGATGCCTCTCTGTACAGAGTTTCCTCTGCCATTCTATTGCTCCATGACCAAGTCTCGTAAGATCTTTCTATAGTTCTTTGCACCCTGCCCTTCTCTTCTTGTCAGTAACCTTGTAGGATTTGCAGCTTTCTCAGCTTGCTGCTCATCCCCCTTTCCAGGTCATGTAATGCTTTATTTCTCCACTTTAACTGCTGATTGGTTTTCCTAGAAAAGCAGAAAGCCTGATACTGGAATGAGTGCCTATTTTTGGTTTTGAAAATGAGACTTTAAAGCATGAGAACAAATTTAGATTAAGAGCATCTGTGTTGTTGGCTAGAGGTACTAAGATCCTGACTTCTAATAAAATACTTGGAGCAGCCATTTACAAGATTGCTTTCTTTTTGTGACTTCTTGTAAACTCAGTTCTTCCTTCTTTGACTTCTTTTTAGAACTGGACCCAACTGTGTTCACCGTATGAGTAAAGCAAAGCATGGATGTGAAACGGTAAGCTACAGAATATTCAGAAAGAGAGAACAGTATCTGTTTAGTCCTAGATTCTTAAAGCGGCAAGGATAAAAATGCCTTCATGTAGGTTTTTTCCCCTTTTCACCTGCATCGCCTGCACAGAGGCATTTGTGATTCCCGCTCGTCAAACTTAGCCAAGGGATGAGTTTTCCCGGGAGACGACACGAGCTTTCCTGACTGTCGAGCTATGAACTGTAGGGGTGAGCTCAGCCTCTCGCAGATGAACCCGAAGGATGCCCTGCCTTGTCTTCAAGACTCCAGTCCTCTTTTCCCTCCCATGCCCCTTTTGTGCAGAACTCCCTGGAGGACCAACAGTGGGTGCTGACACCTTGGCACTGGCTCCAGTGTGAGTCTTTGCCGCTCCCCACCAGTGTCCTTTCTGGGTGCAGATGGCCTTGCAGCATCTCCCTCTTCTTGAAAGAGCCTTTTCTCACTGTGGCATCGGAAGGCAGATTTACAACAGGATTGTTCCCGAGGGATTGTCACTTGCTTTCTAAGCCCATTGTTCTCCAGAGACCTTGTCAGGAGGGGGAAGATTCTTTCTCTTTCAGCTCGCAGGCTAAAGGCTGCTCTGACAGAGCTGCTGTTATGCACAGCCTTTGGGTAAGGGGGTCTTCACGGACACCCCTGTTCTCCTGCTCCTGGCTGTTGCCCATCCTCCCAAATGTCCTGGTGCATTTCATCCATTTTATGGACACACTGATGCCCATTCTAATTTAGTTCAAATCCCTGTCACACTCTCACCTTCCTGGCCTTTTTCCTGCTCCAGCTCTTCAGAGAGAGGATTTTACGAGGAGGCAAACTCATTCCTCTTGGGTTTGTCCACAAAGGAAGTTTCCTGGTGCTATAAAAGGAACAACTTCTTCTCCCCCTGTTCCCTGGGAGGTGAACAGTTGCATCAGATACGTGGATTTCTGCGTGTTTCTGCATGATGATGTGCTGCCCCCATTGCAGGAACCTTCTGGACCTCTCCACAACTGGCTGAGCCTTTACGCAAATGCCGTGTGTGGGCTTGCTTGAAATCTCAGGTGGCCAAGCCATGCTGCCTGCTTGCTCCTGGAGATTTGGTTCCAAAGGGCCAAGCCCAGGGTAATTGCTCTGCAGGGATTCACTGCAGATACAACGGCCTGCGATTTCAGGTGCTACTAGTTGTGTGGTTACCTTCAGCCTGCCCAGATAAACTCCTGTATTGAAACGGCCCTCACTTTGTTGTAAGCCCAAAACTTCCTTTCAGAAGAGGGTTTTTTAAGGTGTTTGTTGGATTTTCAAGAGAGGAAGGAGACTGCCTGGTTACTCCTCAGGAGCATTCAGTACAGAAGAACTTCTCTAAAACGAGCAGGCTTCTTTGTCTCTAAAACCTGTATCCCTTTTCCCCCCCCTCAGCTTACCTTTGCAGGATTAGTGACAGGTCTCTACGCGTGCCCTTTCTGGCTTCTTTCCTCAGGTGCCCCAAACACGCTTTTGGTGGGATAAGGGTCGTCCTCTGAAAGATGCTTTTTGATCCTCGGCTTTGCTGTAGCCACTGTCCCCAGAATGCCTCCGCTCCTTGGACAGTGCCTGAGTTTCCCAAACATTAGAGTTATTGAAAGCTGGAGCTCTAGGTGAGCGTGTTGGACGCCGAGAAATAATGTGGCAGGTGGCAGACTTCACCGTCACCTCATATAGTGCTAACTAATGTGGGAGGACTTTCCAGCTCTTTCCAGGTAAACTGGAACTATGAAGAATGACTCATCAGCTCAGCAAATACCAATTCAGGTGAGAAGAACCTTCTCCAGAAGAGATGCTTGTGCCACCGTGACTTGTACCTGAAATTTGCACTAGACAGGGCACTGTTATGCTGAGAGGGATGTCCAGACACAAACTGCTGTGTTTATGAATACCAGAGCAGGTATCACGAGTACCACCTGAAATCAAGGGCGGATGACCCGTCCCTTCAATGTGTTTTTTTAGATTAGAGCCAGGCGCTTCTGTGACATGCTTTCCATTTGGTGTGCTTTCCATTTGCTTGCTTTTGGTTTTCAGGACCAGAAGAAAGATCAGGTTTAGGACAAAACATATGCATAGCTCCTGTGCTTCCTCAGGATTCTTCTGATCGTTCCTCGAGGGCTCTTGTTCAGTTTTTCAGCAGCGTATGACTTTGGATCCAGATCCACCTGGTGTTTTAGAAGGCATCTCAGAAAGGGAAGGTTCTCGTTAAACATGAAGGAAATCTGTCTACTTAGTACCCGTAGGACTGATGTTACAACATGGGCACTCGGTCCAGAAGAAGGAGCGTGGAAGTGCCGCAGTCACACGGCTGTTAAGTAGATTGCATTTTCAGCTCCATCCAAACACCTTCTCGGCCTGCGATCTGGACGGCAGGTTGTCTGGTCAGGAGGAGTGGTGTGGAGCCTGCACAGCTTTCCACTTACCCCGAGTGCTGCAGGAGCAGCCAAAGAAAGAGAGAACTGAGAGACGCTCAGACTGTCACTGCAGGTAATTTCCTAACTTAGTTTATGCTCTGAGACTAAACTGCCAAGATCTTGGGCCATCTACAGTCGGGAATTTTGCGTGAACCTGAGCTTAGTGTAAGAGATGCACCGTCGGGGAGTGGATCAGTCCTTCCCTTATCTTCTCCCTATGACAAAGTTGGTTTATTCTCTCTCAAAGCTTAAATGCTGATTTTGTTGTCGGTGGTCCTTTGTATTGCTGATAGCGTTCCTCATGGGTATCCCTGGCTCACCTCTTGCTTCTGGCACTTTTCACTTTTGTCCCTTCCTTGTTATTCTGTTTCCTGTGCCCGTGCCTTAGCAGGCCTGATGTTCAGGGGCCCGTATTGCCCTGTGGCTGTCATTTCCCGCAGCACCTCTATCTGTGTTTTGTTAAAATCTCTGCCTGTGTCATAGCTGCTGCTATTCTTTCACTATCTGCTATGTTAAACTCTACTCAATGAATTGGAGCTTTATGTGGGGCTTGGGAATGTCCTGAGGAGGGCGAGGTAGAAATCGATTGGTGAAGAAAGGCCTCCTAGTAGCAGGAAAGGAAATGAACGTCACAGAACAAGAGAGTAGACCTTGCCTTTTAGTTCTTAAAGCAAGCAAACAAGGGAAAATCTCCTGCACAACAGAATTTTACATGGTGTGACGATTCTTGTGTTCCTTTCCCTTTCAGAATTCCTCCAAAGAAAACGAGCGTGAGTTTAGTCCAGCATCTCTTAGCGTGGGCTGTAACCAAGGGAGTTTCTGTAAGTAAGGAATTCCTGCATCGTTCCGTTCAGATTGGTCATATTGGTGTTACATGGTTATTGGCCATGACATTGGTGTTAGTTTTCCTTTTAACATTGTGTTTGGTATTTTCCAGCATGTGAGATTAAGGCATTAGAACCACTGTAAAGTGGTAGGTCAGCAATGCCTTTGGCTGAGACTCTCTTCTGCGTAACACGTTCCCAGCCAGAGAGCGAGGCTGAGGTGGGAGCCCACCTCCAAACCAGTCTGCATGGGGATGGCGGTGACACCTCCCAGTGTCATGGCCCTCAGAGCCTGGACCCCCTCTCAGTATCGGGGTCTGCCGTTGGTATGCAGGGGGTGTGGAGAGAGCCAGCTTGTGGTTTTGTTCTTCTGCTGTTCCTTACAGGGGGTCCTGGGGAATCAGACCTTGAAGAGAGACCAGCAACCGCTCGGGCTGAGGGTGCAACGCAGCTACTGCAACGAAGGGACCCAAGGGTGAACAAAGGAAGCGCGGAGTCCAAAGGAAGAGGTCTCTCAAAGTTCTGGAGAAGGTACTGAGCCTGCAGCTCTGAGCAGAGGCAGGCCTGGCTGTGTGCGAGCCTGTGTGGGAGGCTGTGTCTGGTTCTGGCAGTTCAGGTGATTCTACATAAACTTGAACCTCTTTTCTGTGGTTAAATGGTTGTTGTTGTTGTTTCCCCAGCATGATCCTTTTGCCACTACAGCACCTTTTTGGTGGAAGGAACTGACCTGGAAGAACTGATTGTTGTGGAAAGGTAACCTGGTAGCACGGATGTTGGGTGGTATTGTTTCTTGTGTAATTCAGCTTTTCACGTTGCTTGTCTCAGCTGTTCAGTGCTTTAAATGAAATTCTACTTTGTTTACGTTTTCCAATTAATGTACTGAAGACGTTGGGTTAGAATGTCTTTTTCTTCAAAACCTAGAGTTTTTGCCAAAAGAGCAACAAGCTTTGAGATCTTGATCCTTGAGTGTTGTCAATCAGGAATGTTACATTTAGAAATCGTTATATGAGATTCTAATAAAACAAGCATCAACTTGGAACTGCGTGTTGTTTCAGTCATAGAATCATAGACTCACAAAAGGGTTTGGGTTGGAAGGGACCTTCGAGATCATCAGGTTCCAACCCCCTGCCCTGGGCAGGGTCACCTCCCACCAGACCAGGCTGCTCAAAGCCGTGTCCAACCTGGCCTTGAACCCCTCCAGGGATGGGGCATCCACAGCTTCTCTGGGCAACCTGGGCCAGCCTCTCACCACCCCCACAGCAAAGAAGTTCTTCCCCACATCTCGTGTCAATCTCCCCTCTTTCAGTGTCAAACCCTTC
>JAOXJK010000077.1:0-19016 GCA_025774025.1 Xenus cinereus
TATAAGCCTTCTTTTTGTTCCTGAGTTCCAGCCGAAGCTCTCTATTTAGCCAGGCTGGTCTTCTTCCCTTCCTGCTTCCCTTCCTTAAATAGCTGGATTTGGGAGGGGAGATAGGTGGAAGGAGGAAGCAGCTGAAGCCTGCTAAATACATAAGATGGGAAACTTCTTCAGTATTTTAACTATTTAACAAGCATAGATTAAGGTAGGAGGTAGAAGCTTTATGTATTCTGGAATCAAAACTTTTCACATTTGTAATTTTGGTGTTGGTTTTTTTTAACAGGTTCTGCATTGCAATCACCATTTATTTTTGAGGCTGAAGTTTATGCAGCTGACAGATTCTAACTAAAGAAACATCTGCACGGATGCCAAGCATCTGCCACGTGGTTTTGATTACACAGCAGGGAACACAGTTGGGAGTCATTTTTGTAACACTATACAGTGGCACTACCACTAGAAAGGCAGTATGGACAGTACAAGGCTCTCCACCCATCCATTTCTCCCATTAGGCCTCTACCGGCTAAACTCCAACCATCCACTTATGAAAGAAACGTAGAGTACGATGAAATTAAAATATACTCTTCTCGTAAGGTAAGACTGCAGGATGAAATCTGGAACCAGTTTTCATCTTTTCTGCTATTCCTCTATACTTGTAAAAATGGTAATTTTTTTTTTTTTAACTTCTGCATTATAAAATACCACTAATGCATCTGGAAAAGGTGGCAAACCAAGACTGATGACAAGCTTTCCCCAAGACAGCTCTAAAAGGCCACAACGCTCTTGAATAAATAGTGAAAACAACAGTGCACGAGTCCATACTAGTCCTAGCAGTTACCAGGGAACAAACCTCTTACCTCGCGTAAAGTATGTGTTTATTCATTTTTACTTCAGTGGTTTAGCAGTTTTACCTAATAACCACTCAAGAACCCAAATGGGAAGAGATAATATGATACGGGAACCTTCCTGAAAACCCTTTCATGAGATCTTAAATACAAAG
Source organism: Xenus cinereus (assembly GCA_025774025.1). Classification (NCBI taxonomy): domain Eukaryota; kingdom Metazoa; phylum Chordata; class Aves; order Charadriiformes; family Scolopacidae; genus Xenus; species Xenus cinereus. Next base: position 995 of record JAOXJK010000077.1, read on the forward strand.
AGATCTTAAGATGAACAAGAAGAAAAAGAGGCTGACTGACTATTCACAGTTACAGTGGCAACCACCCATACCATTTTCTTGTGACTGAATACACCTACAAGCTAGACCATTCATATATATGTTGATGATTTAGCCAATGCATGGAAAGTGGCCAACTAACTTTATTTAAAAGGATACCTTAAAATTAAATACATCTTTTGGCTTTGTGTTTTGAAGCAAATATTAAAATAACATGTGAAGAAACTAACAGACAAGCAACCTATGGGTTTACAAGGTTTCAGTTGTACAATACATACATGTTGAAGATGAAAAGTCACTGTTTCTGTAGCTGTGATCCACTAGGCTATTAACAGACAGATCTGTTCTTCTTTCTAACTCTCTTCGCTCTCTCACCAGCTCAGTTCCAAGGGAGCCAAGCATCACTGATGAAGATCTAGGAATCCTACTGTACCTCCAAGAGGAATCTAGAAAGGAAAAGTAAATAAATCCCATTTTTTAATCCTTTAAAAATCCATTAAAGCTAGTACTTATGCATGCATTCTGGTTATACCGTATCAAGGGAGAGTTTAACAACACCACTAGGCTGATCAAGTGGCCAGCTGCCAACATAAAGCCAAGAGTAAGCAGCTTTTAAGCACTGCTTATTTAATCTTGCAGTGAGTTAGTTTTGAAAGCTAAACCAGAAAAAAGTAGTAATACTTTTGTGAAGAGACAGACCCATTAACACTCATACAGGACAGGAGGAAAAGAAATAGCATCTTGCTTTCTAAAGGTAGCTAGTTACTAAATAAGCTTCATAATACAGAAAAACAGCAGCTTGAGATTTGGTAAATGCCGCCACTCTAATGATGCTTCTCAAATGCTCCTAAAATTCATTTCCCAGGAAGACTGTGGAAGTTTAAATGCAGCTTAGACACAGCTTTAAGAACAACAACTAATACTGTTCTTGATCATATTGCAGAGTAAAACACTTCAGTTTAAAAAGGGATCTTGTTTTTTGCTAACAGTTTCAACAACTAAATAGGCAACTATACATAACTCAGCTGTGAGCAAAACTCTTGTTCTAAAAAAGTGTTCTTAAATGTCTCTGAAAAAATCTACCTTGATTTTCCTTTAATGCTAATTTATAAATCAAAATGTAAGCATTCATTAGTCAGTAGCGTGATGACCAACCAATCTAGAAATGGAAAGACTAAGATAGTCCTACACCATAATAAGAAATGTAATGGTGATCATTTTATTAACAGAGTAAGAAAGTTTTGAGCAAGAATTTATTAACTTTTATCTGGATGGCTGTGTGATTCCATAAGAGCATATAAAAAGAACACTGATCCATACTCACAAGGGTAATCTGTTTCAAAACATTCTAGGAATAACTTCAATGTAAGTTTTTCACCATTATTTCCTAACTTTTAGACTTCCATTAACATATTGCTTAACTTAAATTTATCTGTGTATCACATACTTACTTACAGCTTTAATGAAAGTCTCAGGTTTTTATGGAAAGAGCTCCTCATGGAGAATGTTTAATTTAGCCCAGCCTATAGAACGAGTTTAGGCTCTGCTAAAAAAGAGCTCCTTCGTCCCTGACCCCTAGCAACAGTACTCTAACTACCCATGACACAGTGTTTCTTGGAACACAGAGCTAAATAAGGTAAAATTTCCTTTCTGCTGTCCCTGGCGTATGTAGGTTTACTGACACAATTTGACCCGTGAAATAACACCGGCTGCATTCATTCTTTCCTTGAAATCTTAATCAATTAAGACATATTTGAGCCATGAAGTTCAGCTTTACTGCAAATGGAATAAGTACAGTAGTAATTTTTTCATGACATAGTACAATTGGGTTTTCAAAAGACCATGTTAACAGCATTCTCAGTACTTAGGATACTGCTACCAGAGTGAACATACTCTTCTGCTAGGCATAGCTTTTTAAGAATAATAAAAGCCTAATATTTCTAAGCAAGTCGTCTAAACCTTTATAAAACTTGATCTTATTATTCAGGCTATTTTCACATAACAGCTTTAGTAATCAAACTCTCACCTGAAAAGGCAGCCAAACCATTACTTCTCACAGAAGAGGTAGATGTACAAGATAGCTTAGGTCTCTTTGAATCGCTGTCTCGTTGCTGGCTATGCAGTCTTGAGTACGCTCCCTGAGTTCTCTCAGACTCACCATAACACCCAGATGTAAAATGAGAGGAAGATGATGTAGACTGAAATAACATTAAAAAAAAAAATTACAGACGCAGTATTTCAGATGTACTTACACTGAACAAAAGTGTACATAAGACTCACAAAAATAGTAAAGAACAACTTTAAGATATAAAGTCTTTATTTAAAAAAACCGTAGGATTTACACTTGTGCTCTTGATCAGTATTCCCAGGTTTACTCAAGACAGTCCTACCAACAAAAGCCATTTTCTATTATGATCAGCATTACTTCTCCCTTATGGGTAGATGTAGCTTACAGGGAAAGAAAGATATTCCTTACTTTTAAGATGCTATAAAGATCATCAAACATAGCTTTACAGATCTCCAAGGAAACATAGCTTTGCTGTCCAGAAATGGCCCAAACTGATCAGTTTCATTATTTTATTTAATAGTTTAACTAATCCAGTTTAATTTTTACCAACCTAAAATATACTTAGCTAAGGAGTCAGCTCTAGCTTCTAGTAAGCTGTTTAGACCAGACATATTTTGATTATATTAAGCTCAAGTCCAACTGAAGCAGTTCAGAGTAAAGAATGAGTACAAAAGAATTTTTGCAGTGAACAGCATTCAAATACAACTTCTGAGAAACTAGTACTAAAAAAAAGAAAACAAAATTGGGAAAGTCTATAAAGCCATTCATCTGGTTACCTGCAGTCAAGGCATTCATTTTCTATTTGAAATGTTTTAATTTTTGATATAAAACACTTGAGATCAATCAAAAAGCTCAACTGAGTTGTCTGTCCTCCCAGAAAGTATCTACAACCAAGTTAAGGATCAACCAAATTAGAGCTGATGTTTTTGTAGCTGTGTTTTATTTTTTTATGTTTTTTAACAAGTTTGTGCCACTAGTTTTTACTTTTTAAAACTAAGAAGTATCTAAGTATTTCTCTTATCACATCATGAAAGACAGATGGGGAGACACGGAAATTAGTATCACAAACCAAGTACAAAGCCAGGTTAACTTCCTCCTTGAATCATCTGCTTAATGTGTAACTTCTCTTTTAATAATTTGTTATTTTATAAGTGGAAGTTTCAGGGTGCCTTCTGCAACGTTCACTTGCATTAGAACTTAATTTGAGAGAAAAATTAACCTTAATGGAAAAAAAAGGTATCATTTTGGAAACTCCACAGCACCATCTTAAGTAGAGATGTGGGCCACTTACAAGGACAGACTCCGTTTGCATTTTGGCTCTATATAGAGACACCAACCATGACTTCCCCTGAATGCCCACATCTCCACATTGCTCCTCCCTCCCCCAACTTAGGTAAGCGTCACAGTAAAAAAACAAACATCTATTTAAGGTGCAAGCACTCCCAAGCACCCAAACAATTTTCAGTTGGAAAGTGAGCAGAATTTTCACTTGTTTACTATCTTCCTGCCAACACTTTCACAGTTTTGTGCTTTTCCCACCTTAGTATTTCTACTGCAATTGAAAGTGTTTTATTGTCACTCCACAGTGAATAAGCATGTCAAAGAAGCAAAGTACTTTATTTTGGGAGTTATGAAGGCACATTCTGGAGCCCTGTTCAGACAAGCTATTAAGGCCTTGGATCTCAGTCAGGTCAGTCTCCTCCACAACTCAGTTTTCTAAAGCAAGTCTCAGAAAGCATAAACATTGTGCTAACTCCCAAGCTGGTACCATCCAAAAAACACACCCCCTAGAAATACCTGATGGAACAAGATGAGTATAAACAATATTAATTTTGCGATCCGTAGGACTACAACATGTATGAGATTCTAATCACCCCCTCCTTTTTTCTTTTTAAATGGATACTTGCAGAGCCACTCTCACTTCAATTTTTTTTTTAATTATTAGTATAACTAATATATATTATTATTATTTTAATCCTCGGAATAATTTCTTACTATCGCCATCTTCTTGCTTTCCCTCCATCTTGATTTAATAAGATGTACTTATCTAGAAACTTTACAGTGAGCCCTTGCTAGCAGGTTTTCAGATTGGGAAGGCTAGGGTAAAACCCTGAATTATTTTATTTTTATTTTTTTAAAAAGTGTTACCATTAACAATTCTCACCAATCTGCTTCTGCTTCCCAAAAATCTTCCAGAATGTGGATGATCAAGTGTCCCTGAGTAGCGAGTTGGAGAAGAAGTTGTAAGCTTCCAAGGAGTTTCATGGGTGTCTCTTTCTCCAATTCCCCAATCTCTACCGGAGCTATTCAATACACTGGATTCCTGAAGAACAACATACTTATCATATGCATCTCGTAACTCAAAATGAACTCAATATCTGACCTGAATATTGAAAATACAGGAAAGTGGATGTACTAATAAATCTGGAAACCTTTCATGAAAAGAATTAAGAGAGAACTGCTGGCAAAAGGAAAGCTGCCTTTTTTTTTTTTAAATTACTTTCTAGTAATTATCAGCTTCTTTATCTGTCCTCTCATTTGACCATGGACAGCAAAGAGTTGAAGTGTAAGATTTTTGAGGCATCAGCCCAACTTAATTCTGCCCAGTTGCTGGAATGCTGGACCTCATTTTCAAGTGTTAAGTAAAAAAATCACACACACATTAAAAAAAAACCAGTCTCCATGACAGCAGAAGTGTCACTGCAGAAGTGGCTTTTTGGCCGCTGAAACAAGCCATCTGTCTTGTCCTGGTCATCATATTAACACAGGAATGAGTCGGTGCAAAGAGGGGGAAAAAGAAGAAAAACCATGTTTTATGCCTACTAACAGGTAATTATTTTTACATAAAGAGCATGATCTGTCCTAGCAAAATAAATGGGACAACAAATGTAAACTATGTCCTCAAGTTATTCTTCCTTAAAAAAAAACCAAAACCAACCACATACCACAGTATTGCAAATTACACAGTATCTTCTCAGAGTCTTAAACACTTCCCTTTCATCAATGCTTAAGTAAGCTTTTTATTTCTCTGAAGCGTATGATAATATTCCATCATTGTGCTATTGGTAGGGAAGGCTTGCAAATTAGTCATTATTAACTCCAATTACATTTCATGCAAGTAGCAAAATACATTTCCATTTTTCACTAGAAAATTGAAACTTTCGTGTGTCTAAGTTTCTTATAAATTACTAACACTGAAGACCACAACAAAACAGGAAACAGCACTGGGTACAAAACCAGTTTGGGCTTAAGAAATAAGGTAAATAGTTTTAGTAGCTGATTTCAGACACAGTGCAAAGATATTGAATCCACAGTTTGATATGCATAACAAACGACTACTGTTTGACTAAACAGTCTTGCAAATAAACATTGCTTGCTGCATTACCTCAGAACAGAGTGCTCAAATTATGTGAAGTCTGATGTCTGCAGAGCAATGACTGTAACTGTTCTGTTTGTGTTTTCTCTTCCAAGATACTCAGGAGGCTCTAATCTTTACTCAGCTACACAGGCAAGTTTCTAATAATGAAACTGGGAACCATTTAACATAGAAATTTATCTACCTTTAAGAGAATCGAAAGGATGGGGTTCTACACTGCTAGTTTCACTGAATTTCAATGAACAGATGGTAATTAAGGAAAGATATCGCACCTTCATTTGCTCCACAGAAAAATCATTACAATTAGCAAAATTAATAGAAATAACAGAAATCCAACCATTTATTATAGCTAAGCAGAGTTTGTAAGTGATTATTTGTCCATCCTCTTTCTATGAACTATTAATACTGCAACTATAATAGTTTCTGTCACTATTTCTTAGAAGTTGTAGCATTAGGATTTAAAAAGCTGAAGAAATATTCATGCTCAGCATTCTCACAAGCAAAATTAAACCTGAAAATAAAGTATCAGTCAGTAAGTTCTCTCATATTTCAAAGTCTCAGCAGAATTCATCAGGTTTCTAAATTATTTCAGATATGGATAATCTGCCCACGGGCACAAGACTACACAATTTTAAGATAAAAGTACAGCTCTCTTAAAACGTTCCTAACACAAGCCATACCTGCAGACTTAACTGATCTTGAAATACTTGCCTTTCCTTTTTCTCCAGCTGTTAGATTCTGAACATCTGAGAATTTCATCTTATTTTAAGTGTCTGGATCACCACAGTAAAGACCTTAATCCAAGAACAACACACACTAGCATAGCACTGAAAGCCAGTTCATGAAACTACACCATCTACTGATCTAATGCCAGCACAGCTTTTGGGAGCTGTGGCATCTCTGCGCTGTGCTCATTTCTTTGAAAGATGCTCCAAGGAAAAAAAGCAACACATTGGGTCTAAAAAAAGTGGCTTTAAGAGAAAAGTAGATGATCAGGCATGATGTCAGGAAAACTCAATTAAGTTGCTATATCTGAAAAAAAAACCAAAACCAAAAACCAAACAACCTAAAAACCTCAGTTTTCTTTCTTCCTTTAGTTCATCTTAAGACTGTTTCAAATTCTTTGTCAGAACTTATCAATTAAAGCATTACAAATAGTATTCTATTTTTGGTGTTCATTTTCAGTAGCAGAGAAAGATGATCAGGAAAACATTCAAAACAATTTTATACATTACACTTTGACCCCATTGCTCCCAAACTTTCACTTCATTTCTCATTAAATGGACAATATTGTAACATAAAGCATAGGAGTTTTTCCTCATACCATTATACCGATTTGATTTTTGCATTGTAATTCACCTAGAAACAGCGCTATGTCACATGCATCAGATTAGTTTACAATTAACTTGCTTGTTATGCCTCCTCAGATGAGCAGAAGCTACTGCCTGTACTGATCTCAAAAGTGTATGACATACAAGAATTTATATCTATATGAAAAAAAAGGAAAGCGGAAGGAGACCAAACCCATCAGACAGACACCTTATTTATTTTTTTAGCCCTAGTCAAAACTGAATACTCAAAGTTTGACTGCTTTGTCTCCAAGAATTTTTGAGTTAAGCTATGATCAAGTATGCTTTCTAGCTGCAGAAATTATTTTATACTAAAAAGGCAAGTGTCAAAGTTCTCTTTCCTCTCGATACCCAGAGCACTATCGATAGCCATACATTTTTTCTTCTAAATGACAAATCTTTTAAATTATTTGGAACTGTAGCAGCTCTTAATATTTTAAGGTATGCTTCTGAATGGATTAACAAAGCAAAAAGGCTTGCCCGTTGCATTCCTATCTGACTGGACCTAATCTTATTTAGACTGTTTCTTCTTGTCCCAGCCACTCGTAGTCTTAAACTGCAAGCAATAATGGAGTTTGCTCCTACCGGCTCTGTAAGTGCCAAAGGTTAGTCAAGAGAGCGAGCTTCCCTATACTTTTATCGCTAAGCACCAGTCTCGTGTAAGAAGGTCTCAGAGTACCTTCTATGAACTGGAGTGGAAAGAAGGGATACAACATTATCTTCCACACGATTATTGCCCCCACCCCCCTTTTTACTAGAAAATGTTATAAAGATCATTCCTCAGATTAGAAGCACTTTGCTCAACAGGCAATAGTCAAAATACAATATGCACACTTCAGTTCATATAATAAATGAAATACTGTAAAGCAAATTAAATTATAAACACAAGAAAGTTATAACAGCAGTAACACATCTAACTTCATAACACCAGTTCAGCTCAAGACTCATCGTCTGATCACCAACTTTCAGCATGATATCTAGACTGTGTGGGTCCATAAATCCCTATAAATGAGTAAGACTATCTGATTTGGTTTTGCTGAGCAGCCAGACAGATAAAAATGTGTAGGAATCCAAAAAGCAAAAAAATGACTGAAGACTACCCTTAGACACACTCTGTAGCCTTTATACTGATGAAGGCATGCATGTTAGATATGACAAAATACAGTGCGTACACATGTACTTCTGCTAAAAATAATTAGTGCTCTATTACTTGTAAAACTGTTTCTAGAAAAGACATTATATAATACAATGTCCCAGATGGCTTATCAGCAGGGACCAAACCCATAGCCATTTTATCAAAAAATATGAACATTTAATCACGGAGTTAAGCTTCTGCAGTTTCAAAGACCAAGAGGAGCTTAGATTTCTGGACCCAAAACTGAGGTGAGAACTGCTGACAGCAGCAGAAACAAAATAAGAGAATTCTGCCAAACGAACAGTCACGTGCTGTTTCCAAGTGCCCAAAATTATTTCTGAAGTAGTTTAATCTCTACTTCTCATAGTGAAATTACCTGCAGAGTGTGACATCCTTGATCATGGCTTCCCCCAGAGCAATTTGGTCAGTGTAACGTGTTGCATGTGAAACAGCAAACACCTTGACCCCATAGTGACTACTGCAGTATGATGTAAGCCTAAAGGTCCTCTTCTTACCTTCACAAAATGCAAAGAAAGTAGGCCCTGCACAGCAACTCTTAGAACTGCAACATATTCCTGTACTTTCTGCATCATCCACACATGAACTGTAAACCCCTACACACTTCACAATTCAAACAAAATCCTCACCTCCCCGCAACAGAAAACCTTGTTTGCCCAGGTTTAATACTGCAGTGACTAGTGCCAAAACACATCCATAGTGTCCAGATGCCCTTCATTCATCAAACAGCTAATTTTTAAAGGTGCAGCTACAAACAAAAGCAGGTAAAGATGGCAAACCTAGAACTACCAGTTGCTACTGCAGAATACTGTCATTGGCCTGGTTATTAAATCCTCGCATTTTAGGATAAGTCTTGGGGTTTGTTCACAAATGCAAGGCCCTGGATGAGATTTTTCCTTGTATTCCACCTTTGTCCGTTTTTTAGGGTTTTTCTTGGTGAAAAACAGACATTACATTAATTTATACTTTATGTAAAGAAACAAAACACATTACCTGGTATCCAGATTCTAATCTCCGGGAAGATTCTCTCACACTATATGCACCAGCTAAACTGTTTCCAGTCAATGTTCTAGATCCTAGTGAAGAGCTGGAGGCCTGAACAGATATCCTTCGAGGAATTCTTGAGGGTTTTGACTCCATTCTTTGTATCCTGTATAAGGACACGCTGATTACTTTTTCTTTTAGAAGCAGGGACCTACATGCAAAACACGCACAAATCATTCTGAGTGTGTATCATAAATATGACTCATACATACAAAATTCACGCAGCTCTTTGGTCCAACTGTGCATCAGTAAGATGGGGAACTAAGTTCTTACCCTAGTTTTGTAACCTCTTATTTACATCTCCTCCCATTACACGTTGGAGAATTAGAAACATAGCCCCTTTCGCTATTCTTATTATTATATTATAACACATTCTTGTTATTATATTCCAAGTGCGACTCTGTAGCAGCACTAGTATTAACACAAGATGAGTCAAGGAAAGAGTCCTCATATTTCTTAAATTCATGTATTACTTTTTTGTTAGTGAGCTGTATCTCAACACTTACAGAAACTACACTCAGACTTATTCTTCAGGGTCAAAACTATGAAACCTCACCCTCTTGTAAAAAAACCCCACATTTGCAGTCTACCTGCCTCAAAGAAATATTAACTTCTCCAAAGACAACTCCCATGAAAATTAATGCATTCAAGAGAGCACATGCTGTCTCACAGGTATATATAAAGTTACTGTTGAGTCACTGAGTGGTTTTTTGCTCTTTTGGTATTTCTAGGCATTTCAAAAGAAATGCTGGTGCCTTTTCTGCATGAGAAGTGATCCTGTAGTCATTCCTGTCCTTGAGAGGATATCCTGACTTAACGTTGCTCAAAACATCCACACAGATAGCTGACTGTTTTACTAACATACCCAGATTCTTCCTCCTCAGGATGGTAAAGACAGAATCAGATCACAAAACACAGCTAATAAATAAAAATATTTAAGAGAACTGCAGTATCCACAGTGGTGTGGTAAGGAAAGAGTAGCATGATAACTAACAACGTAATAACTCTAGAACCGACAGCCAAGAACTCCATTGGTACAAGGTGATTTGCAGAAGTGACACTAACCGTTTTCTTTAACCACTTTTAATTCTGGCCTAACCTTCTGAGAATGGGAATAAGCTGTATCAAAAAAAAACAAACCAATATTATCAATCATCACAGCACATTTGTTTTCCCATGCGTCAGCCACGCTCATCAGTAACACAGTCTGTGAAAAGCTGCTCCATCAATCCTGAGGCATCTCAAGTCTGGCTGCAGTTTTAAGTTGAGTTCACATACTCAGGGCTTTTAATCTTAGGCGAAAGTCATGCTGCGTTACATGTTCTACCTGATAACAGCTAGTTTGTACAGAACTCCATTGGCCTAACAGCTGGACAGCTGAGGTTAATGGAAGGTTTTTTAAGCACTGTTGTGGTGCATGGTAGTTGCTAGCTTTACAACACAGGTCACGACATAAAATAGCCTAAGTGCTTAATCTTGCAAGCAGGACTTTTTTTTTTTTTTAATTTGGAGGAAAAAATATAACATAAAGCATACTAAGTTTAAGTGAATGTTTACATTTGTGTACGGAAGAGCTACTGGGTTCTATTACGGAGAAGCACACCAGCTTCTAGACCATGCTTCATCACACGTTAGCAACCCACTCTGGCTATTGCCAGAGACATCACCAGTAAACGAGATCAGTTCAGGCATGTGAAATTCTCATTTGCCTAACTGTGGATTAGGAACCTGAAATCACAAATTTGTTAAGTTTCCCAGACAACATTTAAACCACTAAGTAAATATTAAGCAAATCTATGCAATTCTCAGAGCTGCAAACACAACTGTATCAGTAAGAGTGCTCTAAGCAATGTTCCAAAGTACAGAAGAACACTGTCAATCATGGAAGTTTAAAAGAAATTCAGTAAGGACAAATCAATCTAAGCTACACCACTTCAAGTGGATCATTTGTGCAATAAAATGTAACAATCATATTTGTAACATTAGATAAGACAGAGTAATGATGGTTAATTTAAGCTGTAGAGTAATCTTGCCATAATGTGCACTGCAAGTTTAGTACTTGTCTGAAGCTGCACCGAGTGTGAAAAAGTGACTATTCCAAGTTGCAAGCTGCGAAGCTAAATTAGTGTGACAATAACATAGACTCGTGTGTATGGTGGACAGGACAGCTGTAGGCCTTGATGAGATCTGACATCCAAAGCACTGCTTATCTACATTTTACCCTGATACAAACCATAAGGGACAAACACACAAAATGGATCCCATCCTGTGCTCATAAGTACTTGACAAAGAGCGCCAGCATTATCACTTTCATTATGGATCATTCTGTTTCTGGATCGCTTTGCTTCAAATACGCGTGGAACCAGCTGAATTAAATAATGTAGACAGAAGTCAGACACAGACATATGCAGAATAAACAAGGATTCTAGAAGAAGGGATGGAAGCTCCTACCAGTAGAAAGCAATGTCCAGATTGCAGAAACAGGGGGAAGAGACAGAAGTGTAAGAAGTTCCAAGAACTTCAAGACTAAATTAGAGATCATCTACAAGTAATAATATTGCTTACGCGCTATCCACAAAACAGACAAAATAGTAACATCCAGATAGGAAAGGACTGGGTGGAAGACTGTGGACACCAGATCTAACTATCTCTAGAAGCTGAAACAGAGTCCAAGATTAGCAAATTGCTTCTATAAAAATATATTAAAAGGTACAAGACTAATTTTCCCCTCCAGCAGTAACCCCAAGAGGATAATGTTATCTATCAGTTTAATCTTGCAAATTAGCACAGGTTGTGATTTCAACCTGAGTATGTCTGGATGATACTATCTATGTACTATTTTCTTTTGCTAAGTAAATAAATCTTGCAGAAACTATACACAAAAAATGCGTTAAAACAAGATAAAGTCAGTATGTTAGAAAATTACAATTACTTTCTTTAATACAACCGTACATTTTATCTGCAGTCCTGGCCTCAGCCAGCAAATGAGAAGGATCTGCTATAAAAATGAATTAGAGTTGTGTAAGAACAGGCATTTGACAAGAAGAGTTCTGCCTTGTTTGATGCAGAGGTGGACAGGTACTGGAAAAAAAGGCTTTATGGTCTACGGAAAGAACTTCTGCTTGAAGAAACTGGATTTTATCTTTGCCTTTCAACAAAGGTTCAGTGACATGAAGCACGTGATTCAGATTAATTGTTTTTTAACAACTACTACACAAGAACTCTTCAATTTCTGGGCATCCATCATAAAATTTACTTGGAATCCAACTGGCAGAAATCATGAAAGCATCTATATGCAACTCAGGTCAACAGAGACTGACTTGAATATATTAGATAGATAAAACTAGACACTAGGTATCTCAACTTTGGTAACCAACACTAGTAAGAAGTCTTCTTGTCTCTTCGGGGCTTTTTTCTTTTTGTCCAGAGTTCTTTGAAAAGCATTTTAAGCACTGTACCTTGGAATCTTGAGAAGCAACCATCTTCATGGTTGGCTTGAACATACACAATACACATATAAGGCTTATGCTGATCATGGTACCGCAATGAGGTGGTCATGGTAAACGTGCTAAGCTATGACAGAACACAGGATAGAGCAAGGCAGTGGTCTCATAATAAAAAAAAAAAGTAATCATTTTATTAAAGCCACATGACTTATCTGCAAGGGGAATACTGTGGTTTTATAGCATATTTCAGAATGAGAATGGTTCCCTTTTATAGTACCAGCATCTTAAGGCTTTTAAAATGAGCACAGACACTCAAATTAAAACCTCGAACATTTTGTTTACCCACACAGGAATTCAACAAATCCCAAGGGCTAATTAACATGCTGTAATGAGTTCTATAATGACAAAGTAGTCACCTCAATTTACACTGAAGGTAGTGAGGCCAAAAAATACTTAAGTGACTTCACTGAGGAACAAATTAAAAAAACAAAACAAAACACCAACCTGATTTAAAAGCCTGATGTTGCCAAAAAGGAAAGGAAAACCTTACTCAAATATGACACCTGCAGTGTTCTTTGCTGAGCAACCTCAACACGCTATCCTGGCAAAACAAACTTCTGGCTGCTCCATCATTTTGACTCTACTCACACTGGTATCCAACAGCAGAGAGATGAGAAAGGAAACAGCAGGGTGAGAAGACTCTCCTCATCAAAGCAACATATTTCATCAGCTCATGCCAGGTTACACAACTTAGCAATCAAAACCTCATGGAAAAATCTGGAAACAACTCTTGTCTCCTGAAATAAGGGATACATGTGATGCCTCTCAAGAGCTGGTAAGAAAACAAGTTCTGAAATCAAGCTTTAAAGTTGTACCTGGGAAGCAGATGGCCAACTTGTAACGGGAGGTGGAGATGAACAGCCTATTTTGAGTATAAAGCTCAGATGTCCTGCCCTTGTTGATCTGTCATCTCTCCAACTACATTATAGACGATCAACTAGACCAAGCTTAGCCATGGATAGAGATAACAAGAGATATAAGATCCAAGAGGCCTTTGTGGGAAGGCTGTGTAATCTCAAAAAGTAAAAATAACACAAACAACAAATATTTCAAATTAAAACTTCTCACTCCTTCTCTCTTCTGCCTTGACCCCCCTCAACTGAGAAATGAGGGGCAACTTGAGGCAGTCGTGTCTACCAGTACAGGAAGCCTTTGACAGCTTCCATGCTTTCTACTAACTATATCATTCTTCTACCCTCAGAAAGAAGCACACATTTCACTCTCAACTCCAAAATTCAAGTTTTGTATCTTGGAACTATGCGGTGACACTTCTACCTGAGACTCAAGCTTTTACATCTACAGGTTTTTGCATGGTTTGATGCACAGCTGTTCCCAAGACTCTCTCCCTGTCATCACGTGTCTTCCTCGGTGTTTACTCACAATCACGTTTTTATGACAAACAAGATGCAGTTCAGGGGCAATTCTCTCAGTCTGCGCAATTCTTTGCTCGGGCTGTTTTGTCAACCTTCAATCAAGGAAGGCTGACAAAAACCTCAACAGCCTCTCAGGAGTCCCATGAATAAAGGAAACGTTTACAAATGCCTTTCGTCTGCCTACGCTGCAGCAGCCGGTGCCATGGCGCTGGGCTGTCCCCCAGACCGGAGCCAGCAGGCTCGGGGCAGCGGGTGCTCGGCAGAGTCGCTAAAGAGGGCGCCGTACCCTCCTCTTCGGACCCGGCCAGCAAGGTTTCCACCAGGCCAGAAGCTCAGGGCCACGCCGCGCTCCGAGCCAAGGCCAAAGCGGGGCTCTCGCCAGGCCGAAGGGCAGCGCCGGCCTCTACCCCGGCCCGCCGGGCAGCGCCTCCTCAGACGGGGGAAGGGACGGGGCCAGCGGGTGTCACACAGCTCGGCTGCCCGCGGAGGCCGTCAGAAGTGCTCGGCAGAGGAAAGGGTGGAGGAGCCGAGCGCCAGCCCCGAGACAAAATGGTTCCCCCCCGGCCCCGCACACAGGCGCGGGCTGAGCCATGCGGGGACATCCTCCCCTCCTCGACACGGCAAGCGGCCCGTACTCACCCTCACAGCACAGGCATTCAGGAGCGGAGGAGCCACCGAAAGGGACCACGTAGAGCCGGGCCCGGGGGCTGCCGCTCCGAGCTCGCCGCTCCCTGAACACAATGGCGACCGCGGCGAACCCGCACGGCTGTCAATCACCGCCCGCGCCCCGCCCATGCCCGGCTCTCGCGAGAACTGCGGCCGTGCGGGGCCGGGGGGCGGCCGTGTGGCCAGGCCGCGGGCCCGCGGGTGACGAGGCCCGGTCCGGGGGCGGGGAGCGCGGTTCCCCTCGGCTGTGGCGAGGTCAGAATGACGGCACTGCGCAGAGTGAACACGGCCTGAAAAATCCTCACGTTAAAGGCAGAACTGCTTTTCTTCTTGTGGAGAAACAGCCCAAAAGCCACGCGTTGAATCGACTTTCTACGTTCAGCCTTGAAACTGCAAGCAGAGGTTTTGAGTTTTCTTGCTATGCTTCATACTCTTCCTAGTTCCGCTCTTGATTTATAAATAATCGCTGTCCGGGAACAGCCACGGGAGCCGGGGCCTGCTCTGGGTTCCCTTAGGACGGGGTGATACTGGAAAAAACCTCCCCAGAGCAATGGAAATGCCATTCACTTTAGTTGTATTCAGATTTCAGTTTTGTCCTCTTGGAAGCAAGACTTTAGCAGACATTTTTATCCAAGGGCAAGATTTTCTGTGACTTAGGAAGTCAGGAGATAATCTTACTAAATTCTGAAAATGCTAAGCTTTCTCAAAATCTCTGTCAGTCCTAAACAAATGCTGGTTTCCAGTGTCCCTGCCCACTACAGAGTATAGCAGAGACCTCACGCTCTTGTGTTTTCTGGACCAGGCTCTCCAGAAGACCTGTTGTGTTACTGCTACGGAGTCAGGGCTTCTTATCACTGCTGCCACAGTGTTTTGTTGATCCAATATCCATCTGTCATCAGTCTACAGCAGGGCTTTCCCGAATCCCAGTATCGCAGTGAGTGCCCTCAATCGCATTGTTGCAAGTCAGATAAAGGGATGTACAACAGTAGCAGTCTGGCCATTCTTTAAGGGAGGAAAAAAGAAAAAATAACCAACCCCAAACCCCAGAAAACAGGAGCAGCCACCCTGGCACAGGGCTATAACACACACAAATTTAATGCGTGCATGCCTAATCGCTGTGACAGATCTGGGACATGTGCAAGACCAGCCAGGCTGGTTAGAAACTAGCCAGGTGGCATCTCTAAATTACAGGACAGTCCTATGTTTAGCAATATCCTTGATTCTGTTTCTCATTCATGCTTTTCTATGTGTTTGGATTGTGACAGGATACGTTCACTGACTCTCTTCCATACAGAAATGGTGGTCAAAGTACTAGTGAACTGGAGATGAGGACCAAGGGCTGGGAGGAGGCATAACCAGAGAGGGAAGCAATCGAGAAAAAACTGATAGGAGGGAAAGGCTGTAGGCTTTTTGCTGATGTGCATGTTGCCTTTCAACAGCATGCTCAAAGCAATGCTTATTGGGCTTGGAAAAACCTTGTCTATAGCAGCCAGAAGGAGGCTGCTGCCCCTGACAATACCATTTATTTGGCATATCTGTCTCCAGCGAAAGAGGACAGCTGGGAATGGACTTTATGAATCATTCCAGCTGTGGCGGCTGCCCTTTTTCCTGGTTAGCAAACAGGAACACTTACAGAAACAGTCAGATCTACAGTAAAAAATGTAGAAGGCATTCTGCCTTTTAGTTGTGCACAAATCAACTGTAATTCACAGATCAAGCAAAATGATTGTGTGAATGTAGAGGACAGAGCATACAGCCCTCCTGTCACCAGAACAGACCATGGCCACTACTAAGCAAGTCCATTTTGCTTTCCTTTATAAAAGCAAGTTAAAAGGTAAGCTGGGTAAGCTCTATCCAATGCAAAACTTCAGACCTCTTCAACTCAGTCTTACTATCATCAGAACAGGATTTACTGGGACTGCTAAGAAAGATCATAGAATCACAGAATGGTTTGGGTTGGAAAGGGCCTTCAAGATCATCTTGTTCCAACCTCCCTGCCCTGGGCAGGGACACCTCCCACTAGACCAGGTTGCTCAAAGGTGTTATCCCAATCACTACACTAGCCCTTTCCAACGCAGTGCACAATGTGTATTACTTGAGGGTTGATGCAGTACCCTTTTTTATTAGCAATCTATGAGCTATTTGTTGGCCATACTCGTCACAGCTTTGTCCCTCTTCTTAGAATAAAAAAAAAGAAGCTACACTATCACCTGAGCTCATAGGCTTGATTTTTTTTTTTTTAATCTGCATAATGGATCTAAGATCTACCCTGTAATATGCAACATTGCATAAGTAGATTAGTTTAATTGCAAATATACAATACTGGGAAAGGGTAAGATATAATGATCAATATCACCACATTGCTCAAAGACTTCTCTACATTGTGAAACCTTGCTAAAACGGCACCATCTAAGGATGATGCCTGGAATACAGTTTGGGATTTGTCTTAATGAAATTGTCAAAATATTGGGTGGTTGAAGTCACAAGCACCTGTGTAGTAATGGGCTTGTAAACACCAAAGGAGCAGATTTAGAGTACATCTGCTTCATCATGTCCTTTATCCGTATCAAGAATATGGAAATATGCAGATTCAAGTCAGATTATTAAAATTACTCAGATTACTCAAAGGCAGGTTGGATGGGGCTTGGAGCAACCTGGTCTGGTGGGAGGTGTCCCTGACCAGGGCAGGGGGGTGGAATGAGATGATCTTGAAGGTCCCTTCCAACCCAAACCATTCCATGATTCTTTTAACAGAGTTACTATCCCTAACTGCCCATTCTTACATCCTCTCACAAACACTGCTTTTCCACAAATGACTGAATTTTTAATAGAGTATGTCCTTAACTTCAGTAGATCATAGTCTGAAATTTTTAGATGATCTTAAATCTGTGTTGTCTAGTTGTCTAGTTTTAATCTACCCATGTTAATAAGTCATTCTTAAGTAAAATTAACTTCTAATAACCATCTGGAGATAGACACTTTAAAGAGTTTTAATAACATTTCTGGCCAGACTGCAAGAATTTTAGTAGAGAGCACAATTTTTTATATTTTTTTAATGCAGTTTAGATTGCATCTTGAATATTCATTTGTTATTAAGGCAATATCCTAAGAATTTTGACCCTCTCCTTTCAGTGAGAAACGGCAACAAGAAGATTCCAAATCAAGACAAGGTTTTTGGATGTGGCATGTTGTCATGTAGATGGTCCTATTCTATCTAACCATTCACGTTGGAAAGCTGGGCACAGGCAGGAGGAAGACCTCCATGGACAGCAGATATTGTGTCCTAGAAAAAGGAAAATGCATCCTTGAGTCACGCATCAGTCCATTCAACACATACTATGAAACACAATTTTTGGAATACACCACCTGCTCTGTGTGTGCAGTTTAGACTGCAGAAAGGGAATAGGCTGAAGAACTTGCAGACAGACGAAACCAGGGCAATAACCAGGGCAATCTCAAATCATCCTTT
>JAOXJK010000077.1:29850-45361 GCA_025774025.1 Xenus cinereus
GGACTCCTTTGCCCTTCAGGGCTGCCTCCCAAGGGACTCTGTCAAGCAGACTCTTGAAAAGACCAAAGTCTGCCCTCTGGAACGCCATGACGGCAGTCCTGCTGGCTCCCCTTCTCACTTCCCTGAGAATCAAAAACTCGAACATTTCATGGTTGCTGTACCCCAGGCGACCTCCAACCGTTACAACCCTCAAAAGTCCTTCTCTGTTTACAAACAGCAGATCTAGCATTGTCCTTAGGGTGAAGCTGAACAGCACCACAGACTGACCTGTACTAGCACTGGCAAGGTCCATTCCTCCTCCCTAGCCGCAGGCCTGTTCAAAGGCACAAGTACTTGTGCAACCTAGTGACGTTCTTGTTTAAGGACCAGATCCGGCCATAAGCTTTTTACTATTTACTGTGTTAACTGTCTATCCTTAGGCTGGTTCCATGGGCAGCTGAGCTCATCTAGTGGCTCATGACTATCAAAAAGCAATCTCATTGCCTTTTCCATCTGTCCGTCCTTGCTCATCCCCTTTCCTGCTCCTCCTTAGGTCCTGACTAGTGGATATTCACAGATCATACCCTTCCTTTGTACTGATTCTCCTCTGTGATTCTTCAGTGTGTGAATTTCTATCACTAAACTGCTGAGAGCAATCTACACCATTCATGCTGGAACACAAAAAGTAAATGAAGGAGACAAATGCAAATACTCAGTCAGAAACTTGGGAAATATGCCATTTAGCCCAAACAGAAAAATGTCAGGTCATTCTTAAATAATGTCAAGTCATCAAAAACACAAACTCTCACTTGGATCTGTAAGAGGAGTTATGCATATAATACAAGAATTGCATCTTTCTGTGGTCAACTGACCTCTTGCCTAGCAGAGGTAAAAATCAGGGTCAGTCTCCTTCTGGGTAAACTCCCTCATATCGTTTATGAAATGTCCTTACATTAAACTATTGGCTAGGCCGCATATATGAGAAAGTGAGGAGGGTGGGTCCTGTCACGGGAAGCTGGTATGCAGAAAAAGCTTAAAAATAGTTCAATATCCATGAAACCAGGAAATAAGATTGTCTCTTCTAAAGCATGACTGCCTTTACCACTAATAATCAGACATTCACATATGCATAATTGGTTTGTTTTCACAGCAACAAATTATTCTTCTGGATGAAAAGATAACTTACATATAGATTTTCACATCCAAAACATTATTTAAAAAATAAGTCTATTGGGAATGTTAATGAGGGTAAATACATTTATGAAGGCTTCATCCAAAATCAAATCAGAAGAAGTGTTGCTTGCAAAGACGTGTTTTTCTTTTGCCGATTTACAATATTTTCTTCCCTTTCTAAGAATTATAGTTTTGTATTGCATACATTTCTCATGCCTTATTGATACTTCATACGTTGTCCAGGAGTCAATGCCTTGGTGATACTTTCTAATATATTACCTGTAGCACGAAGCACGCATAAGCTGAAAGGGCCTGTTGGAACTTTTTTAAATACCTGCTCTTCTAATACAGAAAGAAAAAACTAAGATGGTCTTAACTGTGACAGAATGTAAAACTGACAGGAAACAGGACAGCAGACAGTGAAATAGCATTTCTCACTAGATAGACAGTGGTCTCAGCAAAAGGTCATCATGTATTTAAAGACTGAATCCTAATCCATACGTACAGAAGACCAATACAAAGATGGTTAAGATGCAAGTGCTTGAAGATTTCTAAATGCAAGATTCTCTTGATGAGGTTATCCTGGGAAATACCTTGCTTATCTACATTGGCAATTCAACAGATGGCACCCTCTCCTCTGAGTAACTTAAGTAAAAATGTCCTGTACTGCAATGGGGGACAACGTTCATCTACAGGTGATGGGCTGCTTCTTGCAGTTTGGACATAAAATGGAGATCCTTAGCGTTTGTAATTATGATTTCTAGGCCATTGTTTGCAAGAGCTAAAAAAATGTTATTTGTATACTCCTTATATCCTCATTTGGAAAGTATGAGTCTCTGTCTTATTTTTTGCAGTTTCAGATTGAACACTATTCCTGTGTTTTAAATGGTCTGTAATGTTGCCATACATTGTTAAATAGATGTTGAGTTCCACTTCAAGAACAGATTCAATTAGCACTGAGTGACAGGATCACAGAATCACAGAATTGCCTAGGTTGGAAGGGACCTTTAAGATCATCTAGTCCAACCATCAACATAACTCTGAAAAAAAAAAAAACCCACACCAAACCAACATTAAACCATATTCCCAAGCACCATGTCAACTCGTCTTTTGAATATCTCCAGGGATGGTGCCTCAACCACTTCCCTGGGCAGCCTATTCCAATGCTTGATATCCCTTTCCATGAAGAAATTTTTCCTAATATCCAACCTGAACCTCCCCTGGCACAACTTGAGGCCGTCTCCTCTTGTCCTATCGCCTGTGACTTGGGAGAAGAGATCTATCCCCGCCTCCCTACAACCTCCTTTCAGGGAGTTGTAGAGAGTGATAAGGTCTCCCCTCAGCCTCCTTTTCTCTAGACTGAACAGTGACAAATCCCTATATAGTTTCCATTTTGGCTTGTTATGTTGCAGTTATAAAATATTTTGACTCCTCAGGATGAAAATTGCTAAATATCTGTAAAATAATTACTGCTGTTATAGAGATACTGCAAAGCCTGGGTAAATAAAATGTATTTAGTTTTTAATTGAATTTTCAAGTATAAAAATAAGAATATAGCCAGAAACAAATAAGGAGAGAGTTCTAAACACACAGGCTGTCAACTACATAAATCCATTGGAAATTTTTAAGTTTAAGACCACTAGGTGGGGTTGTAAACAATATTGCATTGGTGTTATTTGTTAGATTTATTAGATTTCACTGAAACTATACAATGCCAAAAATGTAATCTCCACGAAATAGAGCAAGAATAGTATACAAACAAAACAGCTTTCACAATAATTTATTTATCTTAGAATACTAAATCTCATATGTAGCTAGGAAAAGGATTCTAAAACATACTCCAGGTTCAATGAGTCTGTTGTGTAATCGCACAATATCATGTTCTGCCTTTTTTTCCTTTTTGTATCTCAGTATCCATTTTCCTCACTGACACAGCACGTTCTTTCCCCCTTTGTGGTAATAGTTTACTGTCACCAGTTGACACAATAACACTGACGGGTGAAATAAGAACCCTTGTGCTCCAGTAAAAACTGATCTTGAAGTACTCTTCTTATTTCTTCTTTCTCTTGTTAGGAAAACCATTCTGATGAGTAGACCTTTCTCTGAAAAACTACACATTGAAGCAATTTTATAACTTAATTCTTATTGATTAACTGTATCCCAGTGATATTCAAAGACAGACAAGACCACACAGCAAGACAAACTGTACCACCCCAATCCTAATACTCTCAAACCGCTTTAAATACCCTTTGAGAAACTGCTTTGTTGCAAGACATTATGATGTTTTGTTGTGTAATTTATGTTTACTTTTTGAACGCAATGTAAAAAGGACACGGTCACTTATTACATCACTGAAACAGTGAGTGTACGTTCTGGGGATAAGTTACCCCCTTTAATTTTTGAGCATACCCATTGCATTTTCTAGTAAATTTACTCCTTTTCTTTGTCTCCCTTGCAAATAAGGCTTGCATCCATGTAACTGCGTGCAAAACCACCAGTATTGTTTGTTTATATGTCATTATCAATATTGAAGATTCTTTTTATAATATATTAGAGATTTTCTCTTCAGTTACAATTATAAAGGTTGATGTTATTTTCTTTTTTCCTTCTGAATCTCAATCAATTAAGCATTGGTCAGCTTTGAAATCAGTCATGGATTTTTTAACTGTCTCCTGCTCATCTCCAAGATCATCTGTCTTCTTAGCTCAGGCTACAATAAGAGTTTAGCATATTGCTGAACAAGTAATATTGTCTGGAATTTAAATAATGTAGATTCAATAAGAAAAAATATTTGCATTTGAGGAAGAGTGGATTGAATTATGGATTATTGCTTATCTGTGAAGTTAAAACCCCAGGATTTGAATCTAGCAAAATAAGGGTCTGACAAAAAGAAAGCTTGTATCTTAATTTTTTTGTAACATAACTTGGTCTACTTCTATTTACTGTGCAGAATTATAATATTCTTATGCTAATATATTTAGATTCCTGTGATTACACGTGACATAATTAAATTTAGAATGTGTTTTGTTTGGAAGTGTCACTTAGCCTCCGTATTGTTGTCACTTAATAAGATAAAGAATAAATGTGGTAAGAAACACCCATCGTTTCTCATAATTTAAGGCCCATTCATGGAATTAGTTAAATCAATATATTTTATTTGATATCAAAACCATAGGTTCTTTTATTTGCCTTAATAAATAAGCATGACTGGCAGTTTCATATGAAGAGATAATGTGGGGGAAAAGAGAACACATTATTTTAATTACATCACAAAGTTCTATAAGCTTCAAGTGAGAGGTGCAAATAAACACAGTACTCCTTTAAAATAATCAGTCTGCATTTATCATTGTCAGCTCTAAAATATCTAGTTAAGGGTAATGCTTACTTTATGACAAACAGTCATCCAAGCAATTATCCAAAACAAATATATGCAATTAACATTGATTATGGTTCTGAATCTAAATAGTTATTGACCTTCAAAAAAAACCCAACCAACCAAACAAACCCCAAAACCTGAATGACTTGAATAAGGGCACTGAGTTTGCCTATTGCACCCTCCCAGCAATTTTGTCAGAAATCATTTAGGCAACATTTCTAGGCTTTTAAAAGCCTAGAGCCATCTGAAGATTCACACAGGATTTTTAAAAGTCCAGATAAAACTGATGTGCAATGCCTTGGGCTCACAGACACCTATTTGATTGGCATAATATTAAGTTCTTTAAAAGAATCCAAATTGCTGTTTTCTGTCCAGGACTGAAATAGGTTATATTGTGGCTCTCCAAAGATGCGTTTACTAGTAGGCTTGGTGCTTTTTGCAGCGTCTTTTCATCAGATGGCTGGTTATTATTCTGGCCTGAGATATCAGTGACAAGGATCCCTAGAACCGTCAGTGGGGTTTTCTGTGCCCACCTTCACCCATCATTAAAGGCTAAGGCACAGCAGATCTGGCTGAGACAGCATTTGGAAAGAGGACTTGCAGCGTGAGTTAAGTCTGCTGCCCGTAGAAGGCTAATGCTTATGATGCTTACTATCTGTCAGGATTGCTTCTGAACGATGGAGGAAAAGGTGACATATGACAAGGGGAAAAATTCACCACTAAACCAGTTATTCACTTAATGATAGTTTACTTATTCCACCAAATGACAAATAAAATGACAGTTTACTTATGTTGCACGTCTCTTTCTAAAGTTAGTAAAATTGTTCTCTGTGTTCTTTTCTTCCTCTGTGTTGTGTATACACAGCGACCGATTTGGGAATCCTCAAAATACAAAGTGGAGTAGCTTTTTTAACATTGTACTTGACCAATTATTTATTTTACTTTTTTGTCCACTTTTGCCAAATATATGCTTCTTTCCATCAGCAATTTATAATGAGAAAAAGGAGCATCCTGTTAGAGCCAACAACCCAACACTCATGAGAAATCATCATTATTGTCAAAGTAAAAAGAACAGACAAACATGAGAAACTTGTGTCTTTATCATATGGGAAAAAAAAAAGTCATACTATTTTGAGGAACTTTCCTCCATTTTGTACTAAAATATTGTATCTGTTGCAGCATCTTCTCCAACCCTCTGCAAAAAAAAAATACAGATAGCAATGCATACATATTCTCGGAGGAGTCTGCAGTCAACCACGCGTGCTAAGGACCCAGCAAAACAGCTAGTCCCACACTGCTGGAAAACATGTGAATGCCAGGAATCAACTGCCCCTTTCTTACCATTTACTTAAAATGAAACCTTTCTGAAACTATTAACCAATGTGTGTGTGGCAATCGTTTGCTTTGTCTAGAAGATTGCCAAAAGTCTTACACCCGAGTATTGTATAAAGACAATGCACCTGCTTAGTTTTAAATACTAAACCAGTCTGAGTGCACTGTGTCAAAGCATATCTTGGCAGGTGCCTGCTCCTGCTTAGAAAAGTAAGTTCAAGTGAAGATCAGAGTCAATCTTAAAAATTTATTTGAAACAAATTTTGATAGAGGTTTCTTTTTATAGCCTTAAGTCATTAATTTTCTGCCCCCCAACATGCCTCTGTTTACATTCAGAAGGATCTTTTGCAGATGCCGGAAAGCCATAGCTCCCAAAAACAGCCATGTGTTTTTGCCTGCCTTCTTCCTTTCTCCTTGCACACAGCTGACTCCTGCTGCCTTTTCAGTAAGGCTCATTTTCAACTCCTTTGCCATTTCTGGTTATCACCTTCTTTTGGACTTGAAAAAGACAGGAACAACCGTGCAAGTCATTTACCAGTTGCTTTTTCTTTCACACATATCTGTCTAATGTGAATATTTAGCATACCTAAATTCCAGTGTTTTGTTAGAGACTTCTTGTAAAATCACAGGAATGGATGTGCCCAGGCCTCATGGATAGACTACAACAGAGGCGTGCTCTCAAAGAGGACAAATGTGTATCTCTGCTCACCCTGGAACTGGAGCTTCCATAGGTCACAATGCTCTCACCAGCATGGCTGGGAGACATAAATCTAGCATGTATTCCCAGGAAATGAGGGTCATACAAATGCCCTGTCAGTCACATTGCTCAGTGTCTTGACCAATTTCAACCCATCTTGAAAGATGGATAGAAATCTCAAAGATAAGCGTGTTCCTGCAAGTTTACTGAAAATCAGTGGTCGTACAGAGGTGAATGACAAAATAATAGTGGCCATTTCAGTGATAAACCTGGGGTGCACGGGAGCAGAGATTTCTAAATGTAAGCCTGAACAGACAGAGAAGTTGCTTGCTGAGACAGGGATGCTCAGTGAAGATCCCAGGAAAGCAGTAGAAACAGAGCAAGAAAACTTACTGGAGGTCTCAGCAGCTGGATCCTTCCAGGTGTGAAGGAGAGTAACATGAATTAATACTTTAAAAGAGGGAAAGCATGCTGGGATGCATATGCTGTATGTTCTGGCTGGAACAAACCTCCTGGCCAGTCAACACCCGTATGGATTTATATTAGCATAACATGAGTTGTCTCCTGCCCTGGAAAGGATATCAAAGAGATCCTGGAATAAGCTGGCCAACTCTAATAAAAGAGGAGTCAAAGGACAAAAATCCATAGAAATGCTGCTTTCCTGATTCTTCTGTTCACTGAAAACTTGTCTTTTGTGCAAACATAAATAATCAGGTGAACAGTTTTGCTTTAAGGACACCAATAAACACAAATTAAAATAGCTCCACAACTAGTGGAACTAGCAAAAGGAACAAAGCCTAGTTTCCCCTCCCTCGTCCAGAAGGCCACATTACAGCTTTTTCTGTAGTTAACAAAAGGTTGATAGGACCTGGAATCAATGCACGGACTATTACATAGTTCTTAGACCAAAATCTCTATTTTTCAACTCAGTTCCCTTGAACAAGTTGGATTTCCACAGAAGAACTAAACTTATGGAAAACCAAATGTTTAATTTATCGAAACAAAAATACTCCTGAAATTAGTAACAGAATAAAACAGATGCACCACCGTTTTTCACAAATTAAGGACTTTGAGAAAATATTTTTTATTTAATTTGCCATGCTTATAAAGCAACAGTAATTAAATCACCTTTGGATTGAGATGCATGAGTAAAATCGTTCTGTCAGAAGTGCCAGCATTCTGAGAGCAGGAATCTTTAATGAATCTACCTCTCCCGTCATAGGTCACAAATTGCTGCTGTGTAATTTTAGCAATGGCAATACGCATCAGATTAGGAAGACGTATTTTAAACAAGTCTTCATATGTTTGTTACTGCATTTACCGTAAATCAATTGCAGTCTTTGAAAGTGACTGAAGCTAAACAACAAAGCCAGATTATGTTGGCAATTGCTTGTGTGCACCAAATGAAGAAGGACAAGCTTCTACTTCTTGTACTGTAGCAAGTACACACCAGAAAGGCACATGAGGAATTTATCAACTCAGAGGCAAGTAGTAGGCTATAAACAATGATCTTTTTACAGTTGAAAATTAATCTGGAACAAGAACAGACATGAATTTAAAGTAGATTCTTTATAATACGGTGATTACGCCATGTACGAGTCCTTGTTTATGTGACAGTTCATTCTGGAATAAGTAGTTCTGCTTTGGCATACCAGTTTATATGTATCACAAAAACTTTACTAATTTTTCATATGTAGCATATTGGAATACATATCTGCTAACTTCGCTTGACCAGTTTGTATACTCAGATCAACCACCTGTGTTTTGCAAAGATCTTTGCTCAAACAACAGCTCTAAATTTATGTAAATTGCAGTTGTGAATACCCTATACTTTCAGAAAACAGGTGGTCAAACTGCATATTTAAGTAATGAAGATTAATTACTGACCAGCTCTGAAAACTCAGTTTAAGAAAAATGTCAGAGGTGGAGATAGAAAGCCTGCTCTCCTATGTGGTGTTTATTTTCCTTAACTGAAAGACCAGCGACCGAGTATTTCATTAATTCTGTGCTCCAACTTCTGGAGCAAATGAGTCAGGAAATCAACAGACAACTGCCTCCTTTGTGTACAGCCCTGATACACCATCAAACCACACTAGAATAATAAGCTCATGAGCACAAGGAAGCCAAATTGATGTCACCCGTGCCGCTTTAGTTCAGTTCGTTCTTAACTCAGAGAGCTTGTATTAGCAATCTTGACAATATTTTTTTATATAACAGCAAAATGTAAGGCCAATGAAGAGGCACAGGATTATTTCTATGATATATGTAAATTTTTGGTCCTTAGGCCTGCTCAGGTCATAGATGATTGACATTTGTAGTCCCTGACAGGAAGCTACATATGAGATGGTTGTATCTTCAGTTTACTGAAAAATTTAAACCAATGGAATAGGAACCAAAGTTGTGAGTTCTCACTGCTCTTCTCCAAAAGTTTGATTGTTCTTTCTTCTTTACAGCTGCCAACCAGGATTTAGGAATCCAGACACTTCTTCCATGGCCATCCAAACCTCTGTTGCCCAGGAGTATTATTACAGACATACACATCAGTATATAGTTGTCTTTTGTGATGAAGGATTTGTGTGTGTGAGCAATCCCAGTACTGTCCTCTGGTGTGGATTTTTCAAGCATCCATGAAAGAGAGGTATTTGGAATTTTAACTTTCTTAGGTCAAAAAAAAAAAGCAACTCAAAAGATGACAGACAGTTGCACTTGTTATTCTGCATACATCTTAATATATAAATAAATGTGAAGCCAGCATAGCTGCACTTAGATCAGACTGAAAGGGATCTCATGAACATCATTTCTAGTCCACTCAAATTAAGAACATACAGGCATGTGTGGAAGAGATAATTTCCAGGGCTGACTGTATCAAGCCAGCCCTTCAAAACCGAAGCTGTTATTAGGGGGCTAGTTGTGCAGTGCTTTCCACCTAGCCTAAGTTGAAATCCAGCTAGTGTCTGGACTTGACAGCAAGAAGCCTAATTTCTCAACTTCCTCAAATTGTGTATAAAGCTTAGGCTTGTTAGACCAAGAAAGCTGCCCCCCAATTTATTTTGATCAAATATACTTCAGTGCACATAGAAGACACCCAAGAAATCTAGAAATGCCGATGACTGCAAGAGAGAAGATGAAGGTAAGTCTCAGACAACATTAAGAGATAACTTAATAGCTAATAGTAAATACCTGCTTGTGTGCTTATAGAACTCAGACTTTTATGAAAGGACATAGTATCAATCAATATAATTAATCTTATGCAGCAAAAGTAGAGCAAAGAAATCAAAATTCGGATTACTTTTGCAATTCATTTAACTGGAGACAAATTGGTGGAACTTAGGATGGCTCAGAGAACTGAACTAATATATTTGACATTGGGCAAAATAAACCCCCCTATTTTTATCTGAACTCTTCAGTAGAGTGAATGGGAAAATATTAGTAAAAAACAATGTATAGCTCAAGGTCGTAGAGCAGAAGCATACCCTTTTGTGCTGTGTAAGATGGAAAATTAATGCTTGGTAAGACTGGGTTCAGAAATTCAGTGTTTCCTTAGTAAACACATTCTCTTAATAAATGCCACATGGAGGAAAAGACAGACTATTGAGGACTTGCTCAGTGATAGGTTTCAAATATAACTACTGGAACTCTTTGCTAGCAGTTTCCTTGCCAGTGTCTAGACCTCTTGACAGTAGCACTATAATGATACTATTAAGGTTAGCTATTAAGGTTGTCTGTGACTTACTTTGATCTTCTTGCTTGCAGTCATCAGTATCTATAGATTTCTTGGCTGTCTTCTATGTGCACTGAAGTATGCAGAATGAAATCACTTGAGGTTAGTCTGCAATGGGAAAATTGCCTGTTGTTGGCAATTTGTCCTTACTCTTAAAACAATGTTCAACACTGGACAAACTTGTTGAACTGCCTCTACTACCAACACCGATTTTTGACAGCAAATAGTATGCCTAATAGAGATCAAGCCCTTTTTTATAATTCTTTGCCACTGGAACTCTTCATTCCATTTCCAATTGATATCTCATGGGAAGAATTATTCCTGTCTTTCTGTAGGTATTGAGAGAAAAAGATCCAATGCTGACCTGTTGTGGGTTTTTTTTTCCTGTAAAATTTGGCTTGCACTCGTGATTAGTCCAGACACATTATTTTTACATTGTTGGTGTTTACATTGTTGGTGCTTACATTGTTGGTGCTAATGCACCTTGGCTTCATAGTTCAGACTGCATCTACATCAAAACGCACATCTCCTTTCAGGCTGAAGCTCATATATTTGCCCCAAAATGTTACAAAATGCTTCCATAGCCTCTTGTTCAGATACTGTCAATGGGAGATTGAAAAGAATTTCTGACATTACCTTCAGTACTTTTACTCTAGATTTTCATGCTAGAGCTACGCCCAGCAGTGGAAAAAAAAGTTAATAAATATGCCTAGTCTAGCTTTTTCATAGTCCTTTCATAAAAGAGAGTCTTTTAAGAAATACACTTACTCACCTGTATGAATAACTGCTTTGAAAAATTAGATAATCGTCTTCTGTTTTCCATCTAAACTGTGTTTATGGCTACTACTCCTTTCCCCCATTGTCTGCATTGATTCCTGTGGGCAAATATGTTCTTGCCCACTCAAAACATTCACATATTTTACATTAAGCATTTCACTTGCTGTTGCCTAAAGCTTTTTGTGTACATATATTGACTCATTCAGAAGCACCACCCTATTTGACATCTGCACACATTTTAAACAAAGGAGCATAAGCTGGATTTCACTGTGTTTACAAGAATCGTTGCCAACGAGTAAGGTAGGTGAGAAAACTTACTTGTGCAATCAACCGCTCTAGTTGAGCATGAGGTTACCTCCAGTCGACATTACACTCGCAAAATCCAGCTTCAAGCAGAGACATGGTTTAATAGCCACGGTGGGCCCTGGACCCCAGTGTTCTCAGGCACTCAGAGGCTGGTCCGGCAGTGGGAAAGGCAAGGGGCAGTGGAGCTCGGAGCTGTCTGCCAGCCCAGCTTCTGCCACTCCAGGAGGCAAGGCCGCGCCACCCCTTTGGAACCAGGCGGGCCATCATGGCTGCCCGACTGCAGACTGAGCCTGGCCAATCACTGCGAGCGTTGCTGAGTGGCCAATCAGCATGCAGGCAGCGCTGCCCGCTGTCCCTCCTCCCTGGGCAGGGCCCTGCACTGCGCGCGGCGGGGGAGGTTGTGAGGGCGAGGGCAGAGCCGGCGCGTGAGGGTCGGCATGCGGGAGCCATCGTGTGAGGGCCGCGCCACACCGCACCGCACCGCAGGGGTGCGAGGTAAATCGAGGGCCCTGTTGCATTGTGTCACTAAGTAGATGAAACTCACGTTGTTCTATATAGAATCCTTTAGGTTGGAAAAGGCCTGTAAGACCATTGAGTCCAACCGGTAACCTAGCATTGCCAAGTCCGCTACTGAACCGTGTCCCTAAGCGTATGCAAGCCTATATGTGTATGAGCTTACAGTGTATGTGTAGGAGCTTATATGTATACGAGCTTACAGTGGACCTTGCTTGATATGGATGAGCATAAGGGAAGAGGTGGACAACTGGGAGACGCCCTTGGGGCTTCAGGGGTAAGGAAGGTACCGAGATGCTCCTTGGCTTGATGCTTCACATGTGCTGCTGTAGGACTCTGAAAATCCAGGTCAGCTCTAGTTTGTGTGCTGTCTTGAACAGCTAGAAATCAAAACCATGGATGAAAACATGGCTATTAATACAGTAAAATCAGAGAAAAGCTGCAGGGTCTAGCAATTACTTCTACAGGTATTCAACTATTTGAGTGTTTGGGGTTTTTTCATACCTGTTTAAAGTTTTTGCTGAACTGCTGAAGTACCACAGAAAAGGATCTTTAATTTAGTGTACATAGCTTATTAAAAATGCTGGGGAAAGCATTGAGGTTATTTTTAACTCTTGTGTTTTATAAATGTATGCAATGTTTTTTGTTATCTGTAACACTGCTGTATTTCTATTTGCTGAGTATGATTTAATGTTGAATTCAAGACTAGACATTTGGAATGTTTTGGAGTTTATTTTTTAGTATTTCTTTGTTTATGCTAAAAAAACAATTACATGAGAAGCATCAATGGAACCTTTACTGATGTCCTTGATCAAAATGTGATTAGGAACCTCATTTTGGATTGATGTGCTTAATTTGAGAACAGCATCTATTACAGTCATAAAAGTTCAAACATGATACACTTTTCCCACTTATGAGAATTCTTATGTGTGTTCACAGAACCACAAATTAGTTGTTTTACCGTGCGAGCAAGTGCTTTAGGTAAGGTTTTGTCATAGGGCTTTGCCAAAAGTTCTCTGCAGGGGGTGGTAATGAATTTATGCAGTTTTAACTTTCAACAAAGGAAATTAGCATAATGTGGGGGGAGAGAAGAAGGGAAAAGGTAGCAGGAAAGCCAAGATTGTGAAAGTTTTGAGTTAGCAATATGCATATGTAAACTTTCTACTTTTCTAGTTACAGTAAGTAGGTTTTTGTTACAATTTTTTGCCTAAGATAACCCCAAATAGATAACAATAAGCCTAGGGTGTTTTAAATTTTCACTCATTAGGAAAAAGTCCTTTTTATGCTTGCTTTCATATCAAGAAATGCTAGTTATTTGCTGTACAAAACAGTGTAAAATTTCCTTAATACATGTTTCAATCCTTTCAGAAACACCTTTGAAAAATACTCAAGTTCTGATAGCTGCAATACTAATTTCTAGATCTGTAGTTCAGCGCTCTCTAGTCCTTAAAGAAGCCAGATCTGAATTTGGGTTATGCTCTGCCATGCATGGTGACGATGTCCTGAGGTTTCTAAGCGAGTGGGGAGAGTTGAGAAATCAAACTGATGATGCAGAAAATGTGCTCTGATTAAGAAATAGTGGATTAGCAAGAGTTTCTGAAGGTGTGGAGATAGGATAAACATTTTACAAATATGGCAGTAGTCAGTATTGCATTCAGGAAGAATAATTCTGAACTCTTCTACAAACTGAGTTACTATAAATCAAATTCCTGGAAAACGGTCACTTTCTGGAATGTGTATCTCTTCACCAACATGCACAACTAACCTTAGTACAAAACTCATCCTAAAAAGTTTTTGTCTGGTGTTTGGAAGGTGGAACTTTGTAGGACTTAGAATCACAAGTTTATGATTTCAGCTCTTAGTTCTGCCTACCTCAGTCTTTATTTATAGAAAGGACATAATCATTAGCAGTTTTCAAATTTAAGGGTTACTGTTTGTGAGGCAATGAAGAAAGAACAAGTAAGTGTAATTGTCAAGGATCATTGTATAATTTACCTTTGAATCTAGCTCTCATCTAGAATAGCATTTATGATATAGGGGAAAAACGAAGTATACTAATTGGTTGATTTTGTTACGCGAAGAACATTCTTTGGACATTAGACCCCCATCCTCTGTATTTCTTTCACTTAATGGTATTGTTGGAAAAGCCATTCAACGGTTGTAGAGATGCATCAGAGCCCCTTGACATATTGCGTACTTTGGCTTAAATTACTTCACCAGTTATTGTACCCGCCATATTTAATCAAATCAATAGAGTTATCTGCAATGATACAGTATCAGATTAAGTTAAATCATTTTCTGGGAAGTAGTAGTTAACAGAGGCTTTGTAACGGAAAGGTATTGGGTTAATTTGATCAAACATACACGTGTATGTTGGTTAAATGGTATTTTAAGATGTTGGGTTTTTCTTTATGAACATGGTTTTGTAAATTCATCCAAGTTATCCTCCAGGTTAGCTTTCTCGCAGTTATCCTTAGTCTGTTTTATATGTTTTCTATTTTATTAATACATCACTAAATTCTTAAAAGATAAATCATGTTAATAATGTCTTTAACAACATTATTTCTAAACACAATAAAGACAGATTAACAGAGGAACTATAAGCCTAAGAATCTGAACTGCATAAACAAAGACAGTTTGCACCTCAAAACTAGATGTTTTGCAGGCATGAGAGATCTTAAATAAAATCTGGCCAGCATGCATCTCTTTAAAAAAAGAAAAACAAACCACCAAAAACCGACCAACTAAAACCCATCTGCGTTGTGTCACAGTATTGGTGAGTGTTGGAAAGAAATTCTGCAGTATTCTGTTATAATATACTAAAAATCAGCTAGACAATATGTATAAAATCCAGGTAGCTTTAAAGGTAGCCAACTACATAGTATTTTAAGGATAAAACTACTTAAAGCACACTAAAGGTAACTTATCTTTAATAGCCCAAGTCCAACTTGAATATGTATATACTGACAAAATAATTTGTCATAGCGTCTTTAGGTGCATACTGTACTATATATGCAGTCACAATATGCTGTGCTTTCAAATTAAGTTCATGGACAATTAATGAAGTGTGTGCTGAACTTTTGCAAGAGTTCTTAATCCTCGTGACCTGGCCAAATTCCAAGTTGGCTAATTACATAAGGTTATTTCCTGCTTAGCTACAGTTTAATAAGCGATGCCATCACTTCCTGTCCTACACTATTGTGTAGTCTTGTCTGCTGTGTAACAGCTGTGGTACTCCACCCCCAAAGAGCTTCTTTTCACTTGTGGGTGTAATTGCTACAGATCCACACTAAATTTTGAGGTGGGCTTTTTTGAATCCTTGTGGTTAAAGAGGCAACAGGAAGGGGAAAAAAAACCCATACTACATGCTTTCATCAGAGAAAACTCAACTTTAATTTTGGTCCAGAAAAAAGAGAGCTTTATAGACATAAAGAAAATTAACAGAGCTATTTTAGAAGGTATTTCGTAGAGTTACACAGGGAAGGGGAAATGTTAAATATGCCTAAATAGAAAAAAAGCCTCTGTTTTTTTGGAAGAAGGTAAAAATGAACTGGATTTGCAAGGTCGTATTTCCCTGTCTTATTTCTTATAAGTGACTTAGAAAAAAAAAATTATACACCCTCTCCTTTCCCCCTTC
>JAOXJK010000077.1:131873-155203 GCA_025774025.1 Xenus cinereus
CTGTGTGCCTTTTTTGGACGTTGGGTTTTGGCCATTTTGGCCTTTTTCGGCCTGTTTCTTGGACATTTGGGCCTTTTTTTAAACAGATCCACCTTTGGGGGCTAAACTACTTAGTCAAAACACAGGAAATGGGATACTGGGAAATCGCTTACTGTCAGAGTAGAAGTTTCAGGGAGTTATTCCCCACTGGCAGCCATCTAGGCTAAAACACTTTTACATCTTAATATTTATTTATATTTTTATTTTGTGAGTGAATTGGGCCTGTCACTTGCTTTCTCTTGCTGTTATTGCATTACATTCAGCTCCCAAATCTGAGTGTTTTTAGGTGAGAGGATGGCATTTTCAAAGGACACTTAGTGTTTGCATGTATCTGCATAAAAATAGCTGTTAGCACTAAAATGGTTAATTATATTTGTGTAGAGATACAATGTTCAATCTATTGACAATAGGGAAATTATCAACATATAAAAGAACATCTTCCCTCAAAGCATTAGTCATATGTTCAGCAATTGACAATTTTTAAGGTATTAAAGTAGTTACAGGTATTTGGGAAAACTTTGACTTTTCAGTCAGGCTTAAATACTAGAAATGGCTCTTTCTAAAATTCTGCTTTTGTCCTGGATATCTCTGTGCAAAATGTAAATTTAATTTCTATGGTGCAGAGGTAAAGCTTTTGCTAGATAATATCTCTGCATTTCTGGCTATTGCTGCAGTTATGCAGAATAGCAAAAAAATTACTACCTTTTAGTATCTCCAAGTATGTTCCCAAAATTTGTATCAGAAGTAAATGAGCAAACTCTTTTCTGTTCACTTTTTGGCTCTTTGTCTTATTAAGAAAACTGAGCTGATTAAGCTAGTTACTTGATAATATGATTGTTACTGAACATTTCACTGCTTTTTGCCTTTTTTTTTTTGTTTTTCAAATTTCAGTCAGGATGTTTGTCAGCATTGTTATCTTCTCCTTCATATTACCATTTGTCTTTTCTGTATCCTTGATACATTCTCTTTTGATGTGGGTACTGATTTCAGACTCCAGTTTCAAGTTGCTAAATGCTGAGTTGCTTTCAAACAATGTATGCAATCAATTAGTGTACTCCTTTCTCAAATTTCTTCAGTTTTGTATCTTAACATTTCAATTTTTTATATAACGCAGATAAAACTGTTGACAACCTGGAATTTGCTTCCTAAATTTTTGTAGTAATTTTTGTAATACTGAAGTAGAGTTTTGTTCCTGGTCTTACCCATTCTAGATGTTCCTCTAAACCTTATTCTTAACTTCTAGTCCTCTGAAACTTTTTGAGGTAATTGGTATTTGTCAGTGTAATGACTTGAATAAGCTTTCCAGTCAAAACATACAGAATACTCTAAATGAGAACTCCAACATGAGGAGAAGATCAAGAGATTTGATTTAATATATAAATAAATCAGTATTTTTATTTCCTTATGTTAGCGCAAAGCCACAACTGGAATCGAAGGCAGGGGAATAGGCAGGGGACAGTAGACACATGGAATATTTTGTGCTGGGCTTTGTACAACTGATGTTAAATTTCAAAGCGTAACAACACTTGCCTCTTTTTCTAAAGAACATGCTTTATTTCAAAACATTTTAGTTACACTTCTCTAAATGTTCTTTTCTTTAGGGTTTTTTTTTTTCCTATCCATCTGCTGATTTATTCAATTATAATTTACTTTCGAGTTTGTTTTTTGGGTTTGTTTGTTTGTTTGGCTTTTTTTTCTTAAAAAAAAGGCAAAGCTGATACCAAGCTGTTTTTATGGTTGTTTAAAATCTGAAGAGTTCCTTTTTCTGCAATGTTTTATTCCTGACTGAACTCTAGTTTGGTTTTCCTACCATCTTAGGGAATCCTAAAGTGCAGTCTGGTAGTAACTTGTATTATAAACATTTTTTTGCCTGTAGTGTGTGAAAACCCACTTCTGAGTTGACAGAAGCATCTGATCTTCAAAGCTGCTGTTAATAGAAGTTTTCATCCAGTTCCTTTTGTCTGGCATGTGTATTTGATCATTCATAGGGGTATATTTAACAGACAATGATAAACTGGAATCTGTCAGAAACATGAGTTTAAAATTGTGCCAAATCCTCACTCATCACTGTATATTTGGCATAGCACGTTAGGTCTGTTGAGCATAACGATGTTGTATTGAAGATAGATGTCATCGTGATGATCTGATGTACTATCCATGACTTGTTTCTTACATATAAAAATCTGGTAACTGCGTTACCTTTTACTTTGCTGTGGTGGTAACTCTGTTCATAACTTTAGCGTGCTTTGTCTCCTTTTAAGCCTGCCTTGTTTGTGGCTAAGATAAAACTGAATAAGCAGATAGATACACTTTATAAATAATCATTCATCTGAATGTCCTGCTTTGGCCTCACAAAAATAAAGTAAAACTGCCTGCCCCTCTGTTTGATTGCATTAGTGAGTTTCTAGGATGAGGAAGGTGGGCAGGATTTTTGTACTGGTAAAGCAGCATTTCCAGGGAAAGAAGGCATAACTGGTGAACCTGAGTCTCTTTGGCATAGAGGAAGTCCCTGACCAGTATGGGCAGCTGGTGAGATGGGGATCCACTCCACGACCTTGCACTGGGGACTTTTACTGTCCTGGATTCCAGAATTAGCATCAGGATACCAGGCTATTAACTGGAGTTACATCCTGTACCTTTAATATCTCTTCTTGGGAATTACCATGTTTTATTTCCTTTATAAACTTCAGCGCTTTGAAATCAGGTCTAAAATGTTTTTAAGCTATCGCTTTAGTCACTTTTTTATGGGACTATCCCATTGGGTCTTTAAGGTTGGGCTGCTTCTCATGGTACACGTGTTCTGTCTAGATTATTGCTTTCTGAACAACGGACATTGTCCGTTAGATAAGCATCAGCAGATTTGCTAAGAGCAGTGAACCAAAATCAAGTATGGAATTTATTTTAATTGAACCCACTATTGCTTCAACTTTTATGACTATATTGTTTCTAATAAAGGAACTAGTCAAAGTGAAATTTGCACTAAGAATATTTTTTTATTGAGTGTATTTCTTGAAGAGTCTTTTATTCTCTTTTTCTAAATAATGTATTTTTTGACATAAATAACTGCTTGGTCTTACATATATCTTCAGAAGTCTAATGCTCTCTTTTTTCTTTCTACTGTATTTCAAATGAAGTAAAACAGTACTTAACTTTTTGGTCTGTACATTTACTTCTCTTTCTTGGCTATTTTTTTTTGTGTCAGCAGGGTTTTGGAATGTCTTTCAAGTATTTTTGTTGTTCTAAGTGTCTTTATGGGGCGATTGTGCCTTACATTATATGATTTAGTCTGAATTATTTCTGCTGTATGCAGTTTACTGCCCCATCCCCGCTTGCCTTCTGTGCTGGATTTGATGGAAACTTCTCCATCGAGATTAATCCTTTGTATCCTCTAATTTAAGTTTTCCCTATTATTATATTTTCTCTAAGCTACTTATTTGCCATCCCTTCTTGTGAAGTCCTACTAATCCAGCTTCTTTGTATTGGTTTTATCTATGTCAAAAGGTTCTATTTGTTTATGAAGTAAAAACTCCCTGGGAAGTGGTTGTGTGTCTGCTG
Source organism: Xenus cinereus (assembly GCA_025774025.1). Taxonomy (NCBI): domain Eukaryota; kingdom Metazoa; phylum Chordata; class Aves; order Charadriiformes; family Scolopacidae; genus Xenus; species Xenus cinereus. The sequence goes on from JAOXJK010000077.1 coordinate 135,468, forward strand.
TGATTTGTTTTGAAGCATTTGATTGCTTACAAGCTCTACTAAATTTTATGTCAAAATTAGCTGTCCTTTTTCTTAATTGAGGTAGTTCTGTGTGAATCAGAGTTGTGTGTCAGATGTTGCTTGGCACTTGCCGCCTCATTATTCACAAGAATGTTCCTTCCTGACTTCTCTCTCGGTATGATAATTTTCTTGCGTTATTGTCTGCAGTGTGGAAGGATAGATTTGTAAGGCACAGGAACTAACACATTTTGTGAAGGTAGATGGACAGCAAAAGTTTTCAAGTGTTGATGGGTGAAAGTAACCACTGTCAACTAAGTAACCCATTGACATGCTCATCCTTTTCCAGATTCTTAGGTGTATCTCTTAAGAAGCGGAAGTTACGAATATGTATTTCATCAGCACCGTGAAGAAACTGGGTATTTCTGATTTTAGTAATATTGCAGTGTTTTTGGTGTTTCTGCATACAGAGATAAATGGAGAACAGTGAAGGGGAAAAACTAGAATAGAATCCTAGAGACGTGATTTGGGGAGGCATTGTTATTTTTACTGCTTCAGATCGTGGCCTTGTCCTTCATTTTATGATCTTAACCTTCATGAAGAGATATTCTGTGTCTGTGCCAAATATTAGACAGGAAGATACTTAAGTATGATGTGAAGGACACCAGTAATGAAACATATAGGACCTACCATAGACTGGCACAGTTATTTAGAACTATTATTTTTAAGCGTCTGCATACATTCAGATCGTTGTCCCTCATGAAGTATCAATTGACACTTATCTCAATTGATTAATGAAGCAATAAATCAAATAAATACACTTAATTTCTTAGGATTTTCCAACAGTGCAGCAATGCATGTGACAGTATGTAGAAGGTATGACAATATGAAATGTTACTGTTTGCATCACAGGAATCAATAAAGAGAACTCTATCCCATCCAAAACCAGTACACCCACTTGTAAGAACTGAAATTAGTGGGAGAACATAACAAATTTATTAATTTCTTCTTTGTAAGACAAGGATCTTTGACATAAAATTGCTCTTTTTAGCCTCTTGTTTTATAACAAGACTTTTGCTGTCCATCTGTCCTCCTTTTGACTAGTTTTAACCGCAGTTCCGTTGGTGACTCTGTGTGCCCTGTTGAGATGCTCCATAACACTTTGCTGCTGAGATCTGTAATCTTGTTTCACACGTTTCTCTACCTTCCAGCATCATGCTGCAAGCTCTCTTTAACGATTAAATAGGCTTTAATGCGATAATACATACTTTCATGTCTCTCTCACACAGCTGCCGTGATAACACTCAAGTCCCACGTGTAACTCCTTCAGGTGTCAGTAAAATACGTCCATTTCAGTTCGTTCCCCAAAAAGCTACCTTTCTTCATCCATTGTGCTTTAAAATCCAGTCTTGCCTTTCTTGTTTCTCTACGTTCTTGTTTGCTGCTTCTTTTACTTTGACCTTCTGTCTGCAAATTTGTTTTTTCCAAGAATGTAAATGTTATACAGTTGTCAGAGTATTTCAGTAGATTTTTGGTTCATTTTTCAGAAGCAAATCCCGGAAGCCATTTGACGAGCATATTTTTTTCAGTCTTCAAAATGTTACGTTGCTGAACAGTGCATACTGTGAAATTACAAGTTAAATAATGTAGTTAATGAATATGTCACTGGAACAAACTGATGAGTCTAATACGTATTATTCTTTCTATGTTAGTTTGCAATAAAGCTCTTGGTTTAAAATTTTTTTGGAAGGAGTACATTCTGTGGAGGCTTGCTAGACCTGAATTCCAGGCTGATTTTCTTTTTTATTTTTAAAGATTATGCATAATAATAATAACATGATATAACAGATTAAAGCTGAACCATTAATAGAGCATTCATCTTCATGGTAGAAGCCCAGAAAAAAAGCAGTGGAAAGTTCTAGTAACAGCGACAGTGACTCGGGCTCCTCTTCAGACACCTCAAGTGAAGGCATAAGTAGCAGTGACTCTGATGACCTAGAGGAGGATGAAGAGGAGGAGGAGGACCAGAGTGCTGAAGAGAGTGAAGATGATGAATCTGATTCTGAAAACGAAGCACATCACAAAAACAAGAACAAGGTATGACGCCTCACTCTGCTCTCACAGTCTTGTCACTGAAAGCTGTTTGTGAAAAATCGACCTGTTCATGTTTGTATCAGTGAGCAATTAACTACACATTAATGAGTGCTAAGAATACTCTTTTTGGGGTTTTTTTTTTTGCTTCCTTTGTGTGCGTGCATCCACTACGGCCTAGGAGTTAAACAGTTAGTAGACTTATTTTCGTTGGTGGGAAATACATGGAAACTAAGTGTTGTGTGCGACACAGTGTATTGAAAATAGATCTCTCTATAGATAATGGCTTTGGCAGTTGCTTGCTTTCTGTCAGAGGGGTTACTTTTCCTCGTTGCCAACAGAAGAACAAGATCGGAATCTTGGGTATCCTGTTAGGTTTACAGTCAGAAATACATTTAAAAACAACCATGGTTTAGTATTACTCCTCTCCTAAGCATCGTTTTCACATACTGAAACTGTCTGGGGAAAAAAAAGCCCTAAACAATAGATATATGGTGAGATTGATTTTATTATTATTCATCTTCTGGCAAGAGGTGTGATTGATTCCTGAGGACTGATGATGTGTTTGTTTTTTTAAAAATAAATTCTTTAAATGATCTAATATGAACGGTCAAAAATACATATTTTGCAGGTGCTAATGCATAGTGGTGTAACAGATATGAAAAATGATGGACAAAAACCACATGAAAAGTCCCAAGAAAAAAGAACACACCAGCAGATACCTCTTGTGTCTGATTCCCAGACTCACTCATCATTCCAGTCCCAGCAGAAGCAGCCTCAGGTTTTGTCACAGCAGCTTCCGTTTATTTTCCAAAGCTCTCAGGCAAAGGAGGAATCTGTGAACAAACACACAAGTGTAATACAGTCTACGGGATTGGTTCCCAATGTGACACCTTTGTCTTTGGTACATCAAGCCAAAAAGGAAACCTATTTAAAACTCATAGTTCCTTCCCCTGATCTACTTAAAGCAGGGAATAAAAATACCTCTGAAGAATCTATCTCTTTGACCAGCGATGTAAGATCAAAACGGGTGAGTGAAAAATCAGTTTTTTTGATTATTTGCAAGCGTTGCCTGCTTAACAAGATGCAGCATTGTGCTATCAAGATCTTTTAAATATAATGTTTAAAAAATATATGTATATTATTTTCATGTCATATTTTTTGATGTGTTTTTAGAGTTGATATGTATTTCTGAATGATGTAAATTAACTAAATTGTGTGGTTAATAGATGTTCTGAACTGTAGTGGTTGGTTTTTTGGAGTTGGGGGGGGTGTTTGTTGTTCTTATTTGTTTGCTGGTTGTGTTTTTTTCTAATGAGCAGCAAATACTGGGCTTTAGAGATGCTTCACTATACATTAAAAGTGCCCTGAACTATTCCATAACTTTATCTCTGAGAAGAGCCATCTCCCTGGTGCATGTGCATGTGTGCATACCCTAACGTACACCTGATGTAATCATATACACAACTCACTGTCACATAATGCCAAACTTGAGTTTTGAGCTCATCACATAGTGGAACTTCACAGCTCTGCTGAAAGCAATCAGTGAGATTAATGGGTACAAAGAAAGCAAAGAGTTCATGTTTGATTTTAATATTGGGGTTTGTTTGCTCTTTAAAGACATGAGGATATTCATGCACTGATACCTGTTTAAAACTCTGTATGTCCATTGCAATAGATTTGATCTTTTTACTGGTCAGAACTCTACAGTATGTTTACATGTGTCTGGCTTAACAGTTCTGTGGCTTACCAAAATTCTTTGTAGAACCTCAGTTTATTTATTTTTTTAATAGTGATTATGGTGACTAGTGATGAATTTTCATAAGTTCTGTTGTTAGATGTGAACGGGGATTAGAAGAGAAAGAAAATCTAGCATTTTAAAATGTTAGGTTTGGTGTGTGTATATACAAATAAATACATTAAAAAGTACATTTACCAAGGCAAGTTTCATTATTAAAAATAAACTTAGTTTTAAACTAAGTAGTATTGGTGAGGAGTGAACTGAGCTCTGATTCACACCTAACTCACAGTCCTCAGAGGGGATTGAAAACTATTTTATCACATAGTTTTTATTCCTAGACAAGAAGAGAAATGCTATTTTTCCTATCAACTCCCAGTTAATTCATAGAATTCAAATAAGTTAGTCATTTACATGGAATGGTTAAATAAATCATAATTATGAAAAGATATGTCTTAGCCATTGGAGGAGGCTTCTGCTGTCAAATTTATGTTACGAGTCTTTAGCTGATGATACATCACCCGTTTAGTGGTTTGATTTCTTTAAACCTTTTACTGGAAACATGCACTGTGTGAGTATTTATTTTTACAGATTTTCCTAATTTCATAATCAGTTTTAAATGTTAGTAACTTCAAAAATGTGTTGTATTTAACCTTATATTTTAAAATTGATTTAAACTGTACTATCTTTATCCATTCTATGATTATTTTTTTTTCTGTCAAAGTTGATGTATTTTCTTTTTCCTTGGAAGAGTTTTGAGAGTAAAGACAGTGTAAGCTTTAAGTGCATTTCTGAGCCGCTTCTGATTCAAGTTTTACCTGACGAACTTCCAAGTACTATTTCTTCAGAGTTAACTAGCATATATCACAGTACTTCTGAGTAATACCTTTTTCCCCATGGTTTTGATAATGTTTTTCTATACCAAGAGCCTTCTGTTGGTTTACTGCTAGTATTGTAGCCATCAGTGTGTTGTATTTACCTTGTGCTTTAAAATGAACAAATTACTAAGCTGTTTCAACATTCATTAATGAGACTTTATATGCTGAAACGAGTAATAAGTGGGGATTTTCTATGCCAGTACATAAGAGTAGTCTCTTTTTAAAATGTTATTTTTTCAAGATGCTAAATATCTTTATGAAAATCACTTCTAGAGTGATGTAGCTCCTCTACATAATGTAGATCAGCTTCACCGTTAGTTCTGTTTTTTTTTTTCTCACTGTATTTACGGCGAAAATCACAAGAGAGACTTATGTAACTTGTAGTTACTCATCTCTTCTGTTGTAGGTAGCTCCTGCTTTCCACCTACTAAAAATAGCTTAGCAGATGTTTAACATTTCATAGAGTTCACCTGCCTGAATACTAAAAAAAAAAAAAAAGGTAAAAAAAAGTAAGAACCCCCCCCCCACATCTTATTCCTTTGTCTTCTTATTTCTTTAGGAACAATATAAACAGACATTCCCAGCAGCACAGCTAAAGAAACAGGAATCATCTAAGAACCTGAAGAAGGTTATTGCAGCATTGTCAAGCCCCAAACCAACATCTAGTTCACCAGCTCATCAAAAACTCACATCCTTGGAAAACAACCATTCTAATCCATTCCTGACAAATGCACTTTTAGGTAATCACCAACCCAATGGAGTTATTCAGAGCGTCATCCAGGAGGCTCCTCTTGCACTTACTACAAAACTGAAATCCCAGACCAAGATCAATGAAAATGTAGCCATTTCTGGTAGTGCCCCCTTCTCTTTGCCAGTAAACTTGAGCGCTTGTGGGAAAAAACCAACTGGTAACCGGACTCCTGTTATGCCCTCTACCTCTCCTGTGTTACCTGGTTCAGGAAAGGATAAACCAGTCAGCAATAATGCAGTAAATGCAGTAAAAACCCAGCACCGCCTTCACTCTGCAAAACTGGTGTTGGAGCAGTTCAGAGGGGTAGACTCAGATGCCCCCAGCAGTAAGGACTCTGACGACTCAAATGATGATGACGACGATGATGAAGATGAAGATGAGGATGATGAAGATGATGATTCTGATGATAGCCAATCAGGTGGTTTAACCTTTTTAATAGGAAAAGCAGAAACTTTATTTTTTGAGTGTTGAAAATATGCATTTCCCACCATATTTTAAAATAGGGGTAGGAAATTTTTGGGTAGCATGGCCTGCACAGTGTCCTGCAGATATCCTGGAAAGGAGCGTGTGTCTCCCAGTCCCCCATTGTGTGGTATCCAACGTCAGGGTTTGGGTATTCTGATAGTTGGTCAATATGGCAAGTGTACTTTCAGCTCTTCTGGTAAGATGGCTCTGGAAAGGTTGTTGGAGACCTGCCTTCCAGATCAGCCACCCAGCCTGCAGCTCACGTACTGCTTCTGTGGCCAGGTACCCAGGGAGGGGGTGGGGACAATAGCTGGCTGATGGTTAATTACTTCGGCAGGCAGAGCCCATCTACAGAATGGGCTTCCCCAACCAGAGGGACTAAACAAGGCCTTCAAATTGTCAAAAGTGGCAATAAAATAATGTTTCTGGCTTCGTTAAGGACCACGATAGTCAATGAGCAAGATTAGAGAAAAGTACCACGACAGTTGTAAGGGCTGCAGTGTTCATAGATAGCATTCAGACTACTATTTTAAAGGATCTTAAGCAATTCAGGAAGGCAAGGCCCATTTGAAAGCATTTATTGTATTCCCAGTCGCTCCTTTCCCCCGTTTGCTGATATCCCTAGTGTCCAGCTCTACTGTCATCATCCTCTTTCCCCTTCTCATCCACAGACCATATGCTAATCCTTTTTTTCCCTTAGACGTAGCCCATCTTCAGTTCCTTGTCCTGTCTGCCCTTTCTCTCTAGCTTGTCCTTTGCCCAGATAGCCACACTTCCAACTCTGACACCTTTCAGACACCTTTCACTGTACTCAGTTCCATCATTGCCTCCTCTTCATGCCAGATTTCATCTCCTATGGATGCCCTTCCTGTGGCAGTGTTCAGCCACTGCCTGGCTTGCAGGGGGTGTCCTTGGTGTAGCTCATTCTGGGGTAAACAACCTCTTAAAATATTCAGCCTCTGTCACTCATCTCCTTGTGGAAAACCAAAGAATTCCATTTCAAACAAGAGTGCATTATCATGCTAAATTACTTTATGCTGTCATATTTGTAGTCATTTTAAAGTGTAGGTAGTTAATTATAACCTTCTATTTATACTCAAGAGATGTTTTTAAAAAAGATTAAAGTCAGAAAAGCTTGTTAATCAATAAGACAAAAGACTTTGCCAAGTGTTCGAACTTTAATGTATTTGCCATTAGTTATCAAGTCATAATGTACCTTTTGCCACACTTCTTTGAACAGAGTCTGACAGTAATTCTGAGTCAGATACAGAAGGGTCTGAGGATGAAGATGATGAGGATGATAAAGATCAAGATGAATCGGATACAGACACTGAGGGAGAAAAAGCTCCACTGAAACTGAATAAAATGTCCTCCTCTGTGAAGAGCTCTTCCATCGGTCACGCAGCTCACTCCGCCCCTCTCCATCTCCAAGCAGCCAAGACCCCAAGCTCTGTGCCAGCTGCCTTGTGTGCTGAGTCCCAGCCCGCGGCGTTTCTTGGGACAGCACCACCTGCTCTTACACCAAGTACACACTGTGGTATCTGGATGTTTTTTATTTTACTGCAATGTAACGACTAAGTGGCATGTGCTGTAAAAATAGTTATAAAGGTAGTACCAGGTTAGACACTGGTCTCAAGAGAGATCTCAACATAAGAAGGAAAATTTTAATAGTAAGAACAACCATTCACTGCCACAAGCTCCCTGTCGCAGGAGGTGTTCAAGACACAGTTGCACAGGGTGCTGGGTGATCTCATCCCGGCTCCTTTTCCATGATAGGCTGGACCAGATGGTCTTCTGGGGTCCTTTCCAGCCTGGGCTGTTCTCTGGTTTTGTGATCTTTTGATGGGTGTTTGCAACAGACAGTAAAGTCAGTCAGCAGAAATGCAAGTTCTCAAGACCTGAACGGTACACTTAGTCCAGGATATTTTAGCTCATATAATTATTTGAGAGAAGGTAGGGTGAGATAGCCAGACTTGATACTTATTACATTAAAACTCACTGTCATTTCCTATTTGTTATTTATCATTTTATTCTAAACTACTTATTTAATTCTAATTCCTATGCATTATAGTTTGCATTTTGAATCTTCTATTTCTGCCCCTTCCTCAACAAATTTAGTAACAGTATTTAGTTAAAATACAATTTTATTCCTTATTCTTTCAAATTTCTCAGTAGAATTTGTGGATTATGTGCAAGGAATTATTTTTAAAAGGTTCATGAAAAGTACAGTTAGCATTTGCCCGAGTCACAGAATTCCAGAGCGGCCGGGGTTGGCAGGGACCTCTGGAGATCATCTGCTCCAACCCCCTGCCGGAGCAGGGTCACCCAGAGCAGTGGGACAGGAATGTGTCCAGGGGGGTTTGAATGTCTCCAGAGAAGGAGACTCCATACCCTCTCTGGGTTCTGAGGTGAGGTTATGATGTTACGCAGTGTTTACAATCCTTCATTTGGTGACTAATCTACAAGTGTTAGTAATTACTACTGCAGCAGAAAATGCGTTTGTGAAAGTCGCACTTCACAACTTGCATGGTAGCAATTCAATGAAATTGCATATTTAGTACTTTGAATTAGAAATGTGATACTTAATTAGTATGCAAGTAAGTAGATTTTAAATGGGGACATCCGCTCGTAAATTTGTTTTTATATTTGGATTCAGTGGAATAGGAATTTCATTCCATGTTAAGGGCTGTAACTTAAAAGCAGTGTAATTTGATCTGCTTCATATTTTTCTCAGAAACAGGCCTATTAACCGCACAGTTTGTAAAAGATTTCCCATGCCTTAGGAGTAATCCAAATTGTAAAAATATAAAGTTAATTTTTTTGCTCAGGAATCAGTGTTGATTTACGATGCTTTGAAAAGGCTGATAGCAGTTTTTTGTCCCGTTAACAGGTGGGGAGGTAGAATAAATGAATTTTGTGTCCTTGCTTTAGGTGTAGTACTTTATCCTGATAAGAATCACCTTGATACAGTTAAATACTTTTGTGTCCATTTTTCCTGAAGCTGGTCAGGCACTGAAAAGGTCTCCTGTCCCTTCTCTGTGTCTGTTTTTCACTGGACAACTCGTTTTTTCAATTCGCCATTGTTTGGGCAGGTGTTTTCCGTCCCTCTGGTCTGACCGTTAGAAGTAACGTAATAGTCATGTTAGGTCAAGGCTGCTGATGCTCCTGAGAAGTCTGGTGTCCAGGTGTGGGCAGGGTCTCCGGGCAGTCACTCTCCGCTGGCACGGGCATCTCGGGGTGAGACCTGTGCCATCGCACCCTGTGATGTCCCTCCTCCTGTAAGGGTTGGAGCCAGTTCCAGGGGTTTGCTCTGGTAATGGTACTCCCTTGTGTCCCTTTCCACAGAGGAGAGATGGGTCACGTCCTTTACACAAGGTCCAAACTGCATTTTTGAGAAGTGCATCTTCCAAAATTTTGTCTGTGCGCATGGTTGATGTCCTACAGCTGTTAGAGAGACGAGGGAAGCGCCAGCCTTTGGCTCTTCATAAACCCCCACGTTTGGCAGTTGTCCCTATTATTGATTCAGTCTCTTGACTAGCACCAAACACAACATTTCTTTGAGCTTTGAAAAGCTGGAATAATCGTGAAAATTTTCTGGATTGGGTAGTTGACTGAAATCTATTCACAGTGCTCTTTGAAGACTGAGCCTATTGTAATGTATGGATTTTTAAAGTAAGAGAGTTTCCATTTTCATCTCCTGTACTGAAAAAGTTTAAATATGGTCTAGTACAGAAAAACAAGTGTGCAAGGAATTATTTTAGCAAGGTCTGAGAGAGCCAAACAAAGCAAGCAATTCTGTATGGCAAAACTAGGTTTTCTTCTGTTAAAAATTTTAGAAGAGGTTAAAGAAAACTCAGAGGAAAACTTATTTCAAAAGGAGAATAGTTACATTCATTTTCTTGGTACTTGAGGTATATAACGGCAAGAATGTTTTATCTTTATCTAAAATGATTTATCTTTTAGTTTTATGGGGACGTAAGGAAAAAAAGTATATTTTAGGAATGTGTTTTCATTTTGTAAATTTTCTTAGGTGTTAATCAGAAATTCTGTCTTAGGTATTTCAAAAAGACGAAGAGTAACGGATGAACGGGAGCTGCGTGTTCCTCTCGAATACGGGTAGGTTACCTATATGCCTGATATTCCTTACAGGGAGATAATACCTTCAAAAGTTGGTACAGAAATGACAGTTTAAAAAATTTTGAGGCTGAATAGTAAGGAAAGGACTTGAACAACTTCGATTTCCAACTCGCAGGTGACTATGTATCTCTTTTAAAGTGTCAGTGTATTTTATCTGTTAATTTTTGTTCATCAAAATTTTGTTCATCTCTTTTGCAAACATGACCTGCCTCTTAGCGATTTTGCCACTGGAAGTGAATCCTGATGGTTAGATCTGAGCCATTATAGACTCCAACTAACTTCCTGAAATATAGTTCCATGCCATTTAAAATCTGGTAGTATGCAAGTAGCTTGATATAAATAAATCCATATGTAGTCTGAGTTGGGACAATCTACATAATAACCATTTCTGGTTTTGTCTGTTTGATTTATGATACTCTTGTAACATTTTAGATATGTGTCTTTTCATGTAAAAATCTTAAATTGACATTAATTACTTGTTTTTAAAAAAATATTGTTATATGCAACTATCTCGTATTACTCCAGCTGGCAAAGAGAAACCCGAATAAGAAACTTTGGTGGTCGCCTTCAAGGAGAAGTAGCATATTTTGCACCTTGTGGGAAGAAGCTGAGACAGTATCCGGAAGTAGTAAAGGTACATTCCTCTTTTTAACTTCTGTGTTCTAATGCTACTAAGCATGCTTGCAATTAAAAAATGCCATTTTTTCCCCTCCAATAAAGATGCTTATTTCAAAATATCCCGTGATGTGAGGCGTAATGTATCTCAATCTGTTACTGATTTGATCTCCTATAAATGCATATTCCTTTGATAGAATATGCAAAACATTGCACTCGCAAAGTTAGCTGTACATCATAGCTGGGTTGTAATTATTTACAAGCTGAAGTGGAAAAATATGTGATTTTTTCAGTATCTCAGCAGAAATGGAATAATGGATATCTCAAGGGACAATTTCAGCTTCAGTGCAAAAATAGGAGTGGGTGACTTCTATGAAGCCAGAGATGGACCGCAGGTATCCACTTTTTAAAAAGTAAAGTCTTTGATCCAAGGAACATTAACTTAAATTTAGGTGAAGTAATTTTTGCTACAATCTGAAGCATTGCCTGTTTTTAGATAATTCATGCTAAAAATTGTGCATATTTCTTAATAGTAGTTACATTGAGGTGCTGAGAGCTTGATCCTGGGCAGTGCTGAAAAGCACTCCGCTGCATGATCTCCTTCGGCAGTGTTGGGCGCTGGGCATGCCTTGTGATCCACTCTGGGCCTGGGCTTGTCTCGGACCAAACAACTCTGAGCTGTGTCTTTCATCTTAGTCAGCGTTCAGATATTTCTGACTAAACCTCTATTTCTTCCTTTATTGAATAAACCTCATATTATAGTAATTTATATGTATGCGCCAAATCACACTCTTTATGTATTCATGTGCATAATATATATAAAAAGTGTTAAAATACAAGTGTTTCCTGTATCAAGAACGCCATCTGAGCTTCCTGAAGCATAGGATTGTTACAGAGAGGAATGCTGGGTTGTTTCAGTTACGCTTTAAAGTGATAGAACTGTTAGACTTTGTGTAGATAAATCTCACAGGAATGAGTAAATTAGAATCTTAAGGAAATTAATTCTGCTTGTGCCACACTGTGTTACTGTATTTTGGTCATGTTGCCATTTCTTAAGGATGTGCACAGAAGCTTTTTGACTTTGTCAGTGAATATATGTAAGTATACTTGCTTCTTTAAAAGAGAAAGATTCTGAGTATGTTACTACAAGAGTGTGGACAGACCTCACGCTCTCAGCAATCTTGAATTCAGACTCTAGTTAAGCCTTGTGATACCCTGTAAAAATACATAATGTTTCCATAGTATAAATTTGAAAGCAATAAAGTCGGAGTTTGTAGTAAGCAGCTACTTTGAGGTGGTGCTTCCTGATTCCTGGCTTACAGAGTGAAACACTGCTAAAGTCTCTTCGTGCTCGGCCTTCATATAACAGCGATTGCAAGTTCACGTGGCTGTGAGCTCCATCATGTACCTAAATGGTTTGACTGGAACAATTCCTTATCCTGTGAACGTAATGTAATATTAGGGTTTCTGCTGCCTTTTTAACCTCTTACTTTTTTTTGTGTCCGTTGCCCATATCACTTCATTAGTCTTGTCTCCTTCTCTAGTTAACTCTTTTTCTCCCTTTAATTCATGAAATGATTTGCAGATTTTGCCCATCTTTGATGCTATAAAACTTCAGAGTGAAGTCATTGGCAAGGGCGGGTTTCAGTAGGCAAGGTTGCCAATATGAATATTAAATTCCTGTACATCTCACTGTAGTTTCTACTTGTTTGTTTGTGGTAGGTTCCATTGAGACTTGGTTAGACAAAGGAAAACTTTTTTTTTTAAAGGTAGCTAAATGTGTATTTACATTTTTTGTATGAGATTGTGAATTAAGATTGTAATATAAACAGTTAAACTACATTCAGGATGATAGTTACACTTACTAAAACAGTATGTTTTTCTCACGGAGAGAATTTGCACTCTTTTTACTGAATTTTTTTGAATTGTCAAGCTTCAAAACAACATATGATAATCATATCATCATGGATGTCTGGAGGGGATTCCAGGAATTTTATTACTGCTTTTGCTGTAATTGCAATTTTCCTGTGTAGCCTCTCTTGGTTACTTTTCCCTTTTTTCGTTATTTATTTCTGCCATCTTTTGAGACACACAGCATGCCTCCAAAGGGATTGGGTAAGTTTCACAAAGCTCAACAGTGGAGCAAGATGCAAAGAAAATTATCTAAGGGCTAAATCAGTTCTGTTGAAGAATTACCTATAACAAGCCAAAGATACATTGATTACCTGCTTCTAATCATGCCTGTGTTACTCTCCTGGTTCACAAGCAACCAGATATTATGGGTTACTCAAAGCAGTGATTAACTGCTTTGACAGAGAAACATGTCTTGCAAGAGTGGGACATGAAATACTAGGGTTAGAGGAATGTTTGAAGTTTGGCAAATGTGGAAATTCAGTGACAGAACCTTTAAACTGCTGTAGTTTAGAAAGATTGGTGTGAATGCGATTTGGGGTAATGGAAAGGGCACGGGTCCTTCCGAGCTCCACTGATAGGGGTAGGAATGCTGCATCAAGTAGCACGTAGGTGGAAGAGAGTGTATTGGAGTGATACTGAGCTGTGCCCTAAGTTTGCATCTTCCAGCTTTGGTTAATATGTAACAGCAAGAGTATCCATCACAGAATGGTTGAGGTTGGGAGGGACCTCTGGGGGTCACCTTGTCCGACCCTGTGCTCGAGAAGGGTCACCTAGAGCCAGTTACCCAGGTCCATGTCCAGACAGCTGATGGGCACTAGATGGTGAAATGGAAGGGTACCCCTAAGTAGTACTCTTCAAGTTAGAAAATTAATTAACTTCTGTTTAAGTGGCAGAGGTAACTATTTTGGATTAAAAAGTTGTTAGTGATGGTGCATTGTACACATAGTGATATGGTCATGATTCTGAACAGCTTGTTTTTAGGAACATAGCTAATACCAAAGCCCTTTGGAACATCTGTAAACTAAGTGTCAGATTTCCTCTTGGGATGGTCTTTACTGGGAGGGATTCAGACTTCAAAAAAAGGTATCTCTGTAGATACTGAGAGCTTTCTTGGAATCTGAATGTTTCATTGGCAAAATGTCATTTCTTTTGTCGAATCATATATTAAACTTTTGTAATGATGAAGAATGAGCAGAAAGAATTAAAAGATAAATTGTCAGAATAAGCAAGTTAAAATATATTTTATGGCACAGCAAATTTGATTTCAGTATTTATATGTAAGTGTGAAAACTTTGGTAATGCAAACGTATATTTTCTGAACAGGTAATTAATGTGTTTTATAAGTTACCAACTTTCATTCTTGCTTTAGCAGACACTTAAAATCTTTTACAAACTTTTGAAAGCAAATTATGGAGTAGTCTTGAAGGGTACTTAGTTTACATTTTCCCTCCCGCATTTTTCAAAGACTTAGGAAAATGGCAAAAGATGTTACAACTTTGAAATACTCATGTTCAGTGAAACAGGATCAGGTAGACTATGCAATGAAGTATTTTTTTTCAGTTGAAGTAAAGCCATTTATATGTGAGGACTAACTTGGTTATTTGTATTAACAAAGTAATTCAGTATTGGTTTTTGAGATTCCACAAAAAACCAGTGGTAATAGTGAAAGAAAGGCTTGAATGTATTGCTGCGTACTGTTTAGTTAGAGAATATAGTTAACTTTTATTTCAGATAGATGGATTCTTAAAAGTTAGAAACTTTTGTTTGCTTCAGGTTGGTGCAGAAATTAATTTTCTTGCAGTGGATGAGGGAAGAACTAAATTCTACTTAATAAAACTTCAAGGTTAAAATGAGTCTGTTTTTTCAGCTCAGTTGTTGAGATCTACAATACTACAGAAAGCAATATTTGAAAATACACTACTGTATGTGCTTTTTATGGATGTCAAAATTTCTGTAAACACTAACAGTTGGAAGACAGTGACTCGTAGCTTGACACATTTTTTCATTCACGTTGAGCAGCAGATTATGTGAAAGTAGAGTAGTTCTTCGAGTTCACATAATGAGGAAGAATCTACTTTGCCTTTTGAAAGGGTTGAGCAAGAAGCGATTTGGCCAAAAATAATTAAGAATGACAGAGTAGTGGCAAATCTGCTAGTTAATGACTGTGAACATCACTGAATAGTCTTCAAAATCATGCATAGCAGTACAATTTACAAAAGTTTGTAGTGATAAGCTGTTAATATATAGATTCTGTGCGTCATCAAAACCTTGTTCTATGCAAATAGTACATCACAGCTCTTGTATATTTCTTACATAAATGTAACTTATTTGTATAAAAAACCCAACATATCTCTTGCTGTTCATGTTCTTAGTTTCTTAGATATATTTTTCCTTTATTAAATCTGTGTTTATAATACCTGTCTGTGAAATGTGTTAATTAAAAGGGTGTGCAGTGGTGTCTCCTGAAGGAAGAGGAAGTCATTCCCCGTATCAGAGCTATGGAAGGGCGAAGAGGACGACCACCAAATCCAGACAGACAGCACTCTCGAGAGGAGTCAAGAACGAGACGACGCAAAGGCCGACCTCCAAACGTTGGTAGCACTGAGTTTCTAGACAACACTGATGCAAAGCTTTTAAGAAAGCTCCAGGCTCAAGGTAAGAAGTTTTTACTGTTTTACAAACAGAGGGTAGCTGTGTATAGGGAGTTCGTGGCTTTTCTAAAGAGGAGTGATGTGTTTCACTAGGATCTTAGACCTCGATCCTCTCTCTTCTTAGTCTTCTCCTCTCCAAGCTGAAAAGCCCAAGTAGTTTTCTCAGAAGGTAGTTGTTCCATCCCTTTGATCCTCTTATGTGTCCTCGAATTTCAATATTTCTTTTCTAGGTGTATTACCTTACGTTTATCTATGATGAGGCTCCTCTGCTACCTTTGCCCACTGTTTTGTAGGGCTCTTCCAGAGTTTCTTGCTGTCAGCACAGCCTTGGATTTTCCAGAATGTTTGACATCATCTTCCCATTTCAGGATTTAACTTTGCAGTTAACCTTTACAGGTTTCATTGATGAAAAAAAGTTATTAAATAGAGCTGGTTCTAATATTGATTTGTGAGGAAAACCTCTACTTACTCTTCTTCATCACAAAACATTACTCCTGGTCTCTGCCCTTCACCTGCTATCATTTAAAGAGCTTTCAGTGTGTGAAGCTTTCCTTCAATGACATAACAGCTTAGTTTTAGTAATATTTGACTTAGAACTCAGTCAAATACGTTCTGAAACTCTAAATACATTGTGTCCATTAGGTTCTCTTTATCTGCCTGCTACTGACACTCTTATTGAAATTAGGCTGAATTTCCCTTCATAGAAGCCATGCTGACTGTCTCAACTGATGGTGTTTTATAATGCACTCAGTGAGTATGTGTAAGACATAGCATGTACAGTAAGACGCTACCACCTCAACGGGAAAGGAAAATCACACTACCTGATCTGCATTTTCCAAGAGTTCTTGTTTGTTGGTGAGAGTCACCAGTCCTGTGACACAGTGGTTGTTGTTACTAATACGGTAAGCACCCAGAGCAATGTCTCTGGTTTCACGTTAGTGTTCCTTCAGATTTCTCGGCTTACTCTGTCTCCTGCCCTTGTGATCTGTTAGCATCTGACTTGCCTTCTTGAGCTAATACTTCTTTTACCTCCAATTCGTCTAGATCGTTTGACCTGTCTGCTGTGGATGGTGCACTGAGTAGGGGAGTCTACCCAACATCCTCAGCAATAGAGACTGGCACAAGGAATTCAGTAACCTTTTTTTCTAAGGCTACTTTTTCTATCCTGTTCATCGTTAGGTCCCACTGATTGGATTTCTGGCTTCCTGTTGCGATGTATGTAAAGATCTTCCACTGTCTGCTCAGGCATCCTTTGCAAGGTGCTCTTCAGATTCTTTTTCAGCCTTTCTAACTGTTTTAGGTTGGCATGTCATAGGCTTTCCTGTTTTTATTTGGACAAGCTTTTAATTTTTTACATGCTCACCATTTTCCTATGATGACCTCCTTTTCTGAAGAGCCACATATGGACTACCTTTTTTTTCCTTTTTTTAAACCTTTTTTTTCCTTTTTTTAAACCTTTTTTTTTCCTTTTTTTAAACCTTTTTTTTTCCTTTTTTTAAACCTTTTTTTTCCTTTTTTTAAACCTTTTTTTTCCTTTTTTTAAACCTTTTTTTTCCTTTTTTTAAACCTTTTTTTCCTTTTTCCTTTGGCTCAGTGTTTACCTGAACAAGTATACATGTTTTTGAACTGTTTCTAGGTTGCTGTCTTGCGGAGTATGCGTGCTTCGAGACTGCTCCTGTGCAGCCTCTTTTAGGGTTACACCAAACGGACTACATAGTTCTCCCTTCATTTGTTGTTTTTATGCTGTGTGACTTTGTGTAGAAAGCTGCTCTTCAGCCTGTAAATCTCGTTCTGATATTCCTTTAACATTGGTACCTTGCAACACCATGTATTATTAATCATCCTTCTACTGTGTCCGTGAGGTGTCTATTACATCTGGGTAATCATTTGATACCAAGAATTCTAGTTTCCCTCATTTCTTTTAAGACTTTGTGGCTTGATTCAGAAGCCATTAGATTTTGTTCAATACAGCACAGACTAGTTGAATGGAAATACAAGTGGTCTGACTTGTCATCCCTGTTTTTTGCAGTATAGGTGTTTGTTTCCCATCTGTTTTGTTCAGGCACATGCTGAGCATTAACTACATCCTCCTCGTGGATTGTTGCAGTTCAGATGAAGCGGTCCTCTGCATCTGTTGACCTTTCCATAATTCATAGTCTAAGTTCACCTCTCTAACGTAAATTCTAATTTCCAGCTACTGGTTCTCTTTCGATTGAGGTGTCGCTTACCCTCCTGTATGGTTTCCCCTTGACACTGAAGGCTTCCCTGTTGTTGTGTACCTGCCTGTGCTATCTACAGCAGCAGCTTGTCTAAACGTGGATTTTCCATATCTGCTTGTGTCTCGGTTGTTTCCCAGGAAGCTGATGGTGTTTTGGAGAACGATGTCAAAGAGGTCCTGGACCGCTGTCTTCAGTGCATCCATGCACAGTTCACCTAAATTTTCTCACTTAAAATAGTAGAATGCTTGAGGAAGTTACTAAATAGCAGAAGAGTGGCTGGCTGTAGGTAACCACAGTAAGAGAAGCGTGACCCAGATGAGAGTGCTCTTACAGCATGTTAACAAAGGATTAGATAATTACATGAGCTGACTTAAAAGGAAATCAGTAATTCCATGCTTTCTGAATAAAATGTTGATTTAGTACTCTGAGACAAATGTTTTCTACTTTAAGAAGAAAGAAGAAATCAGTTTTTAAATGAAGCAGCATTATTGGCCTGATGCTAACACTTCAAATATATTTTTTTCCTCCAAAGGTCATATTTTCTTTTATGTAGAAGGTATCCATGTTCATCTGCGCTGTTGATGTAGTTACTGTTACATAAGATATCACTAAAGGTAGTTGATAGTGAAATGTTGTCAAGATAAATGCGTGCAAAACAAATCCTGTTTTTTCTGTCCTTACCTCAAGCATATGTCTGGAATATGAGCTATATCTTTATTGTTGAACGGCATTGTTTTTATGAACTTAATATTTTCTTTTGGTGACAGAAATAGCTAGGCAAGCAGCACAGATAAAGCTACTGAGAAAACTCCAGAAGCAAGAACAAGCTCGAGCTGCCAAAGAAGCGAAAAAACAGCAAGGTAAGTATTATTTGTAAAAGTTTGTGCAAGCTAGCAGATTATTTTGGAAAGTGTTAATGAAAAGTTACCTGTCTTTTGAAGTATTCTGCTGATATTAATCTTGTGTTTGCCGTTGTTTATTAGCTATTATGGCAGCTGAAGAAAAACGAAAGCAAAAGGAGCAGATAAAGATAATGAAGCAGCAGGTAAACTTAATGTGACTGTTAAATAAGCTCTTTAAATTACATTTTGAATTATTGAATTAGGGGTATTTTAATTATTTAGTAAATTATTAAGTATGCTGATTACAAAGTGAATGTTTTAGATCTAGTTTTAAAGGCCGGACAGTGTATATTATTTAAAATTCTAAAATCTGTTGCTGTTGTTCATGGTGTGACGACATCCCAATTTTGTCTGTGTTAAGTCACCCAATGCAATTGCTTGCCAATATCAGTAAGAGATTAAAAGACTGCTACTAAAGTACAGTGATGCGGTATTCCTTTATTTGGTTCTGTGAAAACAAGCATTATTTTGCCTGCTTACATAAATACTGGGATAGTGTAATTAGCTGCTTCAGTGATTCTGGCTGCCTGTCCCTGATCTGAAGTTGTGTGCGAAGGTTTGTGTCTCAGTATGGCACTGAATTAATATGTGCTTTTAAACATACAAGTATTGTTAAATACTGTCACAGCAAATACTTCCAATAAAAGTAAGCTCATATAAACTTTACTAAATGAAGCTCCTTATAGAAGCAGGCTTTTAAATTTTTTAACAGATTAAGAAAAGTTATGTAGTTTGGGAATCTGAAACTTTTTAAAAGGGAGTAATTTGCATCCAAAAATATATTAGCTTGGTTGTTCTTTACATTCATTCTGTTCAGTATGAAACTTACTGCAGAGTTCAGAAATTAAATACTTTGACTGGTACCAGTCAAAGGACAAGTTTTTTAGCTTTTTGTGAGAAGACATTTTTTATGTGTGGTGCCATTATTGCTTTAGGTTTTTACCCTCTTACAGTGGCAGAGAATAAGTGTATAGAACCTTCTAAAAGTATGAAAAATTGACATTGAGAGAGAAATTTTACCTGTACTACTGTTGAATTAGAATGTGAATGCATAGTACAGATGGAACATTTAATTATTTTTGAAAAAGAATGTTTAAATATTATTTGAATTAACTGTTTTGTGTTCAGTGTTCATATTCTTATTATAGTAGTATATATAGAGGCTTAAATCAAACGGAGATGGTAACTTTAGATTTTTCCATTAAGAAAGTGCTCAGTATAGAAGTTGTCACTCTACCATCTGTGAGTTAAACTGGGAAGGTCTGGGAGAGCTGGTCTCCGCCTGGAGAGGAGAAGGCTCCGGGGATCTCACCAATGTCTATAAACACCTGGAGGGAGGGTGCCAAGAGGAGGGAGCCAGGCTCTTTGCAGAGGTGCC
>JAOXJK010000077.1:160359-174485 GCA_025774025.1 Xenus cinereus
CAGGGAGGTGGTTGAGGCCCCTTCCCTGGAGATATTCAAGGTGAGGCTCGACGAGGCCCTGGGCAACCTGGTCTAGTCGGGGGTGTCCCTGCTGGCTGCGGGGAGGTCGGACTAGATGGCCTTTGGAGGTCCCTTCTGGCCTGGACAACTCTATGATTCTAGTTGTATAACTTTTCTTCTTTTTTGAATGCAGTAATATTAAGCTGATAACAAAAAAAGGGGTTAATTTCACTTTCCAAAATTTCAGACTTCTTTTGATGCTGATTATCTAACCATCTAGATTTCTTGTTCTGTTTTGTTTCTGAAAATGAAACTATTTTTAAAATAGCTGCCGTTTCCTATGGTGAGTGCTTCTTATCCTGGTGACTGCTTTCTTTATGGTAATCTAGTATATTATAGAAGGACCTAATAACACTTGCTTATTACGAGGATTAATGCTAAAGATTAAATACACGTTCTGTGCTATTAAATTAGGTGGGTTTTGGGCAACTGAATTAAACTATTCCTTTGCAAATACTGCAAAATGGAAATGTTATTCATAATTACAATGATTGCTTATGAGTTAAAGGAGCTCTAGATGCTTTACTTGGAGGAGAAATACTCAAGAAACACTGATAGTGCGTATCAGCACAACCTCATCCCAAATCCATCAAAACGTTTTCATTGAGGCCTTTAATTACTTACGTTTTACTCTTAGCTATGCTATTGCATGAAAGACACGGAACTTTCCCTGCTCTTAAGTTATTGTAATAGTGGTTTTGTAACAGAACTTGTTCTTACAACCAGTTGAGAGGTCTCCATTTCATTAGAAGGCTGCAGAAGGAAACGAGGGAAAAGTCTTTAGCTTTGCCCTGACAAGCAGTTTTAACCACGTTGTTCGTGACTGAGGTGGCTTGAGAAAAAGCCTCTCTTACAGGAGTACCCTACCCTGCTTATTCAGCTTATACTGCAGTAAATGAGACGTTACCAGCTAAAACAACTCCAACGTTTTTAGCTTTATTGGTTTAAAATAATACAGTAGTTCATGCTGCATTACAGACAGCTAAAAAAAAATTACCTAAAAAAAATGTATATAATGGAATAGCATTGATGATAAAACCAGAGCCGTACAGTATGGTGAAACTTCTATTAGACCATGATAAACTACTTTACATCTTAATAATCTTGAGGCTGTCTTCAGTTTTAGCCCTGATACTATTTTAAGGGGGACTATTAATGCTAAAACATAGTAACTTTTTTATATATTTCTATATCCTGAGACTTTTATAAATAAATCACAGATAGCTAAGAGATTGAAGTACAATAACTATTGTTATAGCATCTAGTTGTCAAAGAAATTGTTAAAACTCTTTTCTCTTAAATTTGTTTGTAAATTTAAATGAAAGTGATAGACCTAAACAAAGAAAAATTAAATAATGCTTCAGTGCAGGGAAGAATTTCTGGGTTGACTCTTAAGCCGAGCAGGAAAGGGGTCCTCCCAGGTGGTTTCCGACTGAATGTTTCGTGTTCGGTAGCGGTGTCCCAGGGTGTGCAGTGGGCAGGGGACGGGGAAGGTGATGGAGCTCCAAACCCAGCATCCATTAGGTCTAACCCAGGTTGGAGAGCCGTAGTTAGTGTGGTGTTCTGTGTGACACCAATGTAGGGGGTGCTGGAAGAGAAAAAGAATAGATGTTTGGCTTCTCACTTGATTATTCCCTTTATCTTGCTGTACAGAATAAGATATTAATGACTGTTCAGTTTTCGATTGCATGCTAAGTGCGTGGTAATTGAAGGC
This sequence comes from Xenus cinereus, assembly GCA_025774025.1. Taxonomy (NCBI): domain Eukaryota; kingdom Metazoa; phylum Chordata; class Aves; order Charadriiformes; family Scolopacidae; genus Xenus; species Xenus cinereus. The sequence goes on from JAOXJK010000077.1 coordinate 162,134, forward strand.
CAGAAGCCGTGTGTGTTGAAATGATCAGTTGTGTTTTATAAGTTACTCGTATCCAGTTTACATATTATGGCAATTTTTAAACCATGTGTTGTCCAGAGAGGTCTCCACAACTACAGTTTTCTTGAGAGGCCTCTGCGTTAGCGGCGCTGTATCTATGACGCTGGTGTTTAAGCGGGGCCTTTAAAACCAGGCGCTGCGTGTGTACAGCAGCTTCTGGAGCGGTTTTCACTCAGTCGCCTTCCTGACATGGTTCTCCAAAGAATATCCCGGTGTGAACATACTCGATACCCGTTTCCATGTGGACAGGAGAGAAAAACAGTGCATCTATTTCTGTAGTTTCCCCCTCTCCCTTACTTGAATACCAGTTTCTTAATTGCTGTGGTAGTTATTAAGATTACCGAAGTAGTGCTTTTCAAATTCTTAGATTATTCCATTGTCAGCATAATATGTGGGGTTTCTTTTCTGTCCTTTCAATTCTGTTTAAGGAAAAAGAGAGGTTAAAGCAAGAAAAACGCGATGAAAAAAGATTAAATAAAGAGCGTAAACTGGAACAGCGCAGATTGGAATTAGAAATGGCAAAGGAGCTGAAGAAGCCTAATGAAGATATGTGCTTAGCAGACCAGAAGGTAATCATAATCGTGTAAACTTGTTTTCTTGCCTCTTGTTTCTGTATTTTGCCCTTGTGACAGTAACTTTTTTTCTTGCAGCCACTCCCAAAGCATTCAAGTTTTGGTCTAGGTAATTAGATAACTATTTGAAATATACACAAATATGAGATACTACAAACGCTGAAGTAGCATATGTTTAGTTAATTAAAAGCATTTTCTTTAAAAGTGGCCTGCTTCCCAAAAGGCATTTCCATGATGCTTCAAAAAATATATCGATTTCTCTGAGTTATTTTTACAGCAGGAATATGCATCATGTCTCAGTCCACAGGCACCAGATAGAGCTTGTCTCATGCATGCAACTATTCTAAGCTGTTACTCAAAAAGTTACTCTCCCAGTCTTCTGTGTTCTTAGTTCTTGTCCTTCAGGGCTTGACGTAGCTCAGGTTCAAGCCCTCTCTGTTCCAGAGAATTCCCCTCCCTGTGTCCCTCAGATATTTTTACACAACCTTTTATAGTATTTTGGCTCAAAGTAGGGCCTGAGAGCATCTCCTGGCCCAAACATAAGTATTTATTACTCTTGCCTCTTATGATACATGAAAAGGTAAACGTATTTCAGCTTTGAATTAAATTTTCTGGATGGGATGTGGAGGGACAGCTTCTCTATAACTTTTATCTTCTGGCGTTGTCATGCTGTAGGTCATGTGGAAGTGTCAGCCGAATTCCCTAGCTAGTATCAAAAAAGTTTTCTTTTGAAATATACTAGTGAGTCTTTCATTGTTTTTCTTTACTTTTCAGCCTTTGCCAGAGTTGCCTCGCATCCCAGGCCTTGTTCTTGATGGAAGCACATTTTCAGATTGTCTCATGGTAGTGCAGTTCCTGCGTAACTTCGGTAAAGTTCTTGGCTTTGATGTGAATGTGGATGTCCCTTCCCTGAGCGTTCTTCAAGAGGGTTTGCTAAACGTAGGGGACAGCATGGGAGAAGTACAAGACTTGCTTGTAAAGCTTGTCTCTGCAGCTGTTTGTGATCCAGGACTGGTCACAGGATACAAGGTAAAAAAAAAAGAAGGAAAAAAATTTCCATGATTAACACCCTGTATTTATGAATGCCTTCTTCACAGTGCGCCTTGACACCTCTCTGATTTGAACTTCCCTTCCCTTTTCCTTCTCTTTGGTGTCACTGTTCTAATGTTACTCAAAGTCTTTCTGCGCCCTGTCAGCCTTCCCTTTTTGCAGAACTGATATATTTCTGGGCATTTTCTCTATCCTTCCCCATTTTTATTTGGACTTTTTGTAGGGTGCTATCACATCTCTGGCCACGTCTTTTAACTCCTTCCCCCTTCCATTCTTACCCTCGTGTTATACTCTCAGCGAATCTTGCCATTTCTTTCTCCACAGTCTGCTCTCTATGTCACTTCATCAAAACTCTGATTCATTTATGATGCTTTTGTTATCTTTCTTTTTTAAGCCCACATAGCTCTTCTCTACTCCAGAATTCCAGATAGCATGATTGTACAAAACAGTATTCATCAAGTTCCAGTTGGACCGTGTCTTTTTTCATTTAACCTATTTCATTAATATTATATCTGCTTTTAAAAACTTAGAGGTGAAAATATTCTCATTTGGTACTCTATTCAAATTTACATTTGAATACTTTTTAAAGAGAAATCCTGATTAAAGTCCTTCTGTAAGAATGCAAACGACCCACCCCACTGTTTTAGAAACAATAATGTAGCCTGCAGAGAAAAATTAGTATTTTTAAATGTGATTGTTCAAAATGTTTTCATTCTTTCTAGGCTAAAACTATTCTTGGGGAACACTTACTGAATGTTGGTATCAATCGAGATAATGTGTCTGAGATTCTGCAGATATTCATGGAGGCTCACTGTGGGCAAACTGAGCTGACAGAGAGCTTGAAGACAAAAGCTTTCCAGGCACATACTCCAGCCCAGAAAGCCTCAGTACTCGCTTTTCTTGTCAATGAATTAGCATGCAGCAAAAGCGTCGTAAGGTAAGATTTTTCCAAACAGGTCTGTGAAAATAAAGCTATAAGAATGTAACAGTTCAAAGATACGGTATGCACTGTGTTCTGTTGCAAAAGGTTGCAAAAGGATTCTTGACGTTGTTATAACGAAAGCCGAAATTTGCTGTTACCAGTTCTTACCTTTACCTACTCCTGACGCGATGGAAGAGTAGGACTTTTCTATGGTTGGTCTGTAAGTTTGTTTTGAAAGCTTACACCAAAGTTTCTCCAGCAACTTGTGAAGTAAAGGATGAGTTTGATGACAGAGAATTTACTAACTATTCTAGGGAATAATTTAGAGGAGCTGTGTAAGGGTTCTGCAGTACTCTGTTTTCTGTTTGCTCCTTTTGTTTTTTAAGACCTCTTTTGGCCAAGTACTTAAACTAAGGTCATAAGCTTAGGCGTCAAGCCTGATTTATCATGTCAGTAATGCAAGAAAGCGTACACCTCATTTGTGGTCAGTAACATATAGCATTTCGTAACTTAAAAACCACTATGTTAAACAACATTTTAAAACCCAGCAACGTGCAGTAAAAACTTAGGAAATACCAGCCTTTGGGGTACCTATGCCGTTGCATACTTACTGTGATGAAGTCTTTCCTCACCTAATGGGGTGCTGTTTGGTGTTCTGGTGAATTCTGCTGCTTTTGGGGTGCTGTGCTGCGAGAAGGAAGGAGCGGCGTTGTGTGAGGCAGGGATGGAGAAAGGGAAGGAGCGGCGTTGTGTGAGGCAGGGATGGAGAAAGGGAAGGAGCAGCGTTGTGTGAGGCAGGGATGGAGGAGGTGGCTGGTGTTTACCAAAGCTGGGAAGCAGCAGCAGGGGCAGCGCAAGGGCGGCGTGAGAGAGTTCATGTGCATTGGTCAGATTCATCATAGTAAGAAACTTATTGCCGGGGACCAACTGTTAAGTCAGATTTGTAGAAATGATTATTCAGAACTTGAGTTTCTGTATTTTCATCACAGAAACAACCATTACCTGCTAAACTAGTGGAGGCTGGGATGTCTCAGAAGTGTGTTTGCAGACAGTTGCTGTCCTGAAGCGCTTTTTTTCATTCAATTTCTGCAGTTAAAAGTGAACGTTAGTTTGTAGATCGCATGGATCCTAGTCAGAAAACTGTAACGTACCAGCGATAGCCTGGTTTGCAGCGCAGGGCTGGGTGCTTTGTGGCAAACACAGCTAGAGGCTTGACATTGGATTAGAGCTATTGAAAGAAATGTTAGATTCTTTGAATGATGTGCTGCTTATGGAAAGAAAGCTGATGTGATGCTGTAAATAAAGACTGCCTGACACAAGTACAGTAGTAGGCTACATCAACATTCCTAGTATTGGAATTTCCTAGCTTTAAAATTATTTATTTTGATTTTTAAACATTTTTCCAAGATAGTACTTTGAGACAAAGTGTCTGTACATAAATGTCTATCAGAAAAAGATATGGACGTTCATAGTTAATGGATTATTTTGTCTTTGACAGTGAAATTGATAAAAACATTGATTATATGTCAAACTTAAGGAGAGATAAATGGATGGTTGAAGGCAAACTTCGGAAGTAAGTTTCATTTCCTTAAATATTACAACATATTGCTTTTTTCAGTTGCTCAGATATGCTGCTATGTAGGCAATTGGTTCCAAGGATAAAATCAGCTGATGCAATTACAGGTTTACCAAGGAGTTAGTAACTGAACTGCTTAATTAAGATGGATGTGGATTTAGAATGGTGCAGCCATAGTCTTTTAAATCTATTAAAGATGCATGAGGTTCAGAGGGTTAGTATCCCTCAAAATGGGGAGGAAATCAAGTCTGTTGTGTATTCTTTGGAAAAAAGTTAAAAAAATAATTAACTGGAATATTACAGGAGCTGTCAAATCACTATTGACATTATAAAAGTTTATTTGGACTTACCAGAATTAGAAGTGTTCATTCTGAAAGGTGTTTTAAGAAGACATGATTTTCATACAACAGTTACCGATTGAATTGTGCTAACCTGTATCATGTTATCTTAGTGTTTCCCATCTGTCAATGTTACGTTGTTCCCCATAGCTAGGGATCATATGTAGAGTGCAAACTTTGAGATATGTTTTATAATTTTATTTAAGGTAAAATTGGAACTTTGTAAGGGTTGTAAGTTTCATATCCACTGTTCTCCCATCCTACAAGACAAAATTCCATACAGCAAGCGTAACGGCTCCACTACCAGGAGGCTAGAAGGCATAAAGTTAATGAATCACAGGGGGTAAAAATACATAGCCAGACTCTATTTTCTTCTTTATCTTTAGTCATCTTTACCTCTTACTAGGAATGGTGAATCCTTTCTTAGTCCTTTCTTTAGGTACTTATGTTTCTAATCTTATGTCTCCCTTTTTTCCCTTTAATGTATCTCAGAAGGAAGAAGGAAGGAAGTAAAGAAGAAGGACAAGAGGGAGGTAGAGGAAAAAATAGACCAATAAAAAGAAATTCTCTAGTAATACTGCAGATCCCAGTCTGCACAGGGTTAATACAGTTTATCTTTTAGGAGAATCTAAATACCTTTTCCAGTCTTCATCTGTATCCCGTCTATGGGGTACAGTTTAAAAAGTGTTTCTGAAGTTTTGATGTAGCCAACTGTCCATTAGTGGGATGGGACCTTTACCTGTCCCGTTCTTAGGGACTGCCTAGTCTTTCTCTCCCTCCATCAAACTGTAAGTACTTGTAGATGTAGGATCTCTCTCTTCTTCCCTTTCAAATAGTGGGCATAATACCCTGAAGTCCCAAGCCTCTCTTCCTTTCTATAGTCATTTCTCTTGTTTCTTGTGTTTTCCCCTCGTGTGGATTTCAGGTTCCAGTAATTCTGTCCTTGTTTTCGAGCGTAAGTATCGCAGAAGTGTGCAGAAAGGTTGTTCTTCTGCTGCTTTGAATTCAGTGGACTTGTTTCCTCTCTCATCTTTGGCTCAAAATCCTTGGATTTTCCACTGTTTTTCTGATGAACTCCAAGAAACTTTTTAGAAGAGCCTTCTTTGATCAAACTTTAACAATGTTTTCTTCTTTATTATGTTGGTTGCTGTTTTTCATAAACTTGTACAACTGTGCTGGGGCTTCTCTGAAAAGAAATCTGTCCATTTCAGTCTTCTGTTTGGTCTTCTTTTCTGCTTCCTCATCCATTTCAGAGCTCAGTCTTGTTTTATGCATCCCAGTCCCAAACAGTTTTGCATAGGATTATCTGGTTTCTTGACTACTCGCCATGGCATCAATGGATGCGTACTTTTCTCCTGTGCAGACGGATCTTCACATGACCCTCAGCACAAGCCCGTCACACGTGGGAGGTGTGTAGTGGTAGAAGGAAGGATGCCAAGGAATGGGTTTATTTCATCTCAGCCTGATGTGCCGTGTTTGTTCTGGTAAATCCCCATCCCGCTCTTTCCAGGCTGTCTTGGAGTATATCCGAGTGGGATGAGAAAAGATCCTACCTGTATCAGATGTTTTCACTAAGTGATTATTTTTTGCGTTTGCGTTCTCACTTTTTACGAGACTAGCTCCGCAACTGGATATCAGGGAGGGGGGCAAAAAGTATAATATGAAAGATGGGGTCTGTAAGATCGAGAAAAGCAACATTAAAATCCCAGGTTGGAAAAAGGAATCATTGTATAAAAGCCTATTGTGGTGCCTGATTTTTTTTTTTCTTTTTCCCTTTCCCCGCCTCTTAAGGATATTGAACAAATTTCCTTGATAAGTATAATATATATGGTTGGAAACTGAATTCTGAGCTGCTTGGACTTTCTGCTGAGCTGATGGTCAGTGAGAGGTTGCATCCGATTCCTCCTCTATCACATTCAGATGTGGGTCTTGATACTAATCGCTGTTTCTGTAAAGCCATCTGTCTCATACAGTCAATTCATCTTTCTTTGTGTTTTCTGTATCACAGTTGTAGTCAGAAGACTCTCACCTGAGATGATTCAGCTGTTTTATAACTAGATCTTCATAAACTCAGCATCTCCTTTTCCATTACGTGCCTTCTCTTTGGCATCTCTCTTGTGGCTTGATCAGTATAGAAGGAAATGAAAATGAAATAGAGCTGCTTGAAGGATTAAGTATTGTCTGTTTCCTTACATGACTTGAAATGCTGAAGAACAAGGTTTTTCACTGGAGCCATGTTCTTTCTAACGTGTTGGTATTATGGCATACTCCTTGTAAATTAATTTCTTTTCAATGAGGCCATCTCTACTGTAAATGACGATGTTGTATCAAAAGCAGTGTTACATGAGGGTAGAAATTACACCCTGCGTTTGGGTAGGGGGTGGTAATGCTCGTGTGGGAAACTTTCCTTTTTTAAGATCCAAGCTGAAGTACATTAAAAGTACAATGTTTAGAATTTCTTTGGCTGGCTACTATTTCATGTTTATCCACAAAGATTACGCGGAAGACATGAAAATTAAGCCAAAAGGTGAATTTTCCTTTTATGATCTAGTAAACGTTACAGATTAGATTGGAGCAGGTTTAAGTCACACCTCTTCGTTATCTGATGGGTCATCCACTCTCTTCATAGGCCAATAGACTTTATAGTTCTCTCAGCAGTTGCAGGTGTTCTGGTATATACCTGAAAGTGAGAGAGATGAAGCAGTTTTCTGAGTGAAGGTTTTCTTCTCTGTGAGCCATATGTCTCGGTAGAAGCAGGAAAATAATGCTACCTCTTGAAATACCTGAATATTTTTTAAGTTACACTGTCATTGGTTTCTGCCTCTGCAGGCTGCTGCCTTCTTATGCTTACAGTGCTTTGAAAGAAGAGGGCATCTTTGGTTCATCTCCATCCTTACAATTTGTAGTGCAGACTTCAGAACGCAGGCTTCCCTTAGCCCCTGACAGCATTATATCTCCATTTTTGCTTTCAGCAAAAGTACCCTTTTTTACTTCTCGTTTCTTTTAGCTATATGAAAGAGGTTTTGGCTGGTTGTTGAACCTCCACCTGCCAGCTTTTATTATTGAATTGTCTTCAAGATTATCTTAGTCTACTTTGTGTCTAAAATGGTCCAGTCACGCAGCAGTTAATCTAATCATTCACTAGTGGCTTTGTTTGACAGTTAATTCCTGTGTATAGGCAGGAATTTCCTGTCCAGATGAAGTGAGATTTGATGGTTTGAAGTTATCCTCAGAAAAAAGGAAATTTTTTTGTTTAAGAAACTTAACTTGGTGGAAGCCTGAGTCATACTGATACTCAGTAAGATTGCACCTGACCTGAAAATGTTACTTGCTTCCAAATTCACTGGGACGCTTGAGAATTTTTTTTATCAAAAAATATTTTAAATAGCTTGTATTGGAAACACGAGAGTGTAAAACTTTCTAAATTCTCCAGTGGATTAACCACTGCGTTAAAACCCAACAACGACTAACCAAAAACCCCAACCAACCACAAACCCCACAAACAAACAAAAAACCACCCCAAACCCCACTTCTACCACCCCAACCCCTTGCCCCCTGCTTTAAAAAAGAAAAAAAAAACCCAAACCAAACCAACCGAAGCCCGACTGTTTTCGAGCAAATGGAAGCCCCCTTGATGATCCCTCGCTGCTGTCGGATGAGCAGTTCAGCTTCCTTCGGGTCGGTGGCCTTGAGCGGCGGCGGCGCGGGCCGGCACTGTGGGAGGCAGCCGCGCTGTCCCTGTCCCCGGTGCGGCCACAACACCCACTTGCTGTATGGAATATTGTTTTGTAGGATGGGGAGAGAGAGAAGTGCGACAAGGAAAAATTACGTACTGGTAATTGTGTTTGTCGTTACTGTTCTACTTTTCCCATCCTACCTTCTTCCAGTCATCTCTTACAGAAATCTTTGTCTTTCCTACACATGTTTACAAACCTCTTCTCAGTCAGTTGCATTTCTGGTCTGCATCATAAGTGACTGGTTAGGCCCGGCTATTTATACCTCCTGTGATTCAGCATGTTTGCCTGCTAGCTCCCCGGTAGGTGGAACTATAATTTTTGCTGTGTGGAATCTTGTCTTATAGGGTTTTTATAGAAGAAGAAGGTCTACTACAACCATAATTACTGGTATGTAAGTTTCCCTTTTCTTTCATAAAAGGAAAAATGAGAGTTCGATGGAGTAATCTCCTCATAGTTTAGGTAGCTAAGACTTCTCAGAAAAGAAAGTATGTCCTAGAATAAAAAGGTCAGCCAAAGAACTAAGGTCAAATAATATATAATAAATTAAAAATGCATAAGAATCTGAAATGAAAGAAAGAAAATAATTTAACCAGCCTTGCTGTTGCCATGCAAATGTAAATAATTTCATACTTCCAACTGAGGATTTTTGTCATGTCCTCCCCCCCACCCCCCGACACAGGTATTTTATGATCATATTCTTAAATGTGTAAAACAAAAAAATAAGGAAGTTGCAATGGTTCTTTCTTCTAATTGTCTTTCCTGGCTTTTAAAAATCCCTCTTGTGTTTCATTTCTTCTGAACAGTTACACGATAAAATTCACGTGGGAGAAGCAGAAATTCTATTCAGAACTGAATAAGGGGCTTTATAACCTGAATTTTTCTTTTTTACTCGTGGCAGTAAATATTGAGAAAATACAATGTCGAAGAGCTAATTGCAATCTAAAATGTATGCTTTACTTTCAATCATATAAGAAGACAGGTATGTTTATGCTACAGACGTATCCATAATCACAACTTATGTCATATGTTTCAAGGCTTCGCATCATTCATGCCAAGAAAACTGGCAAAAGAGACGCTGCAGGAGGAGGTGAGGGAGGAGAGGAGCAGCACTCCCTGGAAACACCCACCCCTGGCCGCAAGCGCCGGCGGAAGGGGGGGGACAGTGATTACGATGATGATGATGACGACGACAGCGATGATCAGGCAGATGAGGATGATGAGGATGAAGAAGACAAAGAAGATAAAAAAGGAAAGAAGGCAGAAGTTTGTGAGGATGAGGTGGGGGATTTTAAGTATAGTGAAAATTATTAACTAACAAGTTAAAACTTGTTTTTCCTTTTGATTCTCTGCGATATGGCACTGCTTTCCCAAAATCTAATGACAAAAAGGAAGGAAGAATAACTTCCAATATTTTTAAGTTTTTGGAATAAGTCTATTTTCCAGAGGTTGGTTTTTTTTCCTTTTTTTTGATAGCCGTTATAGTATGGGTTGGTGGGTTTTTTTATTTGGTTGGTTTGGGTTGGCTTTCTTTTTTTCCTGCTTACTTGTTTTGACTTAGTCTAAACTTCTCTGAAATTCTGAAAGATTGTAACAGATCCAGAGAACTGGAGCTTCATTAGCAAATGTAACTGTAATTTTCTCTTAGAGGAGAATAAAGGTCATTCATTATTTAACAAAACAATAAAGAAGTGTAAAGTTATATTTAAAATTATCTATTTGCCTCTCATTTTCTGTTACATCTCTTTGCTGTAATATTAGTAAGGCATGGTAGTTTGATTATCCTGAAATAAATTTTGCGTGACACTGTATTTGGTGATTTTAGGATGATGGGGACCAGACAGCAAGCGTTGAAGAACTGGAGAAGCAGATTGAAAAACTGATAAAGGTGAGATGTCATTTGTCTTTGTTATACTACAAATTTGATCATTTGATGTCATGACTTAGAATGTTAACCATCATTTTCAGTGCACTATCTTAATGTGAATGGAAATAAGGATCAGCTTTTGTTCTGTGAAAATATGAATGATGCTTCTGTTTGTGACACCTGAGCTGTGTAGTTTAGTCTGGGGGCACTAAGTGCATCTGACTCAAAAGACAGTTAGAAAGCTGTTAATAATACATTTGCACATCTCAGAATAAAAGGTACTATAATTTTTATCTAGACGTGATTGATATACTTCTGTTTGTTGATCTTAAAAAGCGATGATAGATTTTGTGTAGCAGAAGCAATGACTTCTGTTAAACATGACTGCGGTTCTCACTCCCTCCTGCAGCGTGCTCGTTCTGCAGCTGTGTTCCAAGCCAACACAGGGACCTGTCCTTACGCCAGGTTTTGAAAGAAGAAACAATGGAATAGGAGGAGAAATGTAAATGAGAATCCTGTAGATAGGGGTACTCATAGAAAGTTTGTCATTCAAGACTTTGTCTCTTGGTTTCTCTTGTGTTCCAAATTGCAATAAGTCAGCAGTCCAGAGTGACACCTGACTCCAGCAGCATCAGTTTAGCAGAGCAAGAATTGAATAGACAAAGTGAAATTCTTGTTGGCCACCCCCGAGAACTGTTTGTGTTTGAGTACAGAATTTATTTTCAGACATTATTGTTCTCATTCTTTTATGAACCAGTTAAAATTTATTATTCGTTTCCCATCAGGAGCTGCAGTATCAGCTGTATTCAGTGCCCTGTTTACCATTTGCTGTTATCGTGTAATTGATAGGATTTCAGCTGTTCTTGTGCAATGAAGTCTTTGATCCTGGTGTTCTCTAAGAGTCAGTGTTAAAAAGACAGGATCTACCATTGCAAAATGTGCTTTTTAAGGAAGACTGATAAACTTAAGTTAAACCAGGAAGTGATTTAATTGATCGAAAGGAGGTCTGTAAGTAAAATCATCGAGGCAGCAATTGTGAGAAGAATATCATGTAACACGCAAAATCTCTGAGAGCCTCCTCATGTTCAGTCTGGCAGCCAGGACATCTCTTCTATTAGAATGGATTTTTCCCCCCGTTGAATTATAACGCTTTCCCTTTTTTAAAACAGCAACAAAGCCAGTACAGAAAGAAGTTGTTTGAAGCTTCGCACTGTTTGCGTTCAATGATGTTCGGTCAAGATCGCTACAGGCGCCGATTCTGGATTCTTCCCCAGTGTGGTGGCATTTTTGTAGAAGGCATGGAAAGTGGTGAAGGTAAGAAACAGAAAGGAATAGTGTCACAGCGAGACGTGCTGTGCCAGGCCCATCTCTGTGGCTGTCATCTTTTGCAACAAGGTCTTCGGGCTTCACCTTCAGCCAGAGGCCAAGCAGGCTACTCTTCATATGTGCTCTCTGATACTCTTTTTCTGATCATGAAATATCAGTTAATGTCTTCCAAAATGAGGATTAATATTTTGGACGTTTTCACTTGTTATAGGTCTGTGTGTTATGTTTTTCCATACTTATCTACATGGGATATTTTTCGGCTCTTTCTGAACTATTTCACATTTCCCTTTGGCAGTGAACTCTGCTTATGAAAACTAGAATAACCATACAATGCAAAAAAAAATGCTTTTCATCTTCAGTTGTTATATTTTGTGCAAACATACAGATTTATATATACTACAGATTTGATATTTGTCTGCAAAAATATGAAAATTACTTTCACACAGTGAAGTACTGTGTTTTCTAATCAACAGTGTGATTTAGTTTCTGTATTTTACCAACTGATCTTTCTTCCAGTCCAGCAAATACTGAAGTTATTTTTGCTAAAAATGTAATTTTTTGATTGTGACAGTTGTATACTAACTGTGAATGAATTTTCACACACTTTATATTGGATAGATGCAGAAAATACTTATTAATCTGACCTTTTTGTGGAGATTAGATTTTCTTAAACATAAGCCTTCATTTTGGTCAAAGTAGAATCCTTTGTAATTCTGATATAGAAGAACCAAAATCCCATTACTCTCACAATTTTCTCCAAGAAAAGAACAAAAAAATTCTCTGATGCACATCAGAATTGCAGGATCTCATAAAAACTGCATCTTTCTAGAGAGCTGTTTACTTTAAAATAACTAATGTTTCAGCATGGTATGAAATCTGAGCCCTGTTTGGCCCCAAAAATAAGTCGTAG
>JAOXJK010000077.1:174585-191312 GCA_025774025.1 Xenus cinereus
CCCAAAAATAAGTCGTAGAACTTTTCTAAATCTAATCTTGATCTCCAAGTTATCCTTCTAAAATGGGTGAAAAAATTTGTTTTCCGTGTCTCTTGTTCTGCGTTTTTTTTGCTGTGTGTTAGGAACTGTTCTGCACGTGAATAGCTGGGTACAGAAGGTAAATTGTTGTATGCTGTACTGCTTTTATAACATTTTAACCAGATGAATCCCCAAATACTTTGGAAGTTGTACAGAAAGAAAACCATTAAAATACGCCTAGCTGTTTTAAGATAGTAAAAACAAGTAAACAAAACCCACACAAACGTTTTCGCCAAAAACTCTACGGTTAACCCGTATTTTTTAATACACAATCTTAATCAAAGTTTAATCTCCCTGAAGAGCAAAATGGACGTTTTCTTAAGTTCTCAACTACTCCCTCTTCCCCATAGCTCTTAGTTTCAGTAAATTCTGCAGTTTTATACACTGTTAATTCCTTTATCTAAACAGTGGAAATGTGAGACATAAACTGTTGAATGATCTGTCCATTTAAAAAATACTTCACCTTCCCTCTTTGTGCAGTCATTTTGGTTCTTATGCTGACAACTCACATTGTTTATATCTCAGCATATATTATAACTGTGGACACATTTTGAAGTCTTAATGGGAGGGGATATTCTTTTCTGTACTGAATTATCTTTGTAGAAGTTATGATATTCCAGAACGCACAAGTAAAGCAGGACCTTTGTTTATTTGCAATTGCAGTATCTGGTGAAAATAGCTTAAGAAGTTGGAATGTTGGGTTTTCTACCTCCTCCCCCTTTTCCTGACATTTTTCCATCCCGTTTTAGGCTTTTTGAGTCTAAGTTGATACATCAGTATAAGGGTAGATGAGAAATAGTTAAGAAAGAGTAGGAGAGCAAAGAAGACAGGAAAATGTTTTCCCTTTTCATAAAAGATATAGTTCCTTCACACCTCATATGTTTGAAGAAACTGGCTTTTGCAGTCAGCTTCTGCTTGGTGTACTTGAAATTGCTTGGATGCTACACTGTCTGCTTAGTTGTGTGTAGAGTCCCCCTTGTCATCTTCGGTGGCTCTTGCAAGAGTTTTAAGCTCTCAAGAATGTTGACGTTATTTCACAGTCAAAGTTGTTAATGTTTTTATTGAAAGAGGTAAAATATTTAATGCTGGTTTTCAATGTTTGGGGAATATTTGATTTCACAATAGGAACTCTGGTCCTCCTTTTTGTCGATGGCCGTGAGTTTAATAAAATGGTCTTTTGCAAAAATAAGCTTTAAGGCAATAAACATTGTACCCTCTTGGTATAGGGTTTTCCAGTACAGCACAGAGAGTTTTCTAAAAAGCAAGCTGCCAAAAATTTGTCCCTTTCAGAGGCTTCATACTGGCAAACTATTTCTGACGTATGTTCACCTTAAGGAAGAATACTATAGCTGTGTTAATTACCTTCAGGTTGGTTTTCCTCCCGGTATTTAGCAGGGTTTAAGTCTCTGTGTGTCTTGAAGCGTGTCTCCTTCCACAAAGTGTTCTGTAAAGGGAGAAGTTACTTCATCAGAAAAAAAAAAGAGAAAGAAAGGAAAAAAGACATTCTGATCTAACACGTGAAGTCACTTTTTATTTAACTGTGATCATAAAAACGGTCTCAGTTAGTTGGTCTGTTATATTTCATCTATGTTTCTTGTACGTTTTTAGGCCTAGAAGAAATTGCAAAAGAAAAAGAGAAGCTAAAAAAGGTAGAAAGCATGCATATCAAAGAAGAAGACTTAGAGACAGAAGAAAAATTACACTGTTTAAATACTACTCACTGTGAACAAAAGGAAGATCTGAAAGAAAAGGACAACACTAATTTGTTTTTACAAAAGCCTGGGTCATTTTCAAAACTAAGCAAACTTTTAGAGGTAGCAAAAATGCCACCTGAGTCTGACATTATGTCCCCAAAACCTAATGGCAGTGCAGCAAATGGCTGCACGTTGTCTTACCCGAGTAACTCCAAAAACTCTCTCTGTTGTCTTCAGCCCACTGTGTCCCAAAACACCAGTGACAAGTCTGATTCACATAATCTTTTCAGTCCAAATGCAAGTGGGACAGGAAAGTTTTACAATTCTCCATTGATTCCCAATGATCAGTTGTTAAAAACTCTTACTGAGAAGAGCAGGCAGTGGTTCAGCCTCTTGCCAAGAACCCCCTGTGATGACACGTCCGTTACCCACGTAGATGCTCCGGCCACGACGGCTCCACTCACCCCTCAGTCACATCCGCCCTCAAAGTCACCGTCACCCGTCCCGTCACCCCTTCTGGGCTCAGCCTCCACACAGAGTCCAATGGGATTAAGTCCTTTTGCACTGTCACCGCTGCAGGTAAATAAGAGATTTTTGAATGATCTGGATTTGCTGTGCTGATTTGAGCAGAATTTCTTTTCAGACAAATTGTTTCACAAAAGTGCTATCATTATATATCCTCGTTTGTTTGGGGTTTTTTTGTTGTCTCAAAATGTTAATAGCTAATTTGATGTTACAGATGTTTTCTAATACTAGAAGTTTTTGGATAAAAAATATGAATATAGGTAAAATTAGGTAAGCCAGTGTATGATATTTTTTATGTGTATTTCAGTAATTTAAGTTGGTTTTTAGGAGGTTGGCCACTGGCATCAAGTGAAAAACAAATAAATAAAAACTACGTTTCAGAAATGTGACACACCACACCCTCCCTTTAAAAGCTATTATTTTTTAAGCATTAACAGGGCCCTAGTAAGAAGTATTACACATTAATGTTACGTTAGTTTTTCTTAAACTAATCAGAAGTATTGAGTAAAGGCCTCCTTTTTGTTTTGATTATTGTTTGAAAAATAGCACCCTAATCATAATTCAGGCTTCTTAGTAATAATTAATAATGGTAGTTGTGTTATGATATATTCTGTTAACAATATATTCTGTGTAGCAGATGAAGACTGGACTACCTATAATGGGGCTTCAGTTTTGTGGATGGCCTACAGGAGTTCTTACATCAAATGTTCCATTTTCATCTCCTTTACCTGCTCTTGGATCAGGGTTGGGATTATCGGAAGCGAATGGTAACACCTTCCTGGCATCTGGTGTTGCCGCAAGTAAAAGTGAATCACCAGCACTACCGACTGACAAAACAGCCCCCACCCCTCCCACAGCCGCTGAGGTGGCCAAGCCAGTAGACTATCCAAGCCCAAAGCCTATACCAGAAGGTGAGTATGGTACAGTCATAAGATGGAACTATCGGAAGGATAATTTCTACAGTGCTACTACGATGTTACGATTTATTTTTTTTAATAATTTGCCTATTGAATTTGGCTAGGTGATTAATCTGATTGTGTGCGATCGCATAAGAAATGCCTGCAACGTGTTTACATGCTTGTCTTGATTTAGAAATGCAGTATGGGTGGTGGAGGATTACTGATCCGGAGGACCTAAAATCTTTGCTTAAAGTGCTGCATCTCAGGGGAATAAGAGAAAAGGCCTTGCAAAAGCAAATACAGAAACACATGGATTATATCACTTTGGCCTGCATCAAAAACAAGGATGGTATGTAATTAATATTTCTGTTATGTGTGGTTTTGGGGCATAAGACAACTGGCATAGAGCTCTGTGAGATGTGTTTAGACGGAGTTAGAGCAGCGGCTGCAGCAAAAAGGTAAAGGCCTCATTGTCTGTAGTTGCCTTTTTACCAGCCTTGTTCTGGAAAGTTACAAAATAGGAAAAACCCCGTTTAATATAAATTGCTGTAGTGGCGTAAGTGTTGGTTGCAAGCTCTTTCCATCTCTGTAACACTCTAGCTAAGCCTCTCCTTTCCCCTTTTTGCCTTTAAATTACAAGTTTGAAAACCTGCAGAATTTGTTGTCCGTGTTGGGTATCTTAAGAGTAGTACATTTTTACAACAGTTCTTCAGCATTTGACTGGACTGACAGGTAAATCAGCTTGAATTTACTCAGAGAAGTTATTATACTAATTAAAATAATAAAAATGTGATTCTCAAATACAGTTGCAATTATTGATATCAATGAAAATGAAGATAACCAGGTAACTCGAGATGTTGTGGAAAACTGGTCAGTAGAAGAACAAGCAATGGAGATGGATCTTGCTATTCTTCAGCAGGTGGAAGATCTAGAGAGGAGAGTTGCATCAGCTAGTTTACAAGTTAAGGTAAAACCAACTTTTAGTAAAATGTCTCTTTCAAATAAGTGGTAAGAATTTACAGTAGATAGTAGCAGTACCTTTGCTGTTGGTAAGTGCCTTCTTATTCCATCTCTAATTGTCTGAAAATAAAACAGATCCACTGCAGAAATAGCGTGGATATTTGTGTTTGAAACATTTTATTGCACTTAAATCTTCAGCTGATGATGCTCAGAATGGCAGTTCCTGGAGGGCGTTCTTGTACAGTGTGCGATTCCCTGCACAGTTTGTTAATCTTGTGTGAATGCAAAGGTTTTATTGCATGTGGACTGCTTAATTTATAGTGGGTTTTGCCACAGTTCCACCTGGTTTGGTTGATCGTTGGTGTTGACACTTTCAGAAAAGCCTACAAGTACATCGTAATACTTGGGTATTGCAGAGTCGTGGAGAACATGTGATGGTTGTGAGTGTGAAAGAGTTAAGAGTTCACTGATTGTCATTACAATTTGGAATTTTTCCAAGGTGGGTGTAAAGGTATAAAATTCCGTATGTTTAGTTATAGCACAGACGTAGTATTTGGGATCTGGTTTGTTCTAGGGGTGGATGTTATTTCTGTATGATATTTGATACTGTCTCCCGAGCCCGTTGGACAGAGGCCTGTTCTGATGTTTCGGCAATGGAACAGGATACTTCAAAAGGAGATAAGAATGCAGACCGTTGCAGAACGGTCCTTTCAGAAAGTCTGGTAATGTTTGTGTTTTTTGATTAATTATTTTAGTTCTCTGGATATTTTGGAAACTGTCTCTACAGATGGATTACAAGTAACCAAGATCTACTGGAAACAGCGCTTCAGTTACTTAGTTTGATTCCCTAAAACAGTTCCTCTATTTACACGCTGAGTTAACAGCAACCAATAAATGCGCAAACCTTTCTATTAACATAGGGTTGGCTGTGTCCTGAACCTGCTTCAGAGAGAGACGACTTGGTATATCGTGAACATAAGTCAATTGCTAGATTGCACAAGAAGCACGATGGAGATTGTGCTGGAGGCGGAGAAGGCAATGCCAGCTCCCTAGAGCGGAGGAGTGACAACCCTCTAGATATAGCTGTAACCAGGCTTGCTGACTTGGAGCGGAACATAGAGCGAAGGTATCTGAAGAGCCCCTTAAGTACCACCATTCAGATCAAACTGGATAATGTGGGCACAGTTACTGTCCCTGCTCCTGCACCATCCATTAGTGGTGATGGTGACGGGTAGGTTATTGAGATTAACTTGAAAAATTATTGTGCTTCTTTGCTAATTGGAGCCTATTTTCTTATTGCCTGTTATCTATGTACTTTCTTGTATGTCTGTGATCCATATGGGTCATGTTATTCTGCATGGTGCTTTGTAAAGATATTTTTTGTTACGTTTGTTGATAATCTTGCAAAGTTATCTTACATTTAACTGGTTGTGACTAAGCTTTGAGGCACGTAGCCACAGTCTGTGCACTACATGAAATTTAGTTGCTTAAACCTTATACTTATTGGCTGTGTACGTTTTGTCATTGCTTGGCTTTCAATGTGATAATGATTGTTCCACGTTTAAACATCAGCAAACTCAGGTGTGACCTACTTAATTTCTCTGTATTTCAATGCAGAACCGAAGAGGATATTGCTCCGGGGCTAAGGGTATGGAGAAGGGCATTGTCAGAAGCGCGCAGTGCTGCACAGGTAGCTCTGTGCATTCAGCAGTTACAGAAATCTATAGCATGGGAAAAATCTATTATGAAAGTTGTAAGTGGTTTTAATTTTATTTTTTTTTAAATACTGTAGCTAAACTATTTTTGCTATATCCCATTTTCCCACTTCGGGCATTTTAAGATACCATGGATAATGGATTTCTTATTACTGCATGTAAAACTTAACAGGGTTAAACTGTACATGGTGCACAGATAAATATAAGCCTTGTCTCTTGCTTGCCAAATTGAGCAGCCTGAACTTTCTAAGATAAAAAGCCCCTGTAACTGGTTGCTTTATTTAAGATGGTAATTACTCTTTGTTGTTAACGTTTAGGTGAAAAAGAGTAATTTCTGGAACCGTCTGATGAAAGGCACTCTATCTGATGGAGTATTTC
Source organism: Xenus cinereus (assembly GCA_025774025.1). NCBI lineage: Eukaryota > Metazoa > Chordata > Aves > Charadriiformes > Scolopacidae > Xenus > Xenus cinereus. The sequence continues at coordinate 180,835 of JAOXJK010000077.1, forward strand.
TGTCTCACCCATGACATAAGCTTCATGGAGGTTCAACGTCACGTATCCCAATTGAGATGCTCCAAACGTGCGGCTTCTTTGCATGCACACTGCTCACATCTGAACATACAAATTGGGCAAGCGTGTGAGCAGATAGGCTGAAAAACCTGTTGTTTCCTTGTACAATTAACAAGTAGATCTGTGTTAACTGCGTATACAAAGAAGGCAGGCAAAATACGTGTCAAAATTTGCATGCATCTTTGAACCTCAAATTTCTGAAAACTATTACTACAGCAATAGTGATTACGACGTGATTATGTATTGCCAGTGCTATGTAGCGAGTGGCAAAAATGATTCTTCCATTAGTGGTCTTTTCCCTAATTTTTTAATTTCTGCCAGTCATATACAGAATCTAATTACATCTGGACAATTAAAAGGATGATTTAAATAAAAACTATAGTGTAAGGCTGTATCTCTGAGTTTATAAAGCTAGAAGTTTAAAGCTGTATCTTTAGAGCAAAGAGTTTCTGAATTTAGTAGGAGCACCTGAAAGGCATTTGACGTTTCAAGGTGTATTGATATATTATCCAGAAAAAATATATAATATCGTTCTCAATTTAATTGAAATGTTCTATGAATTTAATTGCACAGTAAACATAAGTATTGGGTGAAAACATGTGGAGATCTTTAAGTTCCTAAAAAGTAAGTCCAGATAGAGAAGAGTATCAAAATCACATGATGTATGTAAGAAAATTGACAATACATTAGATACTTTTAAGTTAGTGTGAATTTATAGGAAGTTCTAGGATCGTTTGTTTTGCCTTAGTGAATTTGTTCATGTTGGCCTTTGCATAAGATTACTTACTGATTATTATTTAAAAATACTGTTGTAAAAGAAATTATTTTTATGAAATAGCAATGTATATGTGCACTATGGGCATAAATGAAGATTCCTGAGTTAGTATGTGTGGGGCCAAGTGATTTTGGTGGGTATAGGATAGCTTTACTTCTCATGGACATTAATTGAAATATAAAAAGTCTTCATAGTTTTGTGTGCTGTAGGACACTTATCTTAGAACAAATTGCTTTTCAAACGTGTTCCTAAACGTAGCTTTTAGATTGTTTCCTCACATACTGCACATATTCTTTTACAGATGTGATCGTTAGTAGACTCTGTGGTAAAATGAAGGGAAAATAATTTTTAGAGTGAATCTGTGTGTTTGCAGGGGAAGGGTAACTAAGGTACCATTCCTGTGTTTCAAATTTTTAAAAATTAATTAAAGCCATTATTCATGTATTCTAGTATTGCCAAATTTGTCGAAAGGGAGATAACGAGGAACTGCTGCTCCTTTGTGACGGCTGCGATAAAGGCTGCCATACCTACTGCCACAGACCCAAGATCACCACCATACCAGAGGGTGACTGGTTTTGTCCCGCCTGCATCGCAAAGGTAACACTAACCACAAAGGGCAAGTGGCTTAGAGTCGCCTTTTCCTAGATGCTAGAGTTACAGGTCTAGCAGTCCTTGATTCAATTAAAATGATGTGCATGTGTTTTATGTTGGGCTGCCATTAAATAATGAGATTAATAGTTTATTTAACTTGGATTTTAGTGGCAGAAAAGGTTACAGTTTTATTTGATTTAAACTGTATTTTTTTTAATGTGAGCAGATACAGAATTTTCTGGCTGATTCAATACTATAGTGTTTTATTTCTCTTTTAGAATTTTTTCAGTATGTGTCTTTGGAGATTCATTCTAAGTGTTGACAGACAAGTGTCCTAGTTCTGTTTGAAAAGAAAAATTGGAGAAAATACTTAGTAAATTTTTTTTGTGATTTTTGTACAGCATACCTTAGTTTTACTTTTTTGATAGACAGTAAATTTGAGAGAGGCTACATATGTTTCCTGTTTGAGGTTTGTTTTTTCCCCCTCCCAAGAAAAACAGTCTACATAGAACTCTACGATAATTCTAATCAATTGACTGAATCAGCAGTTAGTATTGTTTAAAAATCTACAATTTTCCCATCCCTAGTTAGTACTTAAATTAAATGCATTTATTGCTAAGCTTGTTGGTTATGTTGTCTACCATCACCTGTGAATACTGCAACCAAAGAAGTAGCTTTACAGTAAATACTTGATTTTGTATTTTCTGTGGGTGTTTTCAATGTGATCCTTTTTTCTGTACACCTTTCACAAAGCAGTAAGAAAGACAAATTGTTTTTTAAACTATTATATGCAACAGAAGTAATAAAAACAGGTTACTGTTGAGAATTGATGTGTAGTAGCTTCTAAGGTGCTAACCCATGATATAACTTTCTCTGTTGTATTACAGCTTACCTTGTTATAAAGATAGAAGTTACCCTATCATCCTGTAACTTACCTGTCACTTCTCTTGATATATCTCCCCTACCTCCTCTCCCTCCCCAAATAACTACTGGGTTTAATATAACGGGAAAATGGGGTATTTTCTCAGTTTTGGTGGGGTTTTTTTCTGTCCCAAATTTGGCTGAAAGCTGGAGATTTAAAGGTGCCAGAAATTTATGGTGGAATTCCCACAGAACTTTTAACACATGTTGAATATTGGTTTGAAATTATGCAAAAAATATAAACAATTGTGCTGGATACTAGGTATAAACTATGCCATCCTAATTTAACGCAACTTTTTTTTTTTCTTGTCTAAAACAAGAAAAACATCAACATCCGTTGTTCCTACCTGCTTAGAATTAATACTCACAGAACATGTCTCAAAGACAAGCCTTAGGTGGTGATAGTTGATCTGTTCTCATTGCCTAATATAAGGCAATGTTTTTAACCACATGGCTGAAAATCAACGTTCCTCTTCAACTGCCACGGGAACTGACATACTTGACTGGTTTCTGTCCTTGGACCAAGAACAGAGTAGCGTTAAGAAAGTACAATTATTTACAAATCTTTCTAGCATTCTGTGTTAAGCAAAAGGAATTCTATACACAACATACATTTGTGCATTCATTCATCATCTGATTTGTACAAACTAACTACTTTTTTCACTATGGTAGTTACAATCAATGCCAAATGTGTAAGAAAGTTATTTGTGACATTCCTGAAAAAAAGCAATTGTGTAATAACGGTTTCCAGTAGCTAGCAAAATTTGCATATTCTTAACTCTGAAAAAGTGTGTTAAAAAAATATAGGTTTAGACAACTTTAAAACCAAATAGTATTTCGATAGGAGAATATAAAATATAAATGTTAACAGTTCAAAAATTGCTCAAACTATCTAAAGTAGTTCTAGTAGCACAGGCAGCGTTTTGCTGTCTGTCATTAATAACAGAGGTTTCTGTAATTTCTTGGTTATTGCTTACTTCAGTTCTCTCTATTGTAGGCAAGTGGTCAAACTCTAAAAATAAAAAAACTTCAAATCAAAGGGAAAAAAAGTAATGAACAAAAGAGAAGCAGGAAATTAGCAGGAGATACAGAGGATGAAGACTCTGCAACTACAAGCGCCTCCTTAAAAAGAGGAAAAACAGACCCTAAAAAAAGAAAAATGGATGAAAATGTTGCTGTAAGCCAATTAAAGCCAGAAAATTTCACAGCTATTAAGAAACCTAAAAGAGATGACTCCAAGGACCTGGCTATATGCAGGTAAAGTGACAAATTCTAAACTTGGGTAAGTGGTGTTGAAACAAGTAGTGCCTCATTCCTTCTACCTGTATTCTGGGGAACAAACACGCAATTCTTTGTCAGAGATCCCATACGGGTTGTGATAATTCGAGGGTATATAGAAAGGATTTAATATGTGCATGCTGGAGTAACTGCTGTACTTGGTAATGAATCCCAAGAGGAAAGTCCCTGATGTTAGAACGAGGTCTGTGAAATCTGCTCCTCTGTGCCCTCCCCAGAACGGGAGGAAGGAACCCCGATAGCAGCGGTACCCACAGCCTCCTCCTTCCCACCCGTCGTGTCCAAAAGGCGTTGCCTTACAGGGGAGGAGCCGGTAACAGCAATGCGTCTGCTTCTGCCGTACTGCTGGTCGGTCAAAGGGGACGTAGCTTGGCCACATCACAATTTTGGAAAGCTGGTATTAGCACCTGTTTTACTGGTTTGCAAATGGTTCACAGTGAGCTCCAAAGTTTTGAGGTTGCCCAGTGTCGATCACTAGAATTTCCTCTGACGTAGGTTGTCTGGAGAGAACTTAATGCTATTTTAAATACTCAGTTAAGATGTCTGTCCTTATCGACGCTGTTCTCAGCTTTGCACAGGGCACAGAATAAAGTGCTTTCCTTCTATGAAGTGAATAGGTTGGCAGAACACGGTGAGCTTACAGAACAGTGAAAAACCTCTGTGACTACATTAACAGCTTAAAAATAATTGATTTAAAACCTTATTTTATTCAGCATGATTCTCTCAGAATTGGAAACTCATGAAGATGCCTGGCCGTTCTTACTTCCTGTAAACTTGAAACTTGTTCCTGGTTATAAGAAAGTTATCAAAAAACCTATGGACTTCTCCACCATCAGAGACAAGCTAAGTAGTGGACAGTAAGTAAACCTGTTGTAAATTTTATTTCACGTTTTAAAAATATTTAAACAGTACACTTCTTAAAATTAGTTAAAGCATTTTGATCTGCCTGCTCTGGCACCTCTGTGATTACTTTTACAGTCAAAAATTCTTACCTGTATGCTTTTGTCTTTGCCATATCTAAGTGAAACAGCCTGTCAGGTGGGAGACCCTGTGGAACTGGCTGAAAAACAATAAAACTGCACAAAATCCATCAACAGGAAAAACTTTTTTTCCTCATCTTTCCTCATTGAGACATCTTAGTGTTATTGTATGTAAGCAAGAAACAACCGCGTGGGCTTAAACTCATGGAGTCCCTGTGAATCATGTTGTGGCTGTGGAGTGAATGGGGCCCCTGCTCCGGGAAGGCGGGTAACGTTCCCGTAGTGGTGGTCAGGCATTTAGTAAGTCCTAGAATTAGACTGCAAAACTTTTTAAAAAAGAAAAGGACACTAGATGCCTCTGTTCCCCTTCCCACCTTGTTACATCCCTCTGCTCTAATGACGCCCCACCACCAAAGAAAATGTTGTCATCCATAAAGATCGATCCTCTTCGGTGTCTGTCAGCTCCACACAACGCAGATTCCTGGGACACAAGGGGCTTTTTAACCTCTTCAGGCTTTTTCTCCCTTGAATCTGAGATTTGAATGCCCCACGCATGCTCATTGGTATTGGTAGACTTGTATCTTTCACTGTCTTTTTAATAAATCCTGTGAATATTGGATCGCTGTTTGGGCCACGTATGTTCAGGATAATACAAAGAATAACAAAGACAATGTTACAGGACTGAGCTGGGCAGCCTTTTTTTGTACCTGATTGTTCCTCTTTTAGGTAAATGCAGCAATACCCAACGCTTACTTTGCAAGGCCTTGAGCCCAAGAATAGATGAATAAATGGAAAATGCTATAGCGTTTTAACTAGAAAGCTATTGAAGGGAAAGGGGAAGTAAATTTAAAAAAAGTTAATTTTCCAGTACAGGCTTGAAGTTCTATCTTTCAGAGTTTTTGAGGAAAATGACAAATACAATGATGAGAGAGTATTTCCTTCCACTAATGTTCATTTTCAGGTCAATATTTAAATTAGAATTAAAAAATTAAAAGTATAATTAACATGTAAAGCATTCATTGAATGTTCCGTGGGATGTTGTCATTCACTGATGTTAAGGTAGCTCTTTCTCATGTAGTTGAAGTGTTTTTCCCCTTTGATTCTCCATGTTCCAAAAATCATTCACCTTTTTCTTCTTTCAGGTACCCTAATCTTGAAGCATTTTCGCTAGATGTCAGGCTTGTTTTTGACAACTGTGAAACCTTTAATGAAGACGATTCTGACATAGGCAGGGCTGGCCACAACATGAGGAAGTATTTTGAAAAAAAATGGACAGAGATTTTCAAAGTGAGCTGAAGTTACCAGAACTCTTTTTTCTTCTTCTTCTTTTTTTTTTTTTCATTAAATGAGGACTGATAAGACCAGCAATGTGAACTGTATTTACATGAAAGTGCAAGGCACATGCATAACTAATGACTGTTTTTTTCCTTTGAAGTGTCACAGGGTTGTGATACTAGTTCTAAAGGCTTCACTCCTACAGCAACCATGGCCCCTTGGTTATTGGTTTGTGTGTTTTAACAAACTAATTTAGGTAGAACAGGGAAGCACACCCAAAGAATTTCAAAGAAAGGGGTGTTAATAGTGCAATAGCAATTTAAAATATATCAAAACGCACTGAATATTCAACCACCAGAGCTCTACTCGGGGAAATGGTTCTCTTTTCCCTTTCAATAAATATCTATTTTTCATTTTTTTACTTTGTAGTTTATTTTTTAGTGAATGTATTTAATTTTATGAATTATTTATGATTATACAGCATTCAGAATCTTCGTTTTCTGTGAAAAGGAAGAATTAGAAAATTGCTTTAAATCTTGAAAATACAACAAGGAATGTTTTAAAATATAAAACAAAGCCAAGTAAAACTGTTTACACTGATGTGCTGTAAAAGCACTAAAAATTAAACTTTACTGTAGAGTTACAAGTACATTTATATATATGTTGCTGCATCACTTGTGTAGTTAAATGGTATTTCAAGACCATGAAGAAAAATTGAGACATGTATATACTGTTCATTATTGTTTATATTAAGTCTTGTTTTAAATATGTATGATGTGTACATATTGTTTGCAGACATTATTGTTTATGCCTTAGGAGGACGGTAGCATTTTATTTTAGTCTTAATTATAGCTATATGGCTTGTACAGTAATTATCCTCTACCAACACTGTGGAGTCTCCTTAATCTTGGTAGTGCCTGCCTTTAAAACAGGGTGTAGGGGATATTAGTTTTCCATTTTTCTATTTTGTTATATAATTTCAAGCCACCACGGCCTCAAATTCAAGTATAATCATTTGTATCCATGTGGAATAAAATTGTGACAATTTCCTACGCACACAGTATTTTTTCATAGAAACATTTCCCTCCATTTGCCTTGCCACAGAAATAACAAAAGACATTTGTAACCACTGTGTTTTATCTACTGTGTGTTGTGGTGGCCTGTTGGGGCAGATAGATCAGAATTTTTTTTGTACTAATGTAAGAGTACTTGAAGTTTTATTTGAAAGAAATGTTGTGGAAAGGTAGCATTCTTTTTCTTTTCCTTTTTTAGGAGTGTTATTTTTCACTAGTATGTGTGGCACGGATACAATAAAAGACTGTTTTGCAAACCAGATTTTCTTGGCGATTTTAATACTTCAGGTCCTGTCTATACAGGAATTTTTTTAATAATATCTTGGGAGTCTTGCATTTAACGTTCAGTTCTTATTATGATGTATCTAATTCTCCTGGCCTTTTAGTGGTAATTCAAAGCAATTGCCAAGCAGTCTGAGTACAGCTGAACCACCTCTTGGAATGAGCATAAATACCATCAACTCAGGCCTTCAGGTGAAGCCATTGGGCTGCCCGGTATTTGACCTGTTCCTGCCAGTCCTGTTTTGCACTGGGAATGTGTGTGATAACCTAAACACACGCCACATGGAGTGCTTCTTAAAACTACTGTCCGTGCAAGGTTTTGTCCTTTTCTCGGTCTGTAGAAGGGCACGAGTCATAATCCTTGCTCCGGCTGAAGAAAACAGAGGAATTACAAATGAGTATTGTGGGACCCCAATACCTATTGCTCCCTCGCTAAGTCATGTTTTGGGGTTTTTTTGGAGGGGGAGGTCTTGTGTTTTGCTTTTAAACTAGGCCTGCCATGTTTGAGTCTTAGAGCCTTGTTTTATACACTCCCTTGCCATTGTACTTCTTGTCTCTGCTGAGAAGGAACAGTCAGTGCCTGGTTTTTAATATTTTTGTTTTCGTTGCCGTCCTCAGAACATCTTGCTCAACGATATTTTTCTTTTCTAAAGTCCTGTTAGAATAATTCATGTTACCTAGAATAAAACATTCACATTTGGGTGTCAGGCAGTCTTGCATTCTAACATCAGCTCTACCACCAACTGCTTCATGCCTTTCCTTTTCATCACCTTTCTGAAGACTTCAATAGAAAGGTTTACTCGTGTTCCAGAGATGTGAAGATTAATCACTGTTCTGAACATAGGATGGTAGGCTTTCAAGAGTGTTACAAGTATGCTTAAATTATTGGGAAAACTATTTCTTTGATGCAGAACAGTTCTTATTTCTCAGTTTCTGTACTGGTTGATGCTTTATCTGCTGTACTAGATCTAATACTAGCTTTCTGAAAAGTCAGAACAACGTCACCAGCTATACTGTATACACAGCTGCATTTTTTTCAGCTTTTGCCCTAATTCAGCTGAACAGCAGAGAAAGTTAAAGCAGTAACAGCTACCATAGCTGTGACAGTGAGGCAATCATCGCCTCTCTTAACTTGACATTACCAATCTGTTGCTTTGCAGCCAGTGTCTTCACTACTATTTCAGTAAAATTAAATTTTCGGGAATAATTATATTTGAATGGTAAGCCTGAATCATCATGCTGTTACGTATCTCCATAGAAAAGAGCAGGGATTTAATCACTAGAAAAATGTGCTTAACTTTTCTTCTTTGCTAACTTTCTCTCCTGTTGATGTTTCTGTTTGTCTGTTTTCATAGAGGAAAAGTTTTCAAGTGTGCTCTCTTCCTTTCTGAACAAATTATGCTGGTCTTAGTACAGAGAATTTATTGGCAAGCTTTCAAACTCTTTATTTTCAAGTACTGTTAATGGTGCTCAATGAAGACTTTTCTGGTTGTGAAGGTGTGTTCTCTTTTTGTCTCTTGGCATCTCTTTGAAAAAAACTGGATGATATAAAACCAGCTGAAAATTAGAAGTTGCAGTTGTCTTGGATAACATACCTGTCTTTAAACAGAGATTGTTCTTTAATCTTTTTATATGATTTCTGTAGTTCCCTAATGACTATTAGAAGGGTAGAGGTGCTCTGATGTGAGTAGGCACAGACATCTGAGGAACAGTTATTTTAATATAATATGTTGAGTCGGTGGCCTAGGGGAGTTTGTTTATTAGACTTGTATCATTCCTAGAGGTCTTAGATTTACCAAAACATGCCTGCAAACTTGAGGGCTAAAGACTGAAATCAGGAACACCGCAATTATGCTATTTGATTTTGTAGCTCTCTCTGAACTACCTTGAGCTTACAACTTGAAAGTTAACCAGAAAATTCTACAGCTGGTATGAACATTCAGAAAAACAAATGTGTTACACAAATTTCTGTTGCTTGTGTTGTCCAAACTAAACATCATTCTTAGAACTAACAGCTAAACTTCTAGGCGTGTCACCAATTCTCAATGTCTTATTCTGAAAGTAGTTTCAAGTTTCCCATCTGTAAAATATTGTGGAGCAGTCTTTAGGTGCATTGGCCTGGTATTCACAATCCACACAATTTAGGTGTGTGGTTTTCAACTGTCCACCCTCTTCAGTAAGGAAGTCTCTAACGATTGATACAAAGATCTTTTCAGAGAATAAAGTGTTCTATTTAGTAATGTATAATCTTATGGATTGCTAAATCGGTGAAGCACATATGTAATAGACTGAATATACTAGCCATCAGCTAGGGTTTAGAATAATTAACAGGCAGTCATCAGCCAGTGAATCAAATAGCATGCAATCAGGTACCAGCTACCATAAAAGAATGCAAGATCGTATGGATTCAAACGTGGGTGGCAGACCATTTACATACAAGGGGGTGGGCAAAGAGTGACTCCAAGAAAGCAACTTGGTTTTCCTCCAAAAACCTACATGTCACGATAAACCATTGATTTTGCATCAGTTGCTAAGCTCGTGTCTGGCTATGAAAATGGCAATGATGTAATTTCCTGATAGATGATGGGGTTGGGGAAGTTGTACTGGTTTGAAACCCCTTTAATTAAGTTGTTAATAGCCGGTAACTTAACACACTCACGTGCAGGCTCACGGCCCGGTGGGAGGGCGGCTCGGGGCCGCACTGGGGCAGGGAAAGGCCGCCGTCATCTCCCGTTCCACCGACGCCATCCCGCCAAGCGCTGAGGCGTGGGGCCTTGTGGCGACCGCCTCTGCCCCGAGCTGGTCAGCTCTGGAGAGCCGGCAGCCCTGAGGCGATTCCCAGGGCAGGTACCGAGCCCCTGCGGGGCCTGCACACCACGGCTGGGCGGATAAAAGGATCCGGGCCCCCAGATCTGAAACGTGGGAAAGGTTTGGACAAGAGTTGAGACCGCGGTGGGTTAAAACCAGCCCCGCGCCGGCGTCGCCTCAGGAAGGGGAATGGCGGTGGCAGGGCGGGGCCGCTCCAGCGCGGCAGCGCCTTCTCCCCCCCGCCCTTGGCGCCGTGGTGCGGCCCGGGCCGGCTGCTCCTGCGCCGGGCCGGCTGCTCCTGCGCCGGGCCGCACCACGCTGAGACGCGCGGGGGGGAGGTTCTAGAGGGAGCGCTGGGCGTGCGCAGCGGCGCTTCCCGGGGCAGCGGGAGCGGGCGGTGGCGGGTCCGAGTCCTGCCAC
>JAOXJK010000077.1:194490-226418 GCA_025774025.1 Xenus cinereus
TATCCTGTTATTTTTGGTTGCTAGTCTTTTTTTTTTTTTTTTTTTTTTTTGAAGTTAATGCAAACTCAAGAAGCTTTAATTTTTACTGGGTTATCTTTCATCTAAATCCTGATTTATTTTTTTTTTAAGTTCACTGAAGTGTTTTCATTGATTTAACATTAAATCAGGATGCATTGCATACTGCATGCATCTGGTTTCTAAACAGTGGGTCACCAAAGTATGATACGTAATATACAGTTAGTTAGTGGAGCCTGACTGTGCTGTGTGCCTTATATATCAGGATACAGAGTGGCCATTAGTGAAGTATTTAATTGCAAGGCTCTTTGGAGTTCAGGAAAGTCTTAGAAGCTTGATAGTAATCCAGCAATCAGAGAGTTTGGAAACTCTTGACATATCTTGAGCCCATACAGTTTAAGACATAACGGTGACAGAAAGGAGCGGTGGGGCTGAGTTCAGTATGACTGTCAGTGTTTCACCTGGGTTTCCAATAAGCCTTAAAGGCCAAACAGGTGAGGGGTTTAGTGATGATGCACAGTCTATGTTTCGGTAAAGTCTTCAGGCCAGTTGCGATCTGTATGTGGGCAAGACGATCTCTCTAAAGTTACGAAAGAACTCAAGAATTTGAGAGAATTGATGAGATCTATCCTGTAGGATGAGGGAGCAGCCATTTCTAAAAGCCAAACTTACTTGGTTTTGGCAGTCCCCTGTCAAGCACGTTACTGCTTTTGTGGAAATTTTTTCAGAATGATTGATAATCGGGTGGCAATTACGACAACGGTATCCGGTTACTCCTTATCAGCTCCACTGTTGTAATTGACTGTCTGTTCAAATTGTGAAGTAAGATGGCTACTTAAATCATCTCTATGATGGATGTGAACACCATGAAAGCAATTTAATTTATGTGTATTTCTTAGTAGCTAAGATGCTGATATCTGACCTGAAAGTCTTAAAAGCATACTCTGAGTGTGTGTAGTACTATTTCTTACACTGTTAAGTTTTCAGAGTGAATCTGCATGGTTTCTGTGTGAAAGAAGAAAAGTTTTAAAAGCTGCGCTAAGGAAAAAAGAATTGGACATATAAAACCAGGAAGCACTGTGGTGAATTTGATAGTATTCTTAATGATAGAATTAAGGGAGCCAATGCTTTTTTGAAGGTCTTGAGTCTGATTAGAGAGATTCTTAGGAAAGTTTATTGACTTGTCTTCTGTGTCATTAAGTTTGCCACCTCTGGCAGTAAATAAAATTTCTGTTAGCAAAAGAGAATGAGCAGCTGTACTACAAAATATAATGACAGAGTAAATAAGACTAATATTTCTTGCTCTATGACTGTTGCTTATGGCTGTGGTTTTTTTCCCTGCACTTAAAGATCCAACTGTGTGTGCTGGGCCAGATCTAGTGTCTGTTAAAAGGAGCGAGACACTTCCAATTGACGTTAGTTACTGTCAGCTAAGCTGAAGGGTGTTAGGCTGACCCCCCTCCCTTCCTAAGGATTGACCACACTTCCATATCTGCTAGGAATTTGTCGTTAAGATCAGTTTTACAAGTGCTTTGGCTGACTTAATTAAAATATAGAAAGCACTTTGTTGAAATTGCTTTCTCTTGTGTATGAGTAGTCCAGAATTAATGCTATATCATAAATCACAAAGTATTCTGCTCAGCTAGAGACTATCAATGGGTTAGTGGGTGTTCTCTTTTGTTCCCTGTTTGTGTACATGTAAATCTGTGTTATGATAGTTGTGTATTTGTCTTTGACTTTTAAAATTTGTCCTGCTATAGAATTTTAACAGTGCATTGTGCCTTTCAAATGGTAAGTCCATGTGGATTGTCTTTAGTTTAAAAATTATTTTATCATTCAGTTAAAATGATTGCCTTGGGGCGCCATCTCACGTTTCTCCTGCAGTCAAAGAGCAGCTCCTGGTTCCTGCAGTTGTGCTTATTTTGCATCTTTTTCCACAGTTGGTGTGAGTTTCTTCCCTTTCTGTTACCAAGTTCCAAAGTGCAAAGCTTACAGCAGTTTGACTTATTGTATCAGATTGCATTTTAGAGATACCACTTCTTCAGAACATTACTTATTCTAAATTCAAATCCCATGTACTTTTGCTTTTCAGATCTGGGAATGTTAAAGATGGTTCTTTGGTGGCCTGTGCATTCTCTCCTGATGGAAATTTCTTTGTCAGTGGATCATCGTGTGGTGATTTAACCATTTGGGACGATAAAATGAGATGCCTGTATAATGAAAAAGCACATGATCTTGGCGTTACCTGCTGTGATATTTCTTCACAGCCAATTTCTGGTTAGTTACTTGACTCATCAGGGGAGGAACGTGGAAAAAAAAAAAAAGAGTTATTGTATTTCTCTCTAGCTCTTGTTTTCATATTCTTTTTGACATCAATGCTCAAGATACAAATGACATTGGAGAGAGCTGATGTTTTAGAATATTCTGAATATTTTTAACTAAAAATTGTGGTCAGGTTGATGACAAGGAATGTACTTGTCAACAAATAAGGTGATTACATGCTTATGATAGTTTTCAGTAGCTAATACTCCTGCCAGGGTGTACTTAAGCCATATGTTATTGAAAGTCAACATTTTTTCTTTTTGTGTTGCTGTTTAATCACCAAGGGTTGAAACTTCTGGGATTATTGGCAGATTTACCACATTGCAAAATCTATACAAATAGTGTTTATCTGGTACAATTAAAGATGGGTTTAGATTGAGACTCTCTTTACCTGCTGAATTCAGAGCAAAATTAGAATCAGAGTTTCTCCTTGGTTCTTCATGTTCTAGACTATTTCTAACTGGTGACTCTCCTGCCTTTATAGTGGATTCGGCCACAGCTGCGTGGAAGCTCGTCAGGTCTAGAGCAGTTGTAATCTGTTAGGGCTTTCCCGTCTGACTGCAAAGTTTCATTGCTGCCCTCCTCCTGAATGAGTGAACTTAGAGAAATTACCTAGTGATACTGGTAAAAAAATCGGCAGATCTTGCTAAACTTTTCTAGTGAACCTCAGTGGAAGACAGTGTAGTCCTTCTCCTGGTTATCCTGAAGAGCTCTGTGTGTGCAACACCGTAATACCCCAAGTTGATAACCTGTAAAATAGTGTCAGAGTCTGTGTATCATGACAGAATTCTCATCCAGACCAAGTTTCCAAGTACCATGTTCTTAGTTACCAAGAAACATGTGTTTTTACGTTGTAGCTAATGCATGCTGCTCATCTCTCTGTGAGACCCAAATCTTACACTGTAAAATCCTAGCAAAAATGATGCACTTTGATGCGTTAATCTTTAACAGATTGCAGTAGCTCTGACTGTTCCTGTGAACAAACAGGTCTATGTATAGTAAGATTTTATTGTGATAACTGTATGAAATTAAAATATACTTTCTGTGGTGGAAAAATGCAGATGAAATCTCTGGGGTTATTTTTGTTAATACACTTGACAGTAAATATTTTTACATTTCTGATAAATACAGAGCTGGAAAAACAAGCCCTTAAAATGTCTGTTACAATTTTCTGATTTCTTAATCCTGGTGTTTCTTACAGGAATTCTAGGCTTTGGTACTGGCAGAGGTAATGCCTCTGAAGGATTGTTATGGTGACTTGTGTCAGGCTGGTTATGCCAGCTCAGTGGAGTAGAAGGGCAGAATAATTCGGCACAGGACTTAAGAATAAAAACAAATAAAATTGATCACGGGCTAAACCAACATGTTTAGAATGGAACACGATAATTCAGAAATGTTCTTACCCACTGAATACAGAGGGGAAAGCTATAAAACCATTACTGTTGTATGTCAGCTTTAGTGCAGTATTTCTTGAGTAGTTGGCTACACAGCAGTCATGAAACATTGCTTAGTTTATAAAAATGAAAAGTTGAACATTTAAAATTACAAAAATAGCCTGTCAGTCTCAAATTTTGTATATGTGTATGTAGTTAAGTTTGAGAACTACTGAACTGTAGAAGAAATGGATATAACCGTATAATTTAGGTTAAAACACTATATTGTTGCACTCAGTAGATAGAGGAATCAAACATTTACCATCAAGAAAACTTAAAATATGAGCCCAGTTCTGGTCCTTATCTACTTGTTCTGGAAACAGTATAATAGGGATGCCTGTTTTATACTTCTAAATGGTTTTACAAATGCTGCAGTTATTTTTGTTAACACTTTTTAAAAGTAGTACTGAGATTAAGGAAATTTACTAACTTCCAGTATAAGAATGCTGATGTCGATTACTGATCCGCTGTTATTTTCAGTGCTTCTGATTCCCATTAATATATTTGAATTTCATCAGATGGCGAACTTGGATTCAGATACTTCCAGATGGCTTCTTGCGGTCAAGATAATCAGATCAAACTCTGGCTTATTTCGCTTGCAGATTTCTTAGGTGTGTATAGTGATTTTTTTTCATATTCCAGTGTCTCAAGTCTTTCGTGACAGTTTACATCCAACTTCTCTTATACCTTGTCAAATATGTACATATGTAATAATTTACTTTTTGTATTTCTAGGTGTTGAATTAAAATATAAATGCACATTGAACGGACATTCTGCCCCAGTTCTGGCTTGTGCATTTTCTCATGATGGGCAGATGTTAGTTTCAGGGTAAGCAGTATCTTGTTTAAATTTCCTGCAGATGGCTGTCCAGGTTCATGCTTCAGCATTATAAAACAGAAAGTTCAAAAGAGTTGGAGATTTCAAAATGTATTTCCAATAATTAAGGAACAATTCCGTGACCTCCAGAGCTATTGAAGTGTCTTTACAATTGGTCTGTGTCTTGTGGGTGACTGACTTTGAAATGTGGGATGTTGCAAGCTCTGTTCTCTTGAGTATTGTAACGAGATTCATGATTTCCTGGTTTTGGGACATTTATGAGGCCTTCCATGTGGATACGCTAGCATCTATTAAAAATAGATGCAATCTTACTGTCTCTTTGTGACACCATTTAGGATTTCCTTCTCACTCAAGTGCTTTCAGGAACTTTTAAGAAAGTTAAATATCTTGAGATTTTTGTCTGTGATAGATTTGGTTGAAATTAAAAATTTCTTCACTGATCCACAGTCAGAGTATGGCAACATAAGCCTTTTTTTCCATAAAAAGTACACGGTCAAGATAACTCTATACCTGTGGTTTTGATGTCAGCCCTGCATGGAATAATGGTCAAGACCCAAATTAATCGTGAGCGCCATCAGTTAGAGACTAACATTACTACTAGTCTTTATTAGAGGGTGGAAAGGGAGTTGCCGGTGTGATTGCAAGGTCACTCTGTTACGCTTGGAAGGCCCAGGAGGGTGGCGGTGATGGGAAGATTCCTGATGCCTGGAAAGATGCAATTTACCTCCAGGAAGGGCGAGGTAGAGGATCCAGGCAGCTACAGGCCAGTCAGCCTAACACCAGTCTCTGGGACGGGTATGGAGCAAATTCTCCCAGAGGGCTTGCTTGGAAGCCCTTCTCCAGCAGGGCGTTTTGGGGACAGTAGCAGGGATTGACCAAGGGCACACCGAGCCTGGCCAACATGGCTGCCGCCTGTGAGGAGAGGCCTGGCTGCGCCAACGAGGGGAGGCATCTGAGCTGTATGGAGGCTTTTGACGTGGTCTCCCAGTGTAGTCTTATAGCCAAATTGGGGACATACAGATCAGAAAAGCAGGCTGTAAGTTGTGTGGAAAAATGATGGCACTGTCAGGCTCAAATGGCTGTTGGTGATCAGCAGCATGAAGGTAAACTGGCAGCTGCTTAGTAGTGGCTTTCCTTGGGGATCAAGCTATTGAGAGAAGAAATTATAAAGAAGGTAGACATAAGAATTTATGGGTTTATGAATATTAATGACTATATGCTTTTATTCTGCACTTCTCATGAAAAGTGCTTGATCACTTCTAAACTAAGTCGTAACTTGAAATAACAAATACAATGATTCAACTCTAAATTGTAATTGTCTTTTTTATGAAGACTTTCTAAACGGAAACAGAAGAACTCACGTCTTGCAAAGGAAAAAGAAAAGACTACAAATAGCCTGCAAATAACTGTAGAATTATACAAACCACAGGAGACAATAGCTTGCGTTGACTTTTTGCTTTGTATTCTTTTTAAGGGAGTCTTTTGCAGTATTTAAAGATTATTATGAATGTTTGTGATCTGGAGTTATTTTATTTTCCATTAGACATACAGATTATTGGTTTTGCTTATATTGTCCTGAATGAAATGTCTATCCCATAAAGTCTTTCAGGAAGCACTGCAGTCATGGTGAATAACTATGCAATTTGTATTTCATGAAATATTTTATGTATTGATTGCATTGCAGCACCATGTATTGCATTGCACTACTTCCCTGCTTTGCAAGGTTTCCACAGCGACTGGAAGTTCTGGTCATGGACAGCCAGACTCCATGTGTCTGCTCTGTAGATACCACTTGCAAAGTCATCGAGTAGACATTGGTAGAACAGATGATGGGGAGCAGTGGGAGTCGGGGCCAGTTTGTGTAAGCACTGTGCAAATCCCTTACATCGGAAATGTGCAGAGTTTTCATATTTAACTACTGTTAACTGCTGATACAGCTAATTAGTGGTGTTTTAAGGTGGGCATGGGTGCAGGGGACTTAGATACCTAAGCTTTTCATAAAGTGGTGTTAAGAAATCTGTTTGCTCTTATTTTGTTTGTGGAAAAGGTTTTTTCTTCCTCTTCTTAACTAAAAATAGTTTACTTGTTCTTCTCTGCATCATTTTAACATTGATGTGTTTTTTTTAAAAGGTCTGTGGACAAGTGTGTCATAATATATGAAACTGTAAGTATAGCATAGTCCAATATCATTCATTGGTTTGTTGTCTTCAAATATCAGCAGTGCTTCTGAAGCGTCTTATCAACATAAAGAAATATTAAAGAATAGAAACTATATAAACCCAAAATATTTACTGTGCATTTGGGGAGGGGAGCAGTTGAGGAAAAATGTCTCTAGAGAATTTATCAGTCTTTCTCACTTTTTATTTACATTTCTTTGAGGGGTTTGTTATTTGGTTTCTCTACAGTAGAGTATAAAAATATGAGCATAAACCAGAAGCATAATAATTCAAGAAAATTTTTCTGTTAAAGATAATGTATTTTCTTTAAAGTTGTTTAGGCATTTCTATAATACTGTTAGTACATCATTTGGGGTTCACCTGTAAGTGGTATTACCTTTAGTACTTCATAGTATTAATAATAATAATAATTTTGCTGAAGATGGAGGATGAACAAACTTTAAGCTTCTCCAGCTGGCTCTGTGCACACTACTATACTGATACAATTTTTTCAATTAGGGTTAAAGTTTTTCACCGACACCGAAATCACTAATTTGATACCTTCCCAATTTTTGACCCAATGATTTTGGTAGTTTGAAGCTTAGACAGTTATGTAAGAAGTCCCCTAGATTTTTAGAACCCCGGAAAGTTGAAATATGAAGAAATCCAAAACATAAATATTTCCTAATAGTATTTGTAAGCTTTTGTGGCCTTAGGTTTTTACCAAGTCAGACAATAACTTATAGCTGTTGAGAAGCGGGTACAATAAACCTTCATGGGAGGGAGAGGCTTCAACCTAAAATAGGCACTTTCCTCACAATGGACAGGTCAAAAAACTGGAGTTCTGACTGATCAATTAGTGACTCAGAATACCTTCACTCTTTTCAGTCTGCCTGTATGTGTCAAAGAAATAGCATCTTTCATAAGAAGGAAAATCTTTCAAGTCATAACTTAAAACTATGTGGAAATTCAGGAATTTGGTTTTTTAGTAGCATCTAGTGTCCAAGTAGGAGAACTACAGGTGTAATTAATTATTGGCCAAACTGAAGGATTGTAGCATGAAGTCTATTTGAATTTCAGTTGCCTCTTTTAGTTGTTTCAAATCCTGGATTTGTAAAAGAAATATTTTTATCCACATGAGCAACCATCCAATGTGGTTGTAATTAGTTCAGTTGGGAATTCTGATTGTTATGCTGGAAGTTCCGAGCTGGCTGATGATTGAAAGACAGCAGTGTTCCAGCAAATTGAATAGAGGGCTTCAAGCAGGAAATTCAGATTGCTTTTTTGACTCCGCTGCTCATCAGCTTTGGCATGGTTGTATAACTTCTCTGAGAGTAACTTCTGTCATCTTCCAAGAAGTAATATTATTCCTTATTTTGAAAGAAAGTATACAAATGAATGTTCTTTTTGTTCTTTAAGATTTAAAATCACAAATATTCTCTTACAGACTACTGGAAATATCCTTCATACTTTGTCGCAGCATACCAGGTAAGAATTGAGTATGATTGTTCTGTTTTACTGTTAATAAATTAAAGAAAGTAAATCCCTTTCTTGTGAATTTTCACACATCTATTTTTATTTGTAGATATGTTACAACTTGTGCTTTTGCACCACATAGTTCCTTACTTGCCACAGGTTCAATGGATAAAACTGTGAAAATATGGCAGTTTGACCTTAAGCAACCCTGTGCAGGTTAGTGTGTGAACATCTTCTGAAGATGCAAAAAAAACCCCAATTTTTCTTACATGCAGTTAGTTTGTAACCTAAGGATTATGTGCATGTTATTTATCTTTTCTCTGAATTGATCTTGTTAATGTCCTACAGAGATACTATCTTACTGTTTTTTAAAGAAAATATGTACTAGGAGTATTTTAACTTGATTCATCTGCTGTATCTTCTTTTCTGATATTTGCCATTTATTACTCTCTGGAGATCATTTAAGAGATGAATATTATTCCCAGAGAGCTGAAAGACTTGGGACAAGTATCATGGGCAATGAGTTAAACAGAAGATATGCTAATTGAAAGCATAATTGTCAGCTAAAAATACAGCTTATCAGTTGTTATGTGAAAAAAAGAAAGAAAATTAATGTTACAAAATACATTGGCACCTTAAGTATGTGCAACAAAGATACATAGGTCTTTGTTCAAAGCTCCAGAGTAGGTTTTTACTTTGTTCTGCTTTTCTAAGGAGGTGTGAGACTTGGTTTCAGTGTCTGCTGATGCTTTTCTGTCTTTTAGTTAAATTCAGATTTCATGGAAGTTTAGGCATCAGAGAGAATCCTCTAAACTTTGAAAATTGATTGGTAAAAGACAAACCCAAATTATTGCATCCCACTGCAGTAAATATCTAATAAGCATTTCTTATATTAGGTGTTGGGAATGTATAGTACTGAGAACATTTGAAAAACAGCGTTCGTTACTGCCATTGCTCTTAGAACTGGGATTTTTTTGGTTGATGGTTTTTTGAGGGTGGAGCGTTGTTTATTTTTTCTATTTAAAACTGTTTTTATCTTTCCTTTCCAAAGCAAATACTGTAGAAAATGAATCTAAGGTGGCTGTTGAGGCCTGGTCAGAGGACGATGTTTCATCCTGGCTTTGTGCACAAGACTTAGCAGACTTTGTTGGGCTTTTCAAAAGGAATAACATTGATGGCAAGGAACTACTGCATCTTACTAAAGAAAGTCTGGCTAATGAATTAAAAATTGGTAAGAGTATAGAAATGCAAATAGTTTTAAGGCTTTAGAGTACATGTGGAATGTTGGAACGAAAGCGAGTTAGGAGTTCTGTACAAGGATGTTTTTTCCCCTGAAATGCATGTTACTTCATTACCAGGGCTGATAAAAACCCCTAATGGCACATTATCCACAATACTTTTTTTTGGTGTTTGTTTATACGTAGAGACATAAAAATGCACTTCCACCAACAATGCTGTGTTAAGTGATCTTACCTGCTTTTGTTTCTATTTTCCTTTTTAGATCATGTATTATTAAGCTGTGAAAAAGGAATTTCAGCTTTTGTGTATACTTAATGATTCTGACTTTGGTAAATAGGGTACTCCACAGTTTTTCCTATCAGTCTGCAAAACTGCCATGTTTATAATACTGTGTGGTGAACTACTTTGAATTTAGCCATGAAATTCTTCACTGTGCTGTTACCATAATAGGAAAACACGAGGTATGTTTTAGTTCTTACTTATTTTGGAGATGAAGCATTTTATGTTGACAATTAATAAGGATCAAGCAAAGCTTGCCTGCCTCAGACACTTTATGATTCATCAGGTGTCCTGGTTAATACATTGTCCTGTCACTTTATTGCAAAAACTGCGATTACATTTTAGGAGGAATCACAAGGAAGTGCCATATTAGAAATTATTCCAAAGCGGTAATTCTGAAATAAGAAATTTAAGGATGGTGAACTACACTGGAATTTTCTGAATATAAATTTTCTGCTAATTTGGATGACTAGATTAGGTGTAAATTATGTGCTGGTATGTTTGCCAAAGTGAGATCAAGTATAGCAAAAGGCTGGATAAGTTAATATAGCTTTTAAAAAGTACAGATTTATTTCTAGAAGTATTTTGTTCTTTGTAGGAAGACTGTTCCCTTCCTTTTGTGTGTGTGTGGTATCGGTCTGTATCACACCATAGTATCTCTGTGTATCAACTGGCTTCGTTGAATTCTGGAAATCAACAGAGATGCTGGGAATCTGTCAGGAATTGTTATCCATGAAAGACACTTGGCTTCATCGGTTTCTTGCACATTTTCTTTGACTTTGGAATAGTCTAAAACTCCGTTGCAGGAATCACCAGCTGAGGCTAATCAAATAAGACTTTAAAGTCATGTGAGACTTGAATGCAGTGTGTGTGACCAATGGTGAGAACTGACCTGCTCTGTGGGGAAAAATATCAACAAACGCATGTGTTGCCTGGTAGATTTGTAATGACTCTGTCAGGAACCATTTCAAACTCAAACAAGAAAATAAAATGTGAGTTGTGAAAGCTCGTTGTAAGGCAGGCTGTAAGATGCAAAGATAGATGTGGCTTTAGGCAGAGGACATGTAGAGTACAGGCTGATTATGGGGAGCTGTTGCTTTTCGGCTCTTTCATTTGCTGTAAAAGGATGCAGTGAGGATCGATTGTACGTACGAGCTGAAAGAGCTTCAGTATGTTCTTTACCATTATCAGGTAAAATGCTCATTGATCAGTCTCTGTTCTCAAGACTTTGGTCTTTTGCAATCCTTTTTCTTCAGTAGGTACTTTTAACACCCATCATAAGATTAAGAGTCAGATTTTCATGGGTAGCTCTAAGAAATTTTTTAAAAAGCTCTAACTGAAATAACTTACTATCTTAATAAACATAAACTACTCCACAAATATGAACTAGCATATATGCAAAGTGAAGCAATGAGTTCCACTTTAGTGGTTTTTTGAGAGACATTTTATGTACTATTCAAAGTCACCAAATAAAATCATTCAAATCAATCAGGTTTGAAGTTGTACGTGCTTGTGATTCTGCTTCTGCGTATCATTCTGCAACTATAATTGGCACAGAGTAGAAATTACAGCCTGATATATTTGACTTGAAGAATTGCTCTCTGTCTGCCACGGCTCAAGCATTTACAAAATAGGAATATACTGTCTGCCTAAAACTTACATGGTTTTCAGTGTTATTACAATTCCAGTTGAACTAAATTTTAGGAGTCTGTCACTATACAAATACTCAAATGAGCACATTCTTCCTCCCCTTGATAACCTGTTTTCTTTGCTCTAAAAATGTGACATTTACTAGTTCCATAAGATCTTTCCAAAGAGCTCATGAGTTTTTTGGACCATTTTACTTGATGATTGATAGGAGGATAGGAGGTTTTTCTTTTATTAGCTGCTTATTTATTGTCCTGTTAGTCTTTGCTTTAGCTCTGATTTGCATTTAATAAAAAGGGTATCCGCACGCCTTTGAAGACGTTTAATCTAAGAGAAAGAGATCAGCAAGTGGTTCACATAACATTTCGTTAGCTTCTTTGATTGTTTTTGACAGCTTTTTGAAAGAATGCTTCATTACCGTGCAAATGGAACTAGCCTCTTTCCAACCAAATTGTCATATAATATGAATAACACTGTATTAAAGTCTGGAAGATGTCGAGCAAAAGTAAAATGGCCATTATATACATTCTGGCTGAAAAGCTTGTGTACATTAAACAAAGTTCAGGATTTCTCATTCGCAACAGGCACAATGATACATTCATTGCAGTCCCACGACGCAGTTCAGTCTCTGAGGGAATACGCTGCTCTCCCCACGCAGAATAGATGGTGGGGGTATACTGTTCCCTGCCTGCATACTCTTTTTTCCTATCAGGCTTCCTGAATTTGTTAACCTAAGGTGAATCTTGACTTGCGTCTGCGTGCAGAGACGGGGCAGGAGGCGAGACTAAGTCTAATTTTTGGAAAACCACACCTTCGTTTTGGGGGTTAGTGCCATACAAAGCATTCTGTACTGTAATTTCACGAATTGTAAAGTTGGAGGCTTTGCAAATACTTTCCCTTCTTCTGCAGGACATTGAAGAGGCTTCATTTCATTGTCTCAATCTTGATTTGGGTTAGGTACGTAAAGAGAACAGATGATTGTCTTAAAGACAGTTCAGCCCACTCCTCACTCACTGCAGGGTGTCCTTAGAACATAAAACAAGGACGGACATGCATAAGCTGCATTTTGAAATCAGCAAAGATGTGGGGGGTTTTGTCTTCCTCTTCTGGTTTTAAGGTTTCGCTCAAGGTACATACAAATAGTATTAAGTTTATTCCTGTTTCATATCTTTATCAAGAAATTCTGAGAATGAGCTTGAAAACAACATTTTCAAGCAGAAGTTGAATAATTTGTGATTCGCCTTGCCTTACATGTTTACTGAAGGAGGGCTAAACTTTGGGGGAATCGCTCAGTATAGATTGAATGGCAAATTTCACGTGCTTTGCTTGTATCATCAAAATCTTATTTTAAGTGTTCTTCTATAGCTAGTTTTCAAAAGATGGTTCATGGATGGTTCTTTAATCCCTGACTAGGGATTCAAGCAGGAGGTAGTTAATTGATGTGTAGACTGGATGCAATAATGTTTAATCTGTTTGCATGAGAAGAATTTAGGAAAACTTGCCCATGTGATGAAGATTGCAGAAGATGCCCTCAAAATCCAGTTACTACTACAGAACTATTAGGTTCCTTTTTTGCCTGCCTTTCTGATGGTTACTTTCTTAATTTCTCTTGATTCCAAGCTGATCTTGTAGATTTTTACAAAATTGCCGTGCAAAGTCTTCCTAAGAATAAGCATGAACTTTTCTTGTGTTTCAACACTGCATTTCAATTCTTACGTTGTCTTTATCTTTACATATGTCATTACCTAATCCTTATTAAGGAAATGTAGGTTAATTTATTTCTTTTGCATATATTTTCTTTACATTGCAACAATCTTTTGTCTTTGCTGATTAAAATGACTTGCGTGTTCGTGTAACTGAGTTGTATCCCCTTGCACACATTGTTTGGGGCGGCTGAGTAGTTGTGCGGTAAAGCTGGAAGCACTGGTGTGTTAGGGCCAGTCTGCAGATGGAGTAGGGCCGTTGGTTGGGAGACTGTTGTATCAACGCTTTTAGTAGTGAAGATGGAAAATTAACTGCAGTAGGAGCTAGTATTTACCACTCCTAGATGGGAAGGAAAAATTTTAACATACTATACCCGCAGAGGTTTTTGACATAAAGCAATTTTTAGAAGGAAGATTGTTTTATGCTGATGCAAGATGAAGGTTACTGATATCTGGGACGCGTTTCCAATTTTGACAGGTTAAAATTGTAGTGTGGCAGTTTATAGAACTATAAAATTATTTTTCTCATTATCAGATTTCTTTTTTCTTTTTCTGCTCACAAGTTGGAAAGAATGGCTGCTGTCTAAAAACTCAGATGCAGCTCTTTTTTCAGATTCATGGCTATTGTATATTCTCAGTAAATAGGTAATAGCACTCAAATCAGTTTTGGGACACTTGAATAAATTTGTGGTCTTTCATGGGGGAATATGTGTTAATAGGTATTTGTGATGCCTTACATGATCATGAAAAAGAGTTTATAGCACAACGTGCTGTCCCACAAATCTCAGACCAGAGTATTCTTTCTTTAAAAAAAACCAACCCCAAACTAATGCAGTTTTCGTAGACTCAGACAAAATACTCAGGTGCCGTAGGCCATTTCTATGCAAAAGAGATTGGTTGTATTTAATTGAACTGAATGAATTAATTGAACCGAATGAATTAATTGAATCTTTACTAAAACAAAATATTCTTCCTGCTCCCAGTAACAGACCACTCTTCCCCTAGCCACCCCCACCATCAGCTACTGTCTGATAGTGAAACTGCAGATGTAAGTCATTTAATATAGCACTTTAAATAGCATAATGGAAGCACTGATGCCTTATGCTGCTTTGCAGACAGTCATGCGTTTGGGTTTTGGTATTGGTATTTGTTTTGTTTCTAGTGAATGAGAAGAATAAATTGATTCTGCACAATGTGTGGGAATAAACGTGTATTGCCACCCCCTGCCCACCTTTAGTGGCTGGAATCAAGCATTCAACTAGATTGTGAACAATCTTTTTGGCAGAGTTATTCGTAAAACATAGCTCATAAAATGTAGCCAAACTTGGTGAGAATTTATAAAATCTTTAGGTTCCCATACATTAATCTCAATATAATTTATAAGTGTAAAGCCCTACCGTGAATCCAAATTTAAGTTAGCAGCATTTGTGCTATTGTATCTAATTCTGTGCCAGACATTTAAAAAACAAAAAAGGTGTTGGGAAACTCACCTCTGACGCGGCTCTCTAGAGCTGCTCGAAGAGAAGTTAGTGAACGTTTCGCGCCCTCGGTTCAGCAGCAGCAGCGTTCGCAGAGGTGAGGTCGGGGGGAAGAGCCTCGTGCGGTGTCGTGACGCAGCTCTGGTGCCGAGACCTGCAACGGCAGCTCGGGGGGCTGTGCCACGGGGGCTTCAGCGTGTCTCGCCCAGGCGTTTTCGGGCTTGCCATTGTCTTGCCAAGGGGATTGTCCACAGTGAGGTTATTTTTTTTTAATTTTTTTTTTTTTTAAGAACGGGCAGTTGAGAGTAGATGAAGTTTTATGTGTTTTTTGATACGGTGTGAATGCGAGTGCACCTCATTATAAACGTGACGGACTTTTCTGGGGAGAGGAATGCCAGTGCACAATTTAATGTTATTTCCATTTTGGTACACGTTGCTTACACAAGTATTCCCTGAGCATTGATGTGCTGCAAGTCTAAGACCTTATCTTTTCATGAAGTGGGAACGCACAACTATGAAATGTAATTTGCAGCACACAACCATAATTGTGTTTGTAGTTTTATTTTGAGATTAGGAGGACATTAATCTTTTTTAAAAAACAGCTTGAGGCATTCTTCAGTTGTCCCTTTGTAAGGCATGAGACAGCAATACCCTACAAGAGATGTGGCATATTGTAAGGGAGATGTGAAGGACCTTGTATCACAAAAGCTAATGTGGAGGTTAAGGGAAATCGAGTGAATTATACTTTTACTGAAATGGTATGTCCTTACATTTAGCGTGACTAGGAAGGACACTGCAGTCAGTAAAAAACCAGTCAGTTCCTGTGATGTTAGTGGGATTCAGGCTTTTACTTTGTAGTTCACTTTTTTAAATCCCTGCAAACAGAGAGTCACCACGCCAGTAGTGTGTTTTGCTGTCCTGCCGGGCGTAATATTCTAGCAGAGGAGCGGTTGATGCAAACACTTGGGAAGTGAGAAGGGTGGACGCGGTGCTGGGCAGCCTGAGGCGGGCCGGACTCCGGGTGCCCAACGCCTGGGGCTGGGAGTGGAGTAAATACCACAGCATCCTCATCTTTTCGTGTAATGCCCCACCACCAGCAGAGTCCTTGTGCTCAGAGTGCTCAGCCTCGTTGAAATTAGACTTTTTGAGAGTTCAAGCAACATCTGAATGCCTTCTACTGATCTTGTGACAAATGTAGCACTTTTTGTCTGTAATGGTGACCAACCGTGCTATGGCTGAGCTGTTTGCGGTGGTGGCCAGGGGCATCCGTGCCTGTGTTGGGTGGGGGTGTCTCCTGTACCTCCTACCCTCTTTGTCTTACATGTCTTCGTTGTCATCTTCATGTATGGATACCTTTTCAGAATCGCTAGGCCTGCGCAGCAAAGTCCTCCAGAAAATTGAAGAATTGAGGATGAAAATGATCTCTGCTTCTGTTACTGCCCCTGATGAGTTCTTATGTCCTATCACAAGGGAGCTTATGAAGGAACCCGTCATTGCAGCAGGTATGTCTTTAAATTCTGTTGACTAAAATGAATTAAGGGTAAAGATGGGTGTGGGAACACAAAAATGGGTGTGTCTTACCAGCTGTAGAAAGATAAACTATTCTAAATAGCTGTTGCAGCAAAATAGAACTGTGGTAAATGTTTAATTTGCCAAATTATCTGATAGGGAGAAAAGTACTGTATGGAGCAATGCACTTAGTGTCAGCTCTGCTGATGAGGCTGTATAGATTATTTTTTTTAAATGTTCCTTCCTCTATGGGCCCTTGCAAATACAATTACAAAGCTAACAGGGCTGTCTCAGTGCAAAAGGGATTTGTGCACATGGGGGGAAACCCAAAAACTAGGCTCGTTACTACTTTTAGCACACCATGTATATGGCACTTAAAGTTGACAGAATGAGAGTCAATTAAATTCAACAAGCCCTTGGAACTGACATATGCAAGGAGCAGAAGATGTTACGTAGTTAAAATATTTTATGAAGAACTAGTGTTTCATAGTTCTAATCTTGGGGGGGCATGTGATCGTCAAAAGATCAGTGTATTTTTTTGATGCTCTGTAAACAGTGGCTGACTGCATACAGTTTCGAGGTATCAGGCCAGAGTTTGGAGAATTTAAAGCGTTCAAAATACGAAAGCATTTGCTAACAGCTAGTGCTAAGCACCGCGCTTAACGGGGCTCGAGCCTCTAAGCAATAGCAGTAGGAGGACAGTCTTGCTGCTGCTATTTTTAAATATGTAATTTTGAAATAAGGATACATAGTTTTAGAGCAGGACAGTTTTGTTGAAAAGCTGAAAATTGCTGCCAGTAACTATTCACTTGTATATCATAAAATCAAATAGGCATTTTTAAGAGAAACAACCTCTTAAAAGTTCACAGCATGTGTGATCAAGTGCGGTAGTTGGTATCCGATAACTACTGCCCCCTGTGTTACACAGGGTTCCGCTGCCGTTCAGAGCACAGTGGGCAAATCTGGGCATTCCTCACACTGCTTTAGTTTGTAGAAATTGCTGACTATTAACAGCAATGCTCGGGATTGCAGCAGGACAGGTTGGATGATGGCCAGACAGGGTCTGTCCTCGGGCAGGTCTGTATTCACCAGGTGGTTCCCTCGCTGCCCGGCGTCACAGCACTGGAGTTCCTGGAGGGTGGGCCTTTGGCAGCAGCGCTGACAATTGCTTTTTACAGCCTCATAATGAACTTTAGCTGTGCTGTCTGTAATTCTGAACTGCAGCTACAGAAACAGGAAGACTTCATGTAATCTGGGGCTGTTTAGCACTTGTGCGCTTTAGTCACAAGTTCGTGTGCAAATGTGGCTTAATCCCTTGGCCTGAGGAGAGCCAGCCCCTTGGGCGGGAAAGGCCTGGTTCAGCAAGTCTGCTGCCCGGCTCTGGGGCCGACAGACCTGGCCACAAAGCACTGCACAACCCCCCAGGATTTTTCAAACCATGCTCTGCTTTGTAGTCACCACTGAACTGCTGCAGCTGGGGCTTACTGGTGCGCTCGTTAGTTTCCTGAGTACAGTATAATTTTAAAAGTTGATTGAAATTTTCCTCGTAACAATGTTGTACAGAGTTTTATTGCACTACATGAAACCACATAAACTGACACAAAGATGTATGAGTTTATGGTAAAGCTTTCGCAGACCGTGTAATTTTTCTGTATCTGTCTCAAATGTCCTGTTTGGAAATATTGATTTCCTTTTAACTGTAAATAGCTAAACTCTGTACAGAGCAACAGTGCCCAGGCAGCTACAATAGAAGCTTTTGATGATTTATTTTTTTTTTGTAGATGGCTATTCCTATGAAAAGGCTGCCATAGAAAAGTGGATCAGCAATAAAAGACGATCTAGTCCCATGACAAATCTTCCTCTCCCCACTCTTGTGCTCACCCCAAACAGGACGCTAAAAATGGCCATCGGTCGCTGGCTGGAGACGCAGCAGAAACACAGTCACACAGCTTAACTTCGAAGTTGCTCGTTAAAATTGATTGAAATGAAACTGTATGTAGCTAAAGAAAATAACTGTATCAGAAACAATGGGAAAGAAAACATTGTGTTTCTGTTCTAATCTGTGGCTGTCATTTAAATGTGTGTTAGAAAGAAAATCTTCACTGTTGAGCGCTCCCGGAAAATGACTGAAAAACTTTTAAGTTATTGGTAATTTCTGTTTTAGATTCACTATTTTTACAACAACATTTTCTTAAAATTTATGAGTTTTAAGTCTTAATTTTACCAACTTAGCCTTTGAGAAGATAGGAAATAGCAAAGTATATAATCTTTTTCTAATTAAGAACCAAAAACGTCTTTCTGTGTTCCCTGTTACTGAACACGCAGCTGGAAAGGTTGGGAGAGTTTCTCCGGAAACCGGCAGTGACTGCAGCTCATCCCACAGGTATATTAATAATCTTTATTTTGTATGGAAAAAATACAGTAGCTGTGCAAAAATAGAACTACAGGACAAGACTAATATAGGACTTTTAAAAATATCAAAGAAATGGTAAACAATAAATAAGCTAAAGCGTAATGATGCAAACTCAAACAGAATTTGTAAAAATGGGTACAGCTGTTGGGGATGTACAGAGAACACCGGCCACAAGCACCACGAGAGCAGGGACCATGGGAAGGCGACCGCTGCGCCCCAGCTGCGCTCACAGGAACGTCACTGCATGGCTTGATGGTCAGAACGGTCTTGCCCGCCCGTATAAAACCTTATTTCCTCTGAAAAAATGTCACAACTTCACTCTGTCACGCAGCCACACGTACGCTTTTCCTCAAACTTTCATCTTCAACTCCATGGATTTCTCAGGTTTCCTGTAAAACCACTTCCTAAACATTGCATTGCTGTACCTTTCTCATGAATTAACAATAAATCATTTTACTTTAAGATAGCACCCAAAGGTGATTAGATAAACTATATAAAGTGCGATTATTGTTAATATGCTATAATATTGTGTTCTTCAGTGCAATAACCAATATGGTCAAAGCCTTTCAATACACATGCAAACGTCACTTTATTTTACTGGATTTCTTCTAGTTACTAAAAATAGTTATATTTACATGTCAAACCATGGCCACTTATAGCTTACTTATACACAAATTAATTATGCTTCCTAAATGTACATCATGCAACCCAAATTAGATACCAGTAGAAAAGTGATAAAATACTATCTTTGATTTTAAAAAAGCATACATATACAGATCTGAGTATTACGCAGCAAGTATCTCTTAACACTGGTTTGAAGTAAGCACTTACGCATTCTAGAGGCACGATTATTATGCGGGTGGTGAGATGTGATACAGCCAAAAGCCCAGATTAAAGCCTTATGTAAAAGAAAAGTCTTATTTACTGGTTAAATGTAGTGGAAAGGATTTCTCTGCTTGAGGTCGTAGTTTGGTGGAGTGAAGCTCCCAACTGACGCTGCTATTCCAGTTGCCGTCACTGTCCTGGGGTGGTAGGAACAGTCTGAAGTGGTTGTATCCCATTACATACTGGCCAACAGGGACCGCTGACCCAAACCGGCAAGCGACCAGCCAAGCGGTACTTTGTGCGGCAGCACCCTAGGATGTGCTGAGCTAAGCCTTACAACCCCGTAAATACACAAAGTAATAGTTACACATTTGATTCAATGAACGATCGCTTTGGTTTTGCAGATGTGACGTGACTGAGGGGGGCTTCCTTACTGCTGTGAGACTGCGCTGTCGGTACAGCATCGGGGTGTAAGTGCGACGGTTGTTTCGGTGCTCGGGTGTCCTGACAGTGGGTGGGTATTTGGCACTTGAACTCCTGGCGTTCTGCCGCTTGCACACCGTTCTGCTTGCTCTCTGCAGCACCAGCAGAGGAAATCCTAGTTTGGTAGTGTTTGGCCGAGAACTGCTCAAAATGTGCGGGCTGAAGGCCCCCAGGAGCAGCGCTGGAGGCTAATCCATCTGATGCCTGGCAGTGCCAGGTGCGGCCGGACTGAGCGCTCTGCTGCTGGAACCGCGCCGTCTTATCCGTGATGCCCATGAAGGGGGTATTGCGAGGTCTGTGCTCGGCAGCACTTCCCTGCACTGGACTGATGCTGTTCTCCTTGAGTCGAACGTCTGGGCCCTTAACACCGTCTGAAAAACTGCTGGCTGAAGGTGAGCTGCCGGTGGAACTGGCAAGAATCACGCTGCCGCAGGGAGAACTGGCAGAGGCAGCGCCGCCGACAGGACTTTGCTGCCTTGCCTCACCCAAACTCATCTGAGCGGGGGCTGCCAACCTGTCCGCGGCTTTAGACTTACTTGTGAAAGAATGAGAGGAGAGATGCTCGTGCTGCTGTGACTGGGGACACTGGCTGGACATAAACTTCTCATTGTACGGGTCAGAGCCGGGCTCTGTGGAAACGCCTCCGGGTGATAATGTGCTCGTCCCATCCAAATGCTGACTTTTGGAGTGCCGGACTGGCAAGGGGCTCTGGGGAAGATGCTGAAGAGATGATTGTGCCTTTGTATTACATTGTCCGCTTCCCATTTTTGATCCAGGCTGGCTGGAGCTCAGGTGCTGGTTAGTTTTTACAATCTGTGCCTGCTTTGTTGGCTGCAGGACCAAGCCCGGCTCTCTCAGGTATCTGTTGCCTGCCCTGCTTTGAGGGGAGGCGGGTCTGGCTTTCTGCGGAACGTCCTGAAGGGTCCTGCTGTGGGATGAAGCCGCTGAGGAACGTTGCAGCCTTTGGGGAGAGGAAGCGGGTTCATCAGGGTGTGGTAGTTCATCTTCCCTGTCTTGAGAATTAAAATTGTCCTTCACACTGACGCCCTCCTCCTCATTATCAGAGTTGTTAATTTGCTGTAGTAGCTGTGGGGACTGATGCTTCTGCTGCTGTGTCCGCTGGAGCTGTTTGCATTCCTCTTCTACTCGAGCCAGGAGACGCTTTATCTCTTGATTGCCAGGACACAATTGTGTGGCTTCACGTAAGTCAGCAAGAGCAGCAAGTAGCTTTCTGTTTAGGAAAAGAAGAAAAAGTGAACTTTATAGAAACCCGGGGCAAATCCAAGTCTCAGTGTCGCCTTCAACTAACCCACCTCCACCACTTCCATGAACTATTCTGATTTGTCATCTGCTGCTACAGGTGGTGACAATGTAAGAACTGAAATGTTCTCCAACCCAGGAAATTCTTTCCTACAGTGAAAGCGCAGAGCTGGCCCTGAGCCCTTCCCCCGTAACAGCGTTTTCAGGAAGGCACCAGAATTCTGCTGGGAACACTGGGAACTGGCACTTCGTCTCAAGCCCTTTACCATTATCTTCAGAGTAGGAAACCTGCTGAACTCTGCTTCATCACCATTTATCACCTGCTGGGAAAAGATGTGGTGAATCAAAAGGGCACCTCTCCCTACGCTTCAGCTACACCACTACAGTTTGGTATTTTTCCAGCTTAAAGAGATGGTTCCTCTTCTCTCACCTTGTTTTTCTCCGGAACCACTAATGATTCAACATCCCCTGTCCTGTAAAGGCAGCCAGTTATTCTTGCTAACAAAAGATGCAGCGCTGGAGTTTGGTGGCACGTGGCTGACAACATTCTGCTGAGTCACGTGGAGCAGCAGTTCCCAGTCTGCACTTAAAATAATCCCTCTTCATTTCAATTTGTTACTTTGTGTTCAGCGTAATAATTACCTCAATGAGTATTCAGTACTGCATTTTGGGCAGGTTGGCTTTAACTGCTACAGAGGCTTAATGCAGATGGAAAGTGCACAAGGACAATAACTTTGTGCATTCCAAATACGATGAGCAGAAAAGGAGTGACTGAAAGCGTTAGAAGTTAAAAAAAAATCTGTGCAGGCAGATGCAGAGAATGAACGGTACCTGCTGTTCCTCTTGGCTCTCGCTCTAGCGTAATAGGCTTCATAAGACTTGGGTTTCAGATCCAAGGCTTTGGTAGCAAACTCCTCAGCCATACCAAAGTCCTAATAATTTAAACAAATGTATTCATTAGACATGGACAATAAAAGAAACCTGCCTGCTCTTTATTCATGGTTCTGCTTCAAAAGTGCAGCTTGTGCTGTGCAGAAAGTCACCTTTCTCAGTTGGCAAACGCAGGTATTTTCTGAAAGACTGAGACCAGAGCTCATCTTGCAGAGACTGAATGCTTAACAGGATAAATAACCACAGAAAGCAAGGCTTTAGAATGTGTTTTGAAAAAAGGCCAGTTAAAGACCTAGGAATTTAGAGAAAAACAAGAAAAAAATAATCAGGCAATGGGTTGGACTAGTCCAGAGCTTTCTTTGATAAGATACATGAAATTTATAGAGAAGAATTGGGCTAGATGTAATGTATTTGGCCTTCGTTTAACAAGAACACAGAGTAAGAGTTCAGTAAATTGTTAAACCAAAGAGTGGAATTAGCAAAGCAGGACTGAAATGGGGACAAAGTTGGCTCTGGGGAAGATGAAGGCAGAAGCAAGTCTAATTTTTATAACAGCCATGCACAGCACAGGGCTTTCATGATACTGAATTATAACGAGCGTGATGACACAGAAGGTTGGGAAGTATTGACAGCAAAAAAAAACCATCCTGAGATACCCTGCAAGAGCAAAGCAACGTGATGAACTTGAGCTTTAGATGTCGGTGATGCACTTCAGGAGCAGCAAAACGTAAATGAGAATTTATCAGTGGGATACAGCAAGAAATGCACGTGTCACACACTCACACACACACACTAGCTGGTCACAGAGCCACTCTGCTGTTTGATGCCACTGAAAAAGCCAAATCTCAGGAAAGGCAGCTCCAGCAGAGGACGGAAGGAAGGATTGGTTCTGCTCTGCAGAGCAGCAGAACTCCCCACGTAAAGTCCTGGACATCTCTGTTTAGAAATTCTTCATGTTGGAGCAGGCACCAAGAACAACTTGGATGACCAGGGAATTAAGAAGTTACCATTTGAAAAGAGGGAACAGTTAAAGTATATTCAGAAAAATCAGAAGATTTTGCTCTGGCGGTCACTCAGGCTCCTGCCAGCCACGCGATGCCCTGGTGAGGGTACAAAGGGACAGCCAGCATACACGGGACAGCCCCAGGGACAGGTTTTGCTCTGGGGGTGCAAGGGGGAGGGTGGTGGCATTTTCCATTCAGTCTTCTAAAAGTACCAAACCCATCCGACCGTTCATCATTCCAAAAGCACTGGACTACATCAGACCGGCTGTAATGGATCCCTCATGGCAACACCCCTTCATCCTACCGACTGTCCCCATTCGCTGACACAACAAAGCCCAAAATCGGGACACAGAGAAAAGGATTTTAAAATGCAAAAATAGATGCACAAATACAAACTCGGTAATGCAGCAGAAGTCCAAGATCCCCAAAGCCAGAGAGGCAACAGACTCACAGCGAGAGCTTACGTTTGTTTTTCGGCGACATCGTGATAAATTTAGGTACAGTGAAACTCTCAGCTCATTGAATGCTTTCATTTCTTCTCCAAATCCTTCCCTCGGAAACTTCCTCAGGGCATACTGATAGCGCTGGGCTGCTTCCTTCATCTTACCTTTCTACAAATGTAGGGAACAAGAGGCTTTTCACAAACTCTTAATTTTCCAATACTGTTGACAAAAAGCACATTCGTATTTGACATCTACCAAGAGGTCAAGCAGAAAGCAGAGAGACAGGTGGGTTTTTTTTAAGAAAACCTACACAATATGAATTACAGACAGACTCAATGAGAGCACCTGCATGTTAACTAGAGCTTGTGTTTGTTTCTAAAGTCACACCGTTAATGGTATTTCACTAGGATAATACTTGCATTAATACATCTAACTCGTACCAGAAAGATTAATGTATGTACAATTAATGTCTGATACAATTCATTATTTATTTATTTCTATTTTTTTAAACCGAGCGGTCGAATATCTGGTGATGTAGTTGGTTAAAGCTCTAACTCCTGGCTGGTTCCAGCAGAGCGCGTCCTTACTCAGGTGGGGGCACCACAGAAGGGGCTCTGGCCGGGAGGGGGGTGCGAGCCCCGACCGCAGCCCGGCCACCACCTGGAGCGGGCGGGCGACCCGGCGGAGGAGGGTAAAAGAGCCAAAGTCGCTGTAATTCTGCGAAACAGAGGCTGAATGAGAGACCTGATCTGTCCCTCGGGACGCCCGAATCATCTTCCCTTGCACTGGAAATGCTCAGACTCTCCAGGAGATGCTTGGAGAACATCTCCATAATAAGCTGAAGATTTGAGACATTTTTGCTGAAAACATTTAAGTCGCGGCATGAGAACAAAAGCAAGCACTTCAGTTGACAGATGAAGAATTTTTTCTCTTCACGGGTATTTCACAAGTTAATTTACTTTCGTAAACATTGGGTGGTTTTTATTATTTAATTCATCTTAGCACTCAAAGCGGACAAAATTTACTGTTGAAACTGGCAAGGAAAGAATTTAATGTTTGTATTATTTTATTCAGCTGGAGAGCTGAAAAGTAGTTATTGCATACTGTGAGCACACTCAAATACATGTTACTCCGCAAAATAACTATCAATTTAAAACACTTTGGCAAATAAATGAATCAAAGTATACTGGAGAACTTTGAACAAGCTAAATTGCTACCACAGCTCTTGCGAGCCCATACAAATTACTATAATAAAATGAAGCACTCTCAGAGTAGACACCAGCAGGGAATTCACCCTCTTGTACCAAACTGTAAAACATACGAGCAGCAAGTCCTGCCGTGTTCAGGGAGGGTTCAAGCTGTGGAGCAACTTGAGGAGACACTGAAGAAAAAGAGTTGTAGGTGGGGACACGGTGGCACCTTCTCCCTGATGGGCTGCGAGTGGCAGTGGGGACACCGCGGGGAGCGTGACAGCGGGGAGGCTCCCCGGGAGCCTCTGTACTGTGAAATCTGTCACCCTCTGGGCTGAAGCTCGTCCCACGCTTACAGGCGCCTGCTTGGATAGAAAGCTCTGAGCTCAGCTCAGCATCAACGAACTCGATAAATTCAGGGGACTCCTGCACAGAATTTGGAAGAATCTACACAGGTCCACCCTGATCCAGGACAGCGAAGCCTCCGGGGTTGCTCCTCCGCACTGTGCAAAGCCACTTGATGCAGAACAATGATCAGGAACAAGGTGGCAGGTTCTTGAGGGCCCTTATAAAAAACCCTACCAGTTACAAGCCCTGTAGTTAAAACAGACTTTGAGGGCTGTGTGTATAAACCACTCAGCACCGCGTTGCACTAGTGAAATAACGCCGTTTAAAAACCAATCTCTCTTCTGAGCAACACCTCTAGTAAACAGAATGTATCCAAAGAGCTGTCACCTTCCCCATTATATACTTAAAGAGCACACAAAATAACATTATCCTGAAGGAAAGGATATGCCTAAATGTCACTTACTTCAAGCGCACACCTTATGTTCTCAGTTGCTCTTAAGAAGCAACTGACTGATGCAAATACTCACTGAGCGACTTGCTCAACAGAAAGAAAATGTACTTAACCATCCTACATTTTTTCTTTATTTATTTTATATAGGAGTTTTCCATGATTCTTTCCCAGGGTTCTCAAGACTTCTTGGTCTCATTCCCAACGTGAGAGGATGTGCAAGTCTTGTTTGAACGGAAAAAAGGAGGTATGAAGGACTTTAATCTACCTTCAGGCAGAAGTACAATTATAATGTTCTGCTATCAGAAAAAATAAAGATCTACCTACTTTGTACAGTATATTTCCTTCTTCCATCAGTTTCTGCAGCAGAATAAGGAGAATATCGGGTTTTGAAGTGGCCATTGCCCATGCAGCATTTCCTGCAAGTTAAATTTTAAGGATCTCTGACAAAAGGGAAGAAAGTGTGTTTCTGATACCTGTTCACACTAGAAAGCCTAATTCTCCTTCAGTAGATATTCCACCTGCATGGAACTACTACTATTATTATTATTATCGTTATTATTATTGTGTGCACATACATTTCAAATGCATATGTCCCCGCTGCCCCACATAGATAGCAGCCAGGTAGTACATTTCACCCCGGTCTAACGCCTGTACAGGGCACAAGGAAAGTCACGGCAAAGTTCAGGCCTAAGCAAGGACCTGTATTCGATCATACTTAGGACCCAAATAATAATAAATAATGATTTAAAGGTACTACAGATTCAGTAATTGCCACATGCACATCTGCACCATCTACTTGCCTACTGACAACACATAATTTGCACATATATTTTTTGCCCACCCTTTGCAAAAATGTACAGTCCTATAATTTATTAAAAGAGTGTTATTTAATGTAAAACTTCCCAATCTAAATTTTGTTAACAGCATCGGAATTAAGTATCACTAATAGTGTAAACATCGTTTCCTTGTTTAAGTATATGTAAACATCATTTCCTTGTTTAAGTATATCATGGCATATCATGTAAAGACTAACTCCTCCAGACCTCAACACACATCAAAGAAAAGAATAAATAAAATTACTTCCATTTCCTCACTTCTGGAGTGAGTCCGGGGTGTCTGCCTTTAAGAGACCAATTTCTCTTGAGCGGGTCTCTGCAAATCACACGCCCCGCAGAGCCCTAGTGTGCATCCCGAGATTGATTTATTTAACCTGCTTTGCAGAAACGACAGCAATTCTGGCAGAGCGGGTTCTCGGCTACTTCCCCTGAGTAGAGACAGCTTTACTCACCCAGCTTGGCTCCCTTCCTCAGCAGCATCACCACCACGGACGTATTGCGGCACCCAATCGCCCTGTCCAGCGGCCGCATCCCGCTGTGGTCAACGTGCTCGATCATTGCTCCTTTCTCTACCAAATACTGCACCTGCGAAGAGAAACGAGCCAGGTCTTGGAACGGCCCTGCTGGTACCACCTCATCTTCCGAGAGGCACACGGAGCGCGCGCTCCAGAGACGCTAAAGCCACTGCAGATCCATCGAACTGAATCCACTGAGGGCAAACACAGCAGGAGAACACTATCCAACTGCTCCCAAGAGCTGCAGGTGAGGAATTAAAGAAAAATAAAGAATCACCACCCAGGTTCCTGGAAGCAGCTGTGCCAGACAAACACCAAGACCCCACGTTACGGCCGTTGCCCCGTGGTTCATGCTGCGCAGGCACGGCCGCGCGGCGTAAGGGCAGCACGCTCAGAGGCCTGATCAATCTTTCTGCGTTTCATCAGTTCTTCATTCAGCAACATTCTTCTTCCAACATCTCACACCTGGGGTCTCTGCTCCACCAAGGCACCCAACCAACTGGGACCCTGACGGGTCACCTCAACATGTTTGCAGAGGCTGAAAAACGATATTTTCCTTTCATGTCCCGCAGGCTTTTTCTTTTTTTTTTTAAATTTTATTCCAGTTAGTCCAACACAGAAATTTTAAATGCTAGTTTTTCTTGAGATTTAAAACACTCACACTGAAGTACAACCGCGTGCTGTAACACACAGCGGCTAATGCTGGACTTCTATCACAGCTACCTTGGTACTAAAACACTCTTGGGAGTAAACACGTGCACTGCAGCCAAGGAGCCAGCAGTGTCAGCATCTTGGCTCCTTCCTCAAATTTCCCTTCTATTTTGGTTGGCAGTATTTTTTCTAAGCTTCCTTTTGTATTATGAGAATTCAGTACATGCTTAGTTTTTCGACTGTTGTACTTACGATATCGGCATCTCCATAAAAAGCTGCCAGGTCTAGGGGTGTCCGTCCATTTTTGTCTGTCTGATCAGTCGTTGCGCCTTTCTCAACCAAATAATGAACCACTTCCCTGTGGCCTTTTAGACATGCCCAGCTCAGAGCTGTCAGTCCTTCTTTGTCCAGAGATGAAATAGTTGCGCCTGTAAAATGGAAATTAACTTTGTTATGAGGATGTCCTACTCAATAAGCAGAATTACCTAACTCGCCCAGACACAGTCCCTGGTACCGCTGGGCAGCCTTGAACCACTCCTTATTTCCTACCTTCAGCAAGCAGAAATTCCACAGTGCTGAGATGTCCTTCACAAGAAGCCACCATAAGTGGAGTCCGGCCTTGCTTGTCGCTTAGATTCACATCAGACCCATGCGCCACTAGAAGTTTAGCAATCTGAAATAGAAAATAGTCATTTAAAAGTAAATCGGCAGATTTAGATTTTAGTCACAATAGCATAAACTTTTAAAGGGTAGGACTAAGGCGTTATTTATAGCGACCACTGAGAAATCCTGCACAACTCAAGTCTTTGCTGTTTGCAGGTCAGGGCCCTCCCACTCCAGGGTTCTCTCTGTTAATACAGAGCAGCATAAAGGATCTGAAATTGCCTCTGTTCTTGGTCTAGGAAACAAAATATTCTAACTCCCATGTGTGTTACTTTGCAGGTATATTATAGCTAAGGTTATCGTGCAGCCAATGGACTTTGGAATCCTTTGTGTATCACTTTCAATAACTTCAAAAGCGAGCTTCTGAACAGGTCCCTTTGAAGCTGATGCAAATGCATATTAGAAAATTTACACAGATTTGTTACAGGACTAGGGATGGGAGGAATCAGGACCACTTCCCCAGGGAATCCACTGAAGTTGTGGAGATGTGCCCGACCTGCCAGTGCCCCTGCCGGACAGCACAGAGGAGCGGGAGAACCCCCCTCCTGTTCGCTCTGGTCACTGCCGCTCCACGGTCAAGAAGTAACTCGCAGACGTCCAGCTTTCCTCGTCCCGCAGCAGCTGTCAGGGCTAAAGAAAGCATTTTCATCAACAACATCTCTTCGCTGTTCCACCACGTCTTTTGACACATGGACATTATGTGAGTGGTACTGAACCCCCGGGTTTTTTTCGGCTCAGCTGCTCTATAAGATTTTCATAACTATTTTCAGACGAACCAGTCAGAACCAGGTTCAGTCAATAAGCCACAGACATTCTCCGGTAAATAAAAAGATGGTTCTCAATGATAACAGCTGTATGTGCATAGCTTGTAAGTTAAAAGGAATCTTTATGAAAATTTCTGACAAACCCACCAGCCTGAGGCAGTTCTAGTTCCTTTTTCATTAATCATTCTTTTTCATGACAAGAAAGCCTCATCTCTTTCCACCAGGCCTTTCTGAAAGGTGAAGACGGTAAGAGTTCTGGGATTCAGCAAAGGGCTTTTACTCACGTTTTGGGAAGTACCATTTATCCATCCCTAGCAGTGATGTATTGCCAAACACCAGATATTTAGATCTCTGCAGGAAGTCTGTATTTTGGACAAGTCAGCTTCATTCTGCACTAGTTAAAATCGTGTTCCCTATTTTTCATGGTGAGAAACACAGCAGGTTATCAAGCCGTAGTTCCACTTGCTGTGCGTTAACCCTGGCCCGAGACCCCGAGGGGTCACTGCACGCTCCCAGCAGAGACATCAGCCTTCAAGTTCACCTTAAAAATCCTTTCTGAGCTGAGCAGCGTATGTTGGCAAGAGCAAGGGCTCTTGATCTCTCTCTAAAAAGGAGCGACCTTGCAGCGTGTGGACAGACAGACAGACACAGACAGACGGGGCAGCCCTCGCGTCCCGACAGCAGGGTAATAAAAGCATTGACACCATCCTTGTTTCAGACGCTCACGAGATGTGCGTTACTGCGCGTGTTCACAATGCCTGGCTCGTGAGAAGGCGCGTAACTCCCACGCACTGGGCACTAACACCCTGTGACGCCGCAGCGCTGCCGTGAGGTGTACGTTTAGACAGCCTGACGCCCGCTCCTATAGCTCATTGCCCTCCCTGCTTTTCTCTGTCTGCTCACTGGAGATGGAAAAGAAAATATTTTCCCAACCACGATTCTTTTTTCTCTCTTACGTTTTGCTCACATGGACTTACTGTGTTTTAAATGGAGCTTGAAATTAAAATGGGGTTTTTTGTAGTTGTTCGTGTTGAAGGGTCAGCGCTGATAACACTGTTCAGAAAACGGGTTGTGTGCTAAATTCTGCAAGAACCAACAAAAAATCTGACCCGCCATTTTCTAAATCCTAATACTGTGTATTTTCCAATAAGAAGTGGCTCAAATTACAAACTTCATTTTATTATTAAAACCGGTATTTTCCCATAACTTTCATCACATAAAACTAAATTGAAAAAAAAAACCCCACAAAATTAAAAACTCTTTACTTCTTAAATGAGCAACTCTAATTAGGAAAACCATGAGAAAGGAAATACCTGTTTCTCCCCACAAGGCATCAGTGTCGTTGATGTCTATGCCGTGGTCCTTGCCAATGGTCAGGATGTCACACACCACCTGCCAGACAGTCAGAGGTGAGTGAGCCACACAACGTCTGCTGTCGCTCGCGAGAGGCAGCCGCAGGCAAAAGACTGTAAAAAGCGGGAGTGCTTCTCTACTAATGCCTACCATCAAGAAAATGGGCATTGGTAATAATCCAGCAAAGCAAGCTCAGTACAGTCTTTAGTACAACTTGAAGCCGACTGAACGTCATTAAAAGGAGTTCAAAGCAAGCCCAGTGCCCTTCTGTTAATTGCTTCAGGGTTTTACATGATTATGATTTAATGAGCTCCTGTGTGACCCACATACACCAGAATAATCAAGACAAACAATGCCAAAAATAAAAACAAAGCCTCCCAGTTCAGCGAGCCAATTCCATACTGTCTAAAACAAAGGGTAAAAAAGAGAATATTTACATACATCTTGTAAAATGGCCGTTCCTATGTTTTTCTTTTTACGTTGTTTATATCTTGGCTGATTTTCAAAATCTTTTCACAGAACAGTTTAAGCATACATTGTTAAATGCTAATTTTTTAAACTTGATATGAGTTAAAAATTAAGTTTTGCTCTATTTTTATTTTGTTAGGGAAATCTATGTTTCATAACCACCTGCTAGGAAAAAATTATTAAATTAAAACCTTTTCTAATGGCTATTTTCTAATGGGGAGACGCTCACTGAGACCGCAGCAAGCAGTAAGGGAGCAGAATCACACTAACAAAAGGTTTGGATGCTACGGGAAAAAGCAAAAAAGAAAGCAGGATTATGATTAATTTGCTCTATTTTGCTGATATTCAGGAGCTGACTGCTTTCATTTAATCAGTAGATAGCAAACTAGAACTTTCATGAGTGAAAGAATTATCCATTAACCATACTTCAGAAATCCTCATATTTATATTGTGAGACAGCGATGGCTTATATATCATAGCATAAATTAATTGCACATAGACATTTCTATGTTTGAATCATGTAAACAAGATCAGATTCTTGATCTTATGCCAATTAAAAAAACAAATTAAAAAAAAAAAAGTAAATATTGACACAGTTTTACTGAAGAGATTTTAAGTTTCCACTTTTGGCACATCACTTATAACGCATACACAGGAAATTCCATCAGCTTACTGTGATCTTTATTCAAGTATCTTCACCTAC
This sequence comes from Xenus cinereus, assembly GCA_025774025.1. NCBI lineage: Eukaryota > Metazoa > Chordata > Aves > Charadriiformes > Scolopacidae > Xenus > Xenus cinereus. The sequence continues at coordinate 225,846 of JAOXJK010000077.1, forward strand.
ACATTTCTTTTATATCAAGGTTAAGATTTATTTCCCAAGGAACAAGACACACTCGTCTTACCTAAAGATCTGAAGCATTTTGAGTATTTCCTATGTGTTTACTTTTAGTGTTCCTTTTACTGAACAACACCGTAATGCTGACAAACAATTCTTTTCTCCCCACATTTCTGTCTTAAGTGACATTAAGCCGAGGTCTGTAACCTGAGGTGTGCACCACGTTAGGAAGGTAAGCAAGTGCAAGTATGTGCAATATACAATTTGTTATACTATGAAAAGAAAAATTCAACCTGAAGTAGAAACATACTAGGGTGGATCACAGATACCCAGTATCATCATCACCAGGACAGATTTAGGACAACTTCCAAGAGCAAAGAGGAAAAAGTAGACAGAAAACTACAAAAAAACCCAAATCCTGAAGCAAAGAATATAATTGGATAATTAACTACAGCATTTAAAACAGCTGCCAATAACGCATACTACTTTAACTATCAGAAATGTCAATTTCACTGAATTTCACTGAATTTCTAGAGTTGGAAGGGACCATAGAGATCATCTAGTCCAACTCCCCTGCTG
>JAOXJK010000077.1:230898-250911 GCA_025774025.1 Xenus cinereus
CCATTTGACCCAGCAATTCCACCACTGAGCTGTCTGCTCCATCCACCCCAAAGCACAGTCCTGGGGCGGTCATAATTTTAGCTGTCAGCATTATCTATTCTTTTGCAGAACAAAAAAACCCAAATCCTAAAACCCTGAAGAATATGGAAAAAATGGAAGATGCAGACCGGGACAACGTGCGTGTATAATAACAGCTTATTGTCTCCAATTTAACTACTTCATGCTCTCTATGTCAAAAGTGATGAGATGGAACAAACTGAAACAATGCCATGAGGATATCATTATAGAACAAAATGTCTTGATGTTTTTCGTTTAAAAGAGCCCAAATGGTCTGCTCTTTCTAATCCTGCACTCTAAACAATACTGTCATTCCTCCACGAAGGTACCAAAGTCAAATGCAAATTTGCAAATTCTACCAAGTCAATTATTCATTGAAACCTCTGATTCTTCTGGTGAAGTCTACCTCTAAACATATAAAAGTTCTAATTTTTGGAAAAAATTAGGTGTGCTTGTGTTTTAACACAGCCCTTTCCTCTCACCCCTTGTTACAACCAATTACATAAAACATAATTGCAGTTATTTGAACACGACTGACTGCAGGTTTCCTTTACCTTGGCTCACACAAGAAGTCCGTGTTTTCACCCTCTGCTCTCCACACCAGCCACTCCCTGAAGGAAGGGTGGCAGAACATACGTGTTTTGTCGCGCCTTTTGATCAGGAAACACGAGAGGGCCTCCATCCTTTGGCTGAAGTCCTCCCACTGCTGCTCGCCACGTATCTGGCCCGCGTTAATAGCCTGGAAAATCTGCTCGTCCGTCATGGGGTGCAGGGACGCCAGCGCCACGTTCAGTATCGGCAGGGCTCGCTCAAAGGCTGAGTTTGTCATGAACTTCATATTGCACTGAAGTAAGTACAGTTCTGACAGAGACACTGGGACAACCTTGTAGCTCGCGCTTTTGATTACTAAGTGACCTTTTTGGAAAAGATCCAGAGTGAGTTTCAAATAGAGGTAAGATCCCAGGCTCCTCATGATCAGGTGGTTACTCACTTTCCCAATAATAGCTGCATCAGCTTTTCCATTTAAAGATATGTTGTTTATGATTTCCTGGCTGTTATTAATTCTGTACTGAATATAAGCGTTCAAGTCATCATGAATTTCTTTGTTTTCCGGAAAATTGTCCAGGGATATTGTGATAAAGGGCAGTGAACTTACTACTTCCTATGAGGGGGAGAGGGGGAAAAAAAAAGAAAGAAAAAACAAAACACAGGCATTACATTATTCCAGCGCTGAAAACTCAACAACGCATCCTTGCTGTATCGCCCTGCTGGGATGAGTACCAGACAGATTAAAAAGAAATTCAGTATCTCTGCAATGGCTTTGCAGATATCGTTCCCTGATAACAGGTATACCAGTACTTCTACATTTCATCATTTTTCATAGGAAGGTCTCAAATATTTTACTGACCAAGCTCAGCAAGGCAATCAAAGGGGATGAGCTACAGAAACGCAGAAAAACAGAAATTCTGTATGGTCTCAGTTAAACGCCCTCAGGATTTCTGCAAGCATCTCTTAGCTGCTTCATTCTTACAGAATGCTTTAACCACATGTTTTAAGGCTGGTTTTTTTCAGGGGCGGCAAAGAGATGATGAGATGCAGAAAGATCAATGGTAATAAGGCCACAAAGCAATCTCATCAATATAGTGGAATTGTGGCTTATCCCTTCCTAAAAAGTGAAAATCCAGAGCTTAATACAAGCAGAAATACACTCCAACAAGTAAATATTGAAGGGAAAAAAATCTTTTTTTTCCCTTCGAAGACCAGGAAACACCCTGATTTCACCACTCCTTGTACTATCAATCCTACAACCATGCTCAAGCAAATGATTCAAAACCAAAAAGGCCTCCAATAACATACTTGTGCACAGTAAAGGAACATGCAACAAGAAGAAAGGGAGGAAAAAAACCCAAGGGACTTTACTTCTAATTCCTCCAAACCCAGTATTTTTCATAATAACGCATCTGCATTGATACAAAAGAACACTTAAGCCTTTGACAGTAAGAAAAAAGTTGAAAGGTGCTTTTACCTGAAAGTTAGTTCTTACAGTCACAATGAGCTTCAGCCAGGGAGGAAACTTACAGATTACGTTCGTGAGAAACACAGAAAGTGTGTCCCCATAATCAGGTTTATGAAATTCGGCATCATTTAAACCATCAATCAAAATGATGTAATCTTCCTCAGGAATTTTCCGCTCTGAAATATGAAAATATGAAAATAAAAAAGGAAAGGATGACTACAAATTCTCCTATTAAGTGACATATTTTTATCCCCAAATTTTCACCATCAAGAAATAAAAATGTATCTCAATGCACAGCAACACATCTTACGGCATTTAAGCATTATTTAGAAGATTAAAAACAACATTAGGAGATATAGAACAACATTGCCATAAAATGCTAAAAACTGGAAGCAATCGTTTACAATAGTGCACTATTATTATGGATCTATCATAGAATTGTTTTGGTCCAGATCATCAATTTTCAGATCATCGAGTCCAACCATCAACGCAACACTGACTAAACCCCCACTGACCCGTGTCCCTCAGCACCACATCTGCCCTGCTTTTAAATACCTCCAGGGATGGGGACTCCACCACTGCCCAACTGATTAAAAAGAGTTAAAATATTAAACAAGGCTGTTAATACGTAAGAGACAAGAGGTGTGTGGATATGGGAAGAAGGCATATGTAGGTTGTTTAAAGTACTAGTTAACACTGCTTTTAATAATTAGGTATTTACTTAAAACTTATCCTTTATTGGACTTACCAAACAAAAAAAAACGTTTACAATTTGCAAGAATCATAGAGCCATTGGTTTACGCTTCCAGTTCTGAGGAGAAAAGTTTATTTTGCAACAGCTTGAGAAACTAGCAATATTCCTTCTGAGCACTTGTTAGGGATGAAAATCCCAGGGGTAAACATAAAATTTGCCAAGGGATTTTGAAGAAGTTTGTGACAGCCACCAAAATTCAAGAACTGCAAACCAGTGTTCACAGGAAAGCCACACGCTCTGCTCACACAGGGAAATCTGCCCCGTCTCGCCACAGACTGGGGACCTGCTCCATCTGCTGTGAAGAGCTGTTCCCAAGGAGCAGTTTGATAGGGTTTGCTGGGGTTTTTTATTAAGAAAATCATGTTGTTACACGCTTTCTTAGAAAATTGCCATATCAATTTCAAAAGCAAGCAAAAACCACATCCACTTTGCAGGTGTTTAGGCACAGAAAATTACAAAACCAAGGAGTGTGACAAAATGCAAAATCATCTGGAAACAAAATCCTTTAATGCAAATACACTAGCCTTCACTTCAAGCTACAAAGTTATCCTTGAGTTTTCTGGCAAAAAGGTAAATGTAAAGTTTCCATGATCTTTAATAAGTTTCATAGAATTTTACTTTAAAACATGAAACAGCTGTTCAAAATCTAACTATTATTAAGGAATCCCTTTCTCCAGGAATGTTCTGATTTATTTATTTCTCTTAGAGCACTACAATACACATTGTTAGATTCTTTTTCCACTTTTTATGCAGTTTAGACTCAGTTTCCACACTGCTTCCTGCTTATCCTACCTTTCCTGAGGCTCGACAGTGGTTCCAACACTCCCCTTTTAAAAGCTGCTGCTGGATCCTGGACACACGACCGCAGGCTAAGCATGCTCTGCAGGTGAGGCTCTTTAATTAGAAGATCTCTGTATGCTGTTAATTGATTTGAACGACAAAGTAAAGCTGCAATACTGTGCACGAATTCTGGGACAAGACACGTGTATGTGTTGTCAGCTTGACAGTAATGATAAGCAACAACCTGGAGAATTAAAAAAAACAAAGTGTTATCCCTTCAGTATTTAAGAGGTCACTAGTTAGTCCAATTATGATAAAGTGTTACTGAGGTTCTCTTTCAACTACTAAATATTTTCCAGTGTTAGAAAAATTACCGAGCTCTGCAGCTGGTCTCAGATGGCCTGTGTCAGACACAGAAAGGAAGACAATTAAATAGATTCTGACCTTGTAGGGCACCCAAAAGAGGAGAAATAAAACCAGCAGGTTCTGGCAGGAAAACATAGTAACCTGAGTTCACGCCATTGGGACATAGTGGGTAAACAGGTAAGTAACTAAGTAGCACAAGAAAAACAACTTCAGGCTAGGACCAGCAACCTATTAGCTATAATTAACAACATTACGGTGTCACACACTAACAACCCAAGGAGTGATTTGATCATCATTAGGCAAAAGCAAATGACTGAGAGCTATGACAGACACCCCCATACAGCAGAGAAAGAGGGCAATTGGCTTTATTCTGATTATTGCAGAGGTGTGTATTACTTAAAAATAAAACATAACATAGGCATTATTTCTTTGGAAAAAATCAAACCAAAAGGAAAGCATGGTGTTCACAGTAAAGACAGTTCCTACTTCAGTGACTTTCATAACATTTCATAAAATTGTTTCCAAGTAACACACATCACCTTAAAGACTGTAACAATAACCCCATGTTTTCCTCACAACTATTTCCATAAACTATGCAGTTCAGACATTAATTACATTTACTACCTAGGCAAAAGATAAAACACTTATAATAATCTAATGCAAAAATAACTTTTAATTGCTTACTTCAGACTCTCAAGAATATGGAAAATAGAAAGACTACATTTAGACTCAACCGGTATCATAGAATTATAGATGGATTATACACAAACCAAACATTTTATCCTTTTTTTTTTTTTCTGGAATTTTACTTTAGGAAGGTACAGCGAGCATCTACCCATAGAGAACACGTGGCCACGTCCACAAAGGACCCCAACTTCGCATACACACATAGAACAGACATGAAATTTTTAACGTAATTCTTTCAGACCAAGCAGAATTCAAGTAATAACCTGAAAGGCAGAGAAGGCGGCAGTTGGTTTCACCAGCCACGAATCGCTCACATCCACAGCTACTGCCTGTCCTCCCACCAGTGCCGACCGGGACACCCAGTCTCCCGTCTCCCCCAGGTCAGGGGTTTGCTAACACTGAAAAATTATTATTAAGTGAAAACTCACCTTTGAAGCAAGGCGCCTCACAGAATCCCCTGCTTGATTTGGGTATTCAGGACTGCCAGGACGGGTCAGTGTGTTGGTCTTCATCGTATTGGTACCACTTGTCGGAGGAGCAGACGGGGGCAACTGGCTTAAGGGAATCTCCAGACAGGAGTCACCACCTATTTTTAAAAGACAACAAATACAAGAGAGACCAAGTTTGCTGACAACAGATTTTTTTAATAGGAAAACATCATGGAATATCTTTACTGCTATAGTGATAATTAAAACTGAACAACAGCATTAAAAGAAGCCTGCAATCAGTCTGATAAATACACATATTTGCAACTTTATAATTATAAAACAATTTAACTGACTTTTTGATCAAAACTCTAGAATTAATGAAAGCAAAACCATGCTGATGTGAAGAGTTTCCCTACAAAAATTATATATGCGATGACTCATTTAAACTAATAGCTATTATATGACTGAAATCTTGGGAAATAGAAACAATTTATCATCATCATTATTAATAATAATATTCTTATTTGAAGTGTCAGCAGGGGAAGCAGCAGTAAGGACAGTCACACCACCCTTCCAGTCAACGTAGGCACTGGATGGGTGAGGTGACTGAATCCGATGGGTGCCAGCAGAAGACAGAAGGGGTTTCCACAGCTTTACTCCTGCCTCTACCCCCATTCTGAGGGAAAGGCGCGGTGCTGGGAAGCGCGTGGTGCACAGCGGGGAGCAAACACGTCACCTCCCTCTTTCCAAACTAACAGGGAGCACAAGCCATGAGAACAGCCCTGCCAGAGCCCAGGGCACACGCTGCCCGACAGAGGAAGAGATTCTGCACAGTGTCTCCATTTTATGTCTTTTTTAATGGGCTGAGCCCACCAATATTGAGTGGAAGGGATCTGTCAAAGCACACAATTTTAACAGTTTCCTTTCCCCACCAGAGGAAACGAGTGTTTCCCAAGGAGCTGATGAACGCCAGCAACCTTAAGCCAGAAAAGCAAACAACATTCTGACTCTTGAGAACCCCAGCACGAAACCCCAAACAGCGACTCAGAAAAGCAACGCACCTTTGGGGGATGAATTAGGGCTATTTGAAGCTATTTGCCTCATGCGACTTCCATGGCAGCTAAGTGCCACCAGCCGGGAAATAACCGCAGTCTTCCCAAACCCCACATTCCCAGTGATGACTGCTCCCCTGTTCTCAGCTGGGTCAGGATTCCGCAGTTTTTCCTCAATCGCCTGAAACAGCCATTCTCGCCCAACAAACACCGAGTCTGTGGTTATGCTGGGCACCTCGAACAGCAGCGGCTTCAGCAGAATGTCTTGAGGCTTGTAGGGGACAAAGCGGGCTGAGAAGAGGTGGCAGGGAGAAAAGTTTATTAGAAGAGACTCGTGCAATAAATGCAGTAAACCAGCACTGTTTCAGAAGAACATTTCACTCAGTGACCTTGTTAATAGTGTTCATAATCAGACTTCGTAGAGCTCTCATCATGAAAACAATTAAAACTGTTTTGCTCAGTTCTGGTCATCTCCACAATTCCTACGTGAATTAAATTCTAGAGAAGAGAAGCTACAAGTATAATTTGAGGAATTTTTCACAATTGAACTTGAGCTAATAAGTTGCAGAATCCAAAAGTTTTCTAGAAAATACATTAATAATTCTACAAATGGGGAAGTGCCAAATATTTTTCAGCTTAGGGTGAACTACACAGCTGAGCATCTCAGTGTCAGGTCCTCAGATCCATAAAGACTTGTACAGAGAAACAGAAAATGTACAGAAAAATAAATACATTTTTCTGTTTTAAAAAACCCCATATTTTCAAAGTGATGTAAAAAAATATTAAAATATTACTACCCTGTTTTTCTGTACTTTTGAAGCCACAAGAACAGAAATCACACAGCACAGCTGAAAGCGTGGTCATGTTTGATTAATTTATACATTTGGCAAACACCTGGTAAGACTTACAGAGATAAGAAGAGTTTGGGTTTGGTTGCATAAAATACATTAAAATTTACAGAAACACTAACGTTCACTAATATAACACTCTGAGGATTCATTAACCAAACCTAGTGTTCCGCAAAGGCTGTCCCAGCGCTCAGGGCTGCTGCTCGAGGCAGAGACCTCCTATGCAGCACAAATCCTTGGTAAGCGACCCACCCCACGCGTGAGCTTGTGTTACTGCGCGCTCACATTTTGCCTCGGTAACTCTGACTTCTGTCTTGGTAGTTCTGAATCGTTGTTACATCCTTTGTGCAGCAAGTGACAGAGTGAACCTTGCCATCGAGCTTTGCTAAGTCACACTTTCACAACATCAGATTTCAATAAAACCACTTTTGCTGATACCTTTCACAGTGGTTCGAGCGGTCTGTTAATTGTTAAATTAACAGAGCCTGCAGATGACTATGCTAATTAAGAGGAGAAAACAAAAACCTGCATACATCACTTGCATTTAACATAAACCTGCTATTTTCAGACTCAAAGACCAGAGATATCAAAGTATTTATAGTTATAAATAAGTCTAATGGTATTTGATAAGTTTCCTTCCTAAAACAGAATTCTAATCACAGCCTCTTGAAGATTTTCAATTCAGCATAGTATTTCTTACGTTGCAGTACACTCTCATCTGAATGTCACAGGATAAAATTTGGCAGAAAGGAAAACAGCCAGCACAGTTCCTGAACACTGGTATTGTACACCTTCCTTTTGGAGACTCCCCTGACCCACACTGCGCGGGGTAAACCCACACTCTGATAGACAGTACACTCCTGTCTCATCAAAAGCAATTCTAAACCACAGCATTCTGCAGGAAAAAGTGTAAGCAAGCACCCTATTTCCAGACATGCTGAGTGATCTGTCAGGAGCACTCTTACATATTGCCCTGCGGGACGGGGGTGTTTACAAAGATCTCAGACCACCCCAGAGATGCAGATGTGCACATCTGTACCTTTGCTGTCCTGCTGCACCCTCCCGCCGGCGGTGTTGTGCCACGGCAAGCGAATTGAAGTGCGTAAAGGAGCGTTTCTTTGTCCATCCAAGTAACTCAGGTCTTCCAGTTTGGTTGAACTTGTTGCTACAGTATTAAAGGATAGAAGCTTATTTTTCTCTCAGCGTAAGTTACAAATAACATTATTCTTTATTACAGTTCTTTCCTAAACATAGTACTTACAGATCAGCTGTTCTAGACAATGGCAGTGGTTGAAGTCATTCAGGTTATAACATTTACAAAATGCTTTCCAATCAAGTTCTCTAAAGATTTAGTTGGATTTTTCCCCTTTCAGATGCCCCTCATGTCCGCCTTAACTTCCTCATGGGGTAAACAGTTCTCATGTTCATACAGTTTCCTTTTTTACTATGAGAACAACCAGATCAGTGCGGTCAGAAGTGTTAGGAACAGGTTCAGAGATTAGCTGCCAGTACACCAACTGTGAGGAAATATTTACATTCTTTTTTTATCCAATGCCACAGAATTCTGGATAAAATTTTTTCTTTTCTTCAATTTTTAAACTAAACTGATAGCTATACAGAAGAAGAGCTGAAAATCCAGAGAACATATTTGCCAAGTTATATCAGGAATATATACTTTTTCACCAAAAATAAACCAAATGAATATTCGCATTAAACAAAGCAGTTCTCAAATTGATATAAAATCCAAAATCTTCCATCTGTTGGAAGGACGACACAGCAGGGCATGAGCAATTCAGATTTCTGGAGTGCACTGACAATAGGCCACAGGGAAGCCAGAAAGGAAAGATGCTCTGCTGGACCTGATACAAAACAGGAAGATATGAAAGCTGGGCAGTCTTGGCTGCAGTGACCACAGGATGGTGGAGTTCAGGAGCCTAACACGAGAGACCAGATCAAAAAGCAGATTTCAGGAGCACAGACTTTAACCTCTCCGGAGTCCTGCTTGGAAGAATCCCATGGCATACAGTCCTGGAGAGAAGGATCCAAAAGAGCTGGCTGGCACTCAAGGATAATATCCTGCAAGCTCAAGAAAGGGCCGTCCTGAGAAGTAAGACATAAAGCAACTATGGCAGGAGGTCTCATGGCTAAGCACAGAGCTCTTAACTGAACACAGGCCGGATGGGGCTTTGAGCAACCTGACCTAATGAAAGATGTCCCTGTCCACAGCAGGGAGGTTGGAACTAGGTGATCTTTGAAGGTCCTTTCCCACCCGAACTCTTCTGTGATTCTATGATACTATAAGATGATGACTGGCTGGGTGGATGAGGGGAGAGCTGGGGATGTTCTCTACCTTGACTTTAGTAAGGCTCTGACACTGTCCCCACGACGTAGTCACGGACAAGTTGACGAAGTACAGGTGATGGATGTGCACAGGGAGGTGGACCCAAAATTGGCTGAATGGATGGCCCAAAGGGCTGTGATCACACAGTCCACCTGTGTGAAGGCAACTCACCAGTGGTGTACTCCAGCAGTCAACACTGCATCCAAAACTATTTAACATCTTCATTAATGACCTACACGATGGGACAGAGGGCATTCCACCAAGTCTGCAGACACACAAAACCAGGAGGAACAGTGGATGTGTGCAATGATTGTGCTGGCGTTCTGATGGACCTCGACGGGCCGGAGAATTGGGCTGAGTGGAATCTCATTAAGTTCAACCAAAGGAAACGCAAAGTCCTCCAGCTGAGAAAGGGTAACCCCAGGCATCACTACCCAACTGGGGGCTGACAGGCTAGAAAGCAGCCTTGCAGAGAAGGACCTGGGTGGTAAAGAAGCTGACCACAGGCAGCAATGCACTCTTGTGGCAAAGGCAGCCAACAGCACCCTTGGGCTGCATTAGGAAGAGTGTTTCCAGCAGGTACAAAGAGGAAATCCTCCCCCTCAGCACTGGTGAGACTTCATATGGAGTATGGTGTCCCGTTCTGGGCTCCCCAGTACAAGAGAGATGCAGATGTACTGAGCTTTCACTGAACTCTTCCCAGAGCAAAGCAGGGCAGTCAAAACTACAATTTCAAGTTGTAAGATGTGAATGGGGTTTGCAGTGGGATGTTCAGAGTCACGGTACTAAGACAGCAGAAGTCCAGCCTGAAAATTAAAGTCCAGTCCAAGTTTACAGCAATGAAAGAAATCCTGAATGCAATGAATCAATACTAAAGCAATTAAACAAAAGCATTAAAGACTAGAAGAAGAGATGGAGTTGAAAAAAAAAAAACAATGCTCCTGTGGATGTCGCTTTAAAAATAAGAGAGGCTGGGCAGAATTCCTTTGCATCAACGTGGGAGGGAGGTCTCAGATTTGAACTGAGTTTGTTCAGCTTTGAACAGAGACGGCAAAGGCAGCAGCTTACTCCTTACTTAACAGGAGGCCACAGTCGGACAGGATGAAAGGCGATGAACACAGGTTGAAACACAGGAAATTCACACTAGATATAAAGGAAAAATATCACTAAGGATGCCCAAATAAGCTGCCCAGAGACATGGGGGAATATTCATCCTTGGAGTTACTCAATACTAAACTGAACAAGGCCCTGAGAGCAAACTGTTCTAATTGGATGTGCTTCCAGTGCGACAGTGGACGAGAAATGTCTGGGGGCCCCTCACAGCCTAAATTAGTCCACGCTTTTTTAACACTCCAAAAACTCAGCTCATCTACTCAGTTTAGAACTTACGCTTTTTTCTTTTTGTCCTATAAAAATACTTTCATACTAACAACATAACTTCAACAGAAATCTCCTGTCATTAAGAGCATCCTTTTTTCTACCTCAGGACTTTACCTGCAACAGAGTTTGGACGAGGCATTATTAAAGAGCCAGAACTTTGAGCGTAAGGAACAGGACCCTCTCCTGCTGGCACTTCTTTTGGCAAATTCTCAGCAGTTCCAACAGCTTCCTCTTCTGCAACCGGTGAACAGTTATCTGTTCTTCGATCATGACTAATCCCTTGGTGTTTTCCAGCTCTGAGACTCCCATCCTTGCTCCATTCCAAACTGGACCCACTGCGATCATCATTTTCTGATGAACTTGTTATAGTTGCTGAAAAAAAGAGAGAAAAAGAGAGGAAAAAACCCAACTTAAGTACATATCAGAGGAAAATGGCGCCTAAGAACACTATGGAAATATATACTAGTTTTTCTGTGTTCGATAGTGAAATTACTCTGTTTCATTTAAAATGTTTTGATTAAAGTCTCACAAAATAACTGAACAACAAATATTCATTAAAGCTTAAGCCAACACTCAATGCATTTTGAACACTCGAAAGTTCACCTAAACCAATGGGAACAGCATACCTACAAGACAGAAAATTTAGTCACTCAAAACTATCTTGGAAAAAAGTTAGGTCTAGACTACAAGTCAAATAAATCAACTAATGGGGGAAATAAAACATGAAGAAAAAAAAGAAGCTTTGTAAGTCAGGAAAAAGTAGTGGGGTTTTCTTCTGTTTTGGTTTGGGTTTAGGGGATTTTTTTTTGTTTGTTTCATTTTTTCAGGAGAGAAAACTTAACAACTTAACTTCAAGTAATGTTCAAGGTTACTTCTGGGGTTCTTACCTTGACCCAGCTTCTACAAAAAAGTATTTCATTATAACTGCTAGTTTATATATGAATGTATGCAACAGAGGAAAATACAAAATAGGATGAAAGGGCATCAGGATTTAATTAAAAAAAAAAAAAAAAAAAAAATCAGTGCCAGTTCACATAATAGTATCCATGTGAACTGTGGGTCCTTCCCAGGCTAAAATTTTAAATATTAAAGGTATATAAATATTTGATGATTCTACACTCAACTGACCAAATCATTAAGTAAAACACTATGGCCTATTAGACCACTAACAAAATGCTCAGAGGCAGCACCAACTGTTCCTCTTTCCCACCAACCTCTCCGCAGCCTCAGCCCTGCAGGGTGATGAGGGACTCGTAGAACTTTGCGTTCCTCCAGCTTAGCCTCACATTCACAAGAAACTTGAGATCTGATGCTTAAATTCAAGAGCTTTTTCAAGCATTTAAGAAATACCATTAATATGACATACATTTTAGAGGCAGTAGAAGAAAAAGCTTTGCAGGCCTTCCATTCACCTTTGCACACAGCTTAGGTTGCACTTCCCTAAGACAAACTTGTCTAATCTTCATGTAAAAAAATCTAGCTCCTTCTAAAGCAGGAAATATTTAAAAATATGATTCCTCTTGGAGCGAAATGTAACATCAGGAAACTTCACTGTTCAAGATTTCCATACTGGAACAGTGGCAAATACCCAGAAAAGCTTACATTTTGGCCAGTAGCCCAGTCTTTTCTGCTGCTTAGCTCATTGTTGAAGATTAAAACCTGCCTCCACTACTGTTATGTCAAACTCAATAGAAGCAAAGAAGAATTCGACTACAGCAGTAAAACATTAGAAAACTAAAAGAAACCTGATCCATAAGTAAAAAAGAGGGAAAGGGAAAAAAGACAGATTTCCCATCAGAGTCTGCTGGCCCAGAAAACATGGTGAGAGTTAAACACAATGGGAGCCCACAACAGTAGCAGGGAAGAGCAAGCTATTTTCATGGTTGGATGAACTCTGTCAAAGACATTAGAAAACATACACTTGCTAAACATAATTTAAATGCACATTTACTACTAATAACAAATTTCAATGCACAGGCATATTTGTATTCAAAAAACAAAACCACAGTCATTTATCAGAGAGGTGCCTCTTATTTCCCCTCTTGGTTTCATGCCTTTCCAGATGTGAGGGTGCTGCCAGGGGGTGTTCAAACTCTTAAACAAACGAACAAATGCAAAGGTGTAGATCTCCAAACAGCGAAGTATTCCAAACCAACATGACTCCTCTTTTTACAAAAGGGAAACACCACTTTAAAAAGCCTTAAAGAAGGTCCCAGATTTTAAGAAACATGCCTACACAGAAGTGCCCAACTGAGCTACTAAAAGCTTAAGCATAGGTGCATTTATGAAGGTAGAAGCATCTTTGTACCCATGTCCTACCTGGGAAGTCCTAAAAAACGTTTTAAACAAGGAAATGACTACGGCATACTGACATAAATATTCTTCACAAAAGGCATTACTTTCTTCTAGTCATACATCTACTGTAGTCTGTTCTCAAGTTAGGCAATGACTGAAATCTGTGAACCCAAGAGCAAGAATCCTGATACACCGTTTTTACATCAAAATGTTAATGCTATCTCAGAACTAGATCTTACCCAAAATTGACCATGGACGCTGGCTGTCATCAATCTATAATGGAACTTTTCATTTTCTAAAACTGAAGTACTTAAGTGTTATGCAAATGAGTCTTTTGACCCATGGTAAACATCTCTTTTAGGGTAACTGATCAGTAAAAATAACATTGTGTTGTAACTTATGACTATTAATTACTGCACTTTATAATAGAGTAAAGTGTTATCAACTGCATTATGAAACCATGTATTATTACTACTTCTTGGCAAGTATGATCACCATAACAGCAGGGAGACACTTTCACCTGGAATTCCTTCTATAAACAAAAGTTGTAAATAAAAAAATACTAAATTTACAGTCAAAGACAATGACACATCTGAAGTTCACATCGTCAAATCTAGGCATTTAAGATTTAGAATTGCTTCCCTTTTTCAGCCTCCCTAAATTTAGTCCATCACCTAGACTTCAATAAAATGGAAAGCTCACTGTTGTATATTGAGAAAGCATCAGGTATAGTGGCATTTTGTGCTTTGGTTTTTGTTGGTAAGCTTAACAGCTGTTACAAAATCAATTTTAAAAGGGATCAATCACTTAAGGAGTCAGCATTTGAAAAAAGTATTGACTAAAGCAATAAAGCAGAATAAACCTTCCTACAACAGTTTATAACAGCATTAAAAATATGGTTTTTACATCTTATTCTGATTTTCCAGAAAATAATATTAAAGCAGCTAGCTGGGTGTCTACAAGGTATTAGAACTGCACCAGAAAAACAAAAGAGAAACACACACCTAAAACCAGCAGCTGTTATAGCCAAAGAATAGGATTTCAACCTTTCAAGTGCAGGGGATTTGTAAGGGGATCCACGGACAGCATACAATTGAACACAATGTCATGAAGCAGCTCTTCAGACTTGGACTGTTAAGAGAACTTCCTCTTGATCGCACTGCTAATCAAGACACTTACCTATAATGCCACTGTCCTTGCTCTCCAGGGTGGAGCTGGGGCTGCTGATGGTCCCACAGGGACTGCCTTTGTTGGGCGCTGCTTTCCCAGCGGAGCTGTTGAGGGTCGAGCAGGGGCTGTCGGTGCTGGGGGACGTGGTGCTGCTGGTCAGGGTGGAACACGGGCTCACGCCTTGGCTGGCGACTGTGCACTGCAACGGGAACGAGCACCGACGGTTACTGCACCGTGGGGTACGATGCTGCCCTGAAAACTAGAAACATCAAGGTAAAGCCGAACAAGAACAAAGCAAAGAGCCCGTTTTTCAAGCAAAAACTTCAAGAAGCAGAAGCTTTATCTTGAATTGGGAACCTTAATGACATATTTTCAGATTACTCCTAAAAAGTGACTTCTGAAGAAAAAAGGGAATTTCACAGTTCAGCGGAAGAGCTGCAGTGAGGCAGATTTCTTCTCTATTAAACATTTTACTGGATACTCCTCCCCTCCACCCCCAGTATTTACTCTTTGGTTTACAAACACTAGAACTGCAGTCTTATGCACCATCAGTGAAACCCAAACCGATGCACTAAGATTTATGAGGCCTGGGACTAAAAGTAGAAAGAGGAAGGGGAAGACAGAGAGGCTGGCAGTTGCTGTGCAGTTCTGGTTAGCACAGGAGTTTATATGGATTGTGGCTGCTTGTTCTCTCCAGTTCCTCTACCCACAAATGACAGACTGTCAGGGAAGAATAAACACACATGCTCCCAAAGCATCCTCCTATTTTAACAAGCCACCATCTTCCAGTCTCATAAATCACTGAAATAGAATAGAAGGGAAAAAAAAAGTTTGTCCTAAATGCTAAAATAAGGCAGAGAGAATCCTAGAAGCTACTCACATTCATAGTCAATTTGATTTAACTTCCAGAAATAACAAGTCTACCCTTTTGTTTTTTTTTAAGAATGCAAGATCAACTTATAATTCCAAACAAAAATGAACACTTGTTATAATTAATTTACAATTCTACTATCATATGTCTATTAAAATGGATTGTATTTTGGCAAGTATCAAGTAACTACAACTAGCAAATAGAAGAAATAACATTAGTCCTCTCAGAAACAGGATGAACATTAAATACGTTATTTTCCATTATCCTACCATGACTTCATTTTTCTCTTCTATATGAGCAGAAGTTGGGATCCCTTCTCCCAGCAAAAATCCCAATCTTGTCATCAGTTCCTGTGCTGCAGGAGAACAGCTCGAGTCCTTATCAGGCTTTGCTTTGGAGTGGGGGAAAAAAGTTGATGAGGATTAGAGTCTTACATTAGGAAACTGTTACAAGAGGTAGAAAAAGTACAATCAAACGTAAACACCAGTCCTTCCGTCAACAAAATATCTAACAGAGAAGTTAATGCCATTTAAACTTCCTGTCCATGAGACTAAATTGTTGGTGGGTCTGGGATCCTCCACGTATCTGCACAAATCCAGGAGAGAGAAACCCCACCCTACCAGTGGAAACAGACACGGTGCAGCGCAACCAGCTCATCGCTGGACTGATGATCGACGTGAGTGTTCTCCTGACAGCAGCATTAAACCCAACGCTACCACAGCTCAGTGTCAGACTGAAATTCTGCCCCAGAAACTTTTTATAAAGCTGTCTGTAATGTTAAAAACATGAAAAGTAGAGGTTACCAAGGCAGATGTTTTGTAATCTCACAGATAACACTACAACCAACACCACACATTTTTGTTGTGCTTGTTATGCGAAGGATGTGACACCAGCTCTAAATGTCCCAGCCTTCTGGCTGCAAGAAATATTTAATTTTATCAGTAGAGTGCCTTAAAATGTCTTCTGGTGTCCAACAGATAGAATGAGACAAAGTTCAGAAGGGGGCAACCTCCACCAAAGCCAGCCCGCCCCAGGCTGCCTGGGGAACACAGCGGGGGGTTGGGGTATCTCCCAGGCTGAACTGGGGTGTCTCCCAGGCTGAACTGGGGTGTCTCCCAGGCTGAACTGCCCCTTTCCTTTGGTCTTTCCTTCACGGCTTCAATAAGGCAAACGAGCGTCAGGACAGGATCCACTCTTCACTCTAACACCAGACACAGCCGACATTCAGTGGCATTTGCAATAAACAGCACATTTTTCCCCAGGCTGCAGATTGTAAGAAAACCATAGAAAACAATGATTTTGACTGAAGAGCTTGACCAGTAACCATTATTTCAAGAACATTTCAATTTTATGAGTGACATAAAACCCATGGTTTGCAGACACGAGTAGTTTACTAGCCAAATGTTCTGCTTTGTTTCACTCCAGCTCGATGCCTACTTGAACGCACATGTCTCTTAATTTTGTGGACAGCTTAAGGTTTTACTCTGGAAGATTGAATTGAATTATCTGACTCTCACTTAATCCCAAAAGGAGGAAGCTATGAAATGGTATCTTTTTTGAAAACAGATAGCAAAAATTTTTGTATCTCAGAATATTTTGCAAATTGACAGGTCTTAGAATATTTGATTGGAAAATGTAATTTCTCTGTAAAATTGTCATTTTGAGGACTACAATTAATCTTTAACATCACAATTCATTAAATCAATGTCTTCATTCACCTATCAAAGTTCCAAAAGCCTGTTGTTGTTAAATTTCAATCTTTGAGGAGTCTGGGTAAGCGTCAGGCACAGTACCAAACTCAGCTCAGCAACAGAGAGAAAAGGCAAGAGTCTCAGGCGTTCACGCTGGAGCCACTGCTGTACCCTCAGTTCTGGCCCTCAGCACAGCTCTGAGGAGGGGGGATCACCCCCAGATGGTCACCTCTAGGTTAGGGGACAAGGACTATGTGCTCTCCCCGCTGGACATAACACTTTAATGCTGGCACTAAGAGGGCTGTGAAGGCAGGGGCACAGCAGGGACCAGCGTAACTCAAACTGGGTGTATGGAAGAAGGTGGTGGCAACAATTATACTGAGTTCTACTTTCGCTAGTAAGTATCCAAAATAAGAAACTTTTCAAAAAAAGAAAATATTGGCTTTTAAAACTGTAGGTTCATTTAAAATTGAAGCAAAAGGAAAAAAAAAATATCGTTCAGGTGGAACGTCATCAGTTACATGCAATGACTTTCATGGGGCCGGTTAAACAGAAACCTTAATCTAAAAATACAAGGCATATGGAATGCACGTTACAGTGCACAGTCACGTACCCACATACGGGTCACTTTGCTCTGACCATGATATTCACTGTCAAAGGTGTTCTGTGTTATGCACTAGTCAAATTTAACGGACACATAACTTTCCGAGAATACCAATTAACTCTAAGGAGGTAGCTTTTCCCAGCTCTGCCGACACAGGAGTCTAATGTTACTGCCTTTTTATTTTACAAAATTTCTGAAATGCAGTATTGTATCCAGTGCAGAGCTACATGCTTGGAATCAATTTATGTTAAAAACAAGTTCAGAGAAGGTCTCTGGCGTACGTAGCGAACACCACCACCCGGACATCGCTTTGCCTGCTGTATGTACACAGCTCCAAGGACTGAGACAGTTACAAAGATGACAGAAGTACAATGACAAGCATCTCCTCCTTACTACAGGCATGTTAAACCTGCAAAAGTCTTACCAATAAAGAATCAGATTTGCGTATTTTGCAGGCTCCTTCGTATCATCTGTCTGAAACGAACAACAACAGCTGTTCTCCAAAGGAAGCACCACTGAACAGGCTCTTACCATTGGGACCGGGCTCCCCCTGCTCGCATCCTTTCCTCAGGGGCAGAGCTGCCTCTCCTGGCACTCTGGGACTTTCCACGTACTTGGGCTTCCTGATGGGACCTGCAATGGGAACAAGCCGAGTGTATCTCACTTTTTCCTGATGGACTACGAGTTTCACATGTACAGTGTCTATCCTCTGCGAGGCAAAAAAAAGTAGAAGAATTATTTCTTACATACACAGCTGCTACCATACAGACCAGTGAGCGGCTGCATTTCCACTCCTGGGAGAAAGAAACACTCTCTTTGGGCTTTTTGGAATGCAAAGCCTGCTGGAAAACAAACCCAATCTGCTTGCTGTGATGAGCCTGAAAAGCTTTCCTGTATATGTAAAGTGTGTGACTTTTTAATGTTCAAACTCTCACAACTTTCAATGGGCCTCTTCCATTCAGAGCTTTATTTTCCATTATAACAGGGAGATAATTTTGTTATCAGCATCTTTGAAGCCAGGAGAAAAAGACTACAGGCAGACAGCTTGCAACATCAACACGCTAAATAATTCAAACCCAAGAAGCTTTATATTACAATGTACTTTCTCCAAATACTAACATATGCCCTGATCATAAGGAAGGGTGAAGGTGAGTTCAAAAAACAGAAGAAAACATCAGTGGCTACTAAGGGTCCTGGTTTCATTAAACAGCAGCATTCCCAGGTCACACGCGTACTAGGTTCAAACGTTCCACCTGCAGTAGGAATTATGTACTCACACACACACTGTTCAAAATTTGGATTGATTCACTCTTTACTCTCCCTTCAGCTCCACGCTCCATTTTCAGGCTGTTTATGACCCTGCTCTTTGCTAAACACGGCCTAGCAGCCACGGGAAACGTCAGGGACACAGCTTGTCTGACAGAGGGGAAGGATGCTGGCTTCCGAAGGTTTCCCAGAAAAGGCACACTGGTACTATCGAATCAGCAACCCCTGCTCACACCACCCCAGGGGGTGACACTGATCCCAGCGCAGCGACTGGGGGCACTGGCAGCCAACTGGGAGCACTGGCAGCCGGGCACAGCCTATGGCAGAACTGAGACCCTGCCTGTTCTTCCACATCCTGGAAAATACGGCAACAGAACGTATCAGGCAAAATGTAGGCATTTGCTACACTAAGTTTTGGAAAAGCATGAACAGGGAAACGTGCAAAGGGTTCTAAAATTACAGTTAGCAGCCCTTCAATCCCTTAATGCTTCCAGAATAACACATCAGGCGGTGTTCCACTAAGAAAGCACACATTTCCAAAAAGAATGAAAAAATACTTCAGATGAACATTCTTTTATGTAGAAACTATAATACCATGAGTGAAGTGCCAGACTGAAAAGCTGCTCCTACAAATATAACCTCATCAGTTAAAAGATTTATATAACAAGCTCAGTTCTCTCATTTCCTAAGGAACCCAAGCTAAAAAAACAGAGAAAGGGGCTCAGCTCTCAAGCTATTCTGCAAGATCTTTCCTTCCCAGAAAAGTTCAAACTTACCAAGTAGAAGCATAAGTCTCGAGACACGGAAGAGTTCCAGTAGATAAAATTAAATGCTACCGGTAAATTCCTAAATAACTGTAAAAGTAATTTTTCACTGTTTCTGAAGCCAACACTTGTCAATCATGACCATGCCTGGGCCTCTGCAGCTGCTTATTCTTTCAGTAGACACAGACACAGCTGCATCCACGGCTGCTTCTGTAGCATTTGACAAGTCATGACTTCTAATTAGTTTTACAATTAGATTTCCAGAAAGCAACGGAGGACACAGCTGGCACCTTAAGTTAAATATACAAAATCTAACCAGAGTTTTCAAAACAAAAGAGGTGACTGTCCCATTAAACAACAACAACAGAGCCTCAATAACAACAAAAAACAAGCTTTAAAATAAAATGGCCTGCAATGTAGGAAGGACATGGACCTGTTGGAACGGGTCCAGTGGAGGGCCACGAAGATGATCAGAGGGATGGAGCACCTCTGCTATGAAGACAGGCTGAGAGAGCTGGGGGTGTTCAGCCTGGAGAAGAGAAGGCTCCGGGGAGACCTTGGAGCCCCTTCCAATATCTGAAGGGAGCTACAGGAGAGCTGAGAGGGACTCTTTGTCAGGAAGTGCAGTGACAGGACAAGGGG
>JAOXJK010000077.1:254297-291424 GCA_025774025.1 Xenus cinereus
CAAGACATTTCCCAGTGCTGGCAAAAACCAACTTTCAACACTCTTTGCTCCTAGACCTTATAAACTTTACAGGAAAGAGCCTCAAACCCGCTGAGTGTCTGCACCAGTAAGAGGAATATGGACAATTTCACTTGACGCCCAAGCTTTGGCTGGAATGAGCCCAAGTGATGCGAGCGCGTTGGAATGACTGACACGTACAGAACCCTGATAAAAGGCAACCAGACAGAGCACCTTATTTAGCAAGGCTCACACATAACTATGCGGTCACTGCTGAGGACACAACCACTGAAAATTAACAAGTTTCTTGTCACAACTTCAGCAGCAACTTACCTATTAATACATTTATGTATGTAGATACAAGTAAAATAAATGAACTGTAAAAGCCACAAACAGCATTCACGCTTGCACAGTCACTCACGTACCCATAAACAAAGGTTTTTGCCGCTGTCTTCTACCTAACCGACACACAAATCAAAAATAACTATTTTGAAACATATTCAGACATTTCAATATAGGTATTTGCAATATCAATTCAAGTCATTCTTTGCTGTATGAAATAATACATTCTATTTAATCACCAGTTACCTCTTTTCCCTGAGAACACACAAAAAGCATTCACTGCTCTTGTTCTTATTGCAAGAGATTAACATGATTTTACTGTGTTATTTTTCTAAAAAGTGCATCAAAAGCTGAGTTAACGTGCTATGAAGATTTTAGTTGCTCATCAGTTTCATTTTACCTGGAGACTTTTTGTTTGCTCTTGACTGCATGGAATAGGACTGGCGTGGCAGCAGAGGCGAAGACGGCAGCGACATTGAGACGCCTTTAGCCAAGTTCATCCTGTACGAGTCCTCCGAGCCTGGCTGATGGCCACTGCCAAAGTCCGCATCGTGGCCAGATGTTGCCACAACCTGCACGGCATTCTCTGGGCACGAGTCACCTGCTAAAAATAAAGTTCTGTCATCCGTTATGTGCTCTAACAAAATAAAAAACATAGAGCTGCACTGAAATACAAGTATTTAACACAGGGAAGCATATTCGCCTCAACAATTCAGCATTATTCGTCTTACCGTGCATCCTCCCCTGCAGAATCCAGATAACCACCAGAAAATATTAAATACACAAGGAAACAAGATTTTATTTTACTGTAGTAGAGATAGAAGAAAAACCTCACTTTCAACAAAGTGCGCACTTTTCAGGTTTCATCCTTAGAGGTGAAACCAAGTTTCCTATGAAGATAAAAATATTTTCACAGCTGAAAAGGTATTTTAGGATCACTGTGATAACCTGAACAGTCTAGCTTTATTTTTCTCTTTTAAAACCGAGAGCTCCACTTATGTGCAATTTCACAGCAACAGTGTCTTTTTAATCTAAGGAAAAAACAAGCTACTGGTTCACAAAATACTAAGTGGCACATCAAAACAGGGAAATACACTCAAATCAGAGCAATTGCTTGCTGGTGCAGGAAATGCAATTCCAGCTAAATCAAGAATGTATTTTCAAAACAACAGAAAAATATCTTGCTCACAGTAATGACTCAAAGACAGCAGAAACACATGTTGAAAGTGCTAGGTTTTTCCTACTCAGGTGACAGAAACAGAGCTGAAAAACAAAGGTTAACAATTAACTACAGCTTTTTTTAATATCCAAATTAGGGTATTGCTCAATAATTTACAAGAACTACTGTTGAAATCGAATTGGTATGTTTTCTATCTTGGATAAAAAGATAAAAAGCAAAGATAAAAAACAGCAAAACAAAACTGATGCAAAGAGGAAAGAGAAAGCCAGCACATGTTTTAGCCAAGTCCATGTGCAACACGCACATGGCTGAAGTACCGGAACCCGAAGTACAACTGGAAGAAAAGGCAAACAAGGCAGCAGTAACACCTTTTCAAATGTGAATCCCTCACACCAAGTTTATTTTCTTACAGTAAGGAAACACTTCAGATTAGTGTGGCTCTATGAGACCCACATTTCTTGTTCATTCTGTTCTCCCTCAATTGCTGCTGTCAATTTTTAGCAGCTGCTCTCCCACCACATTCCACCACAGGCAGCATTAACCGCATACATCCAACTTCCACACTCCGTCAGCAGGGAAAACAAACCTAACCCTTTGAGCAAGGTAAAAATATTTTGCCAATTTGACTACCACTCTCTTTTTTTAGGGGTATGCATGGAAGATAAGGAAACCAAACATGCCTGAATGTTACAGTCTAACTCTCTATTTCCAAAGGTGCGTGTATTTAAGATTATTTGGGGTTTTTTCTAGCCATACTTTCTTCCCCACAAGAACCACACCAGGGCTATGTATATGTGACCTTGCAGAATGCTATCATAAACTCAAACTTTTCTTAACATTTCCTAACTGTAAAACTTACTTTCTTATTTCTCTGAAACCAACTGAACTAACTCCTTCCAAAAGTTCTCTCTGTTCAAACAAAATTCATCGTAACAGGCAATGATTTTAAGGAAACAACTCTAGCTGTCAAGATAGGAATTAAAAAAATAAGTATCTGTAACTTTGTATTCTTTTTTGAAGTCCATTGAAACTATTATAGGAGTGTAACTATTGGTTTAAAATCCTGGGAACCAGGAAAGCAGCTTCAATGTTTTAGAAAGCTAGCTGTAACATACCATTCTTAACAACAACAAAGTATAGCTTAAGTATATATTTAAAATAAAAATACTAAATATTTTAGACACTTTAATCACATAGATGAGATTTTTTTGAAACACCAAGATATCTAAGTTACTGATTTTCCATTCCCTTTCAGTGGAAATCAAAAGGCTAAGGATTTTCTTTCTCTGTTTTTTTAGAAATTAAACTTTTGCAATAGTTGTTTTTAAACACAGGTATACATTAGGTAAACATTAGGTATATTATTATTTATTATTCAATACAGTACACGTGAGTTTGCTTCACAAACCATTGAAGAACACACAGAGAAACTCATGATGTTCTGTTTTTTCCTTTAACATAAGCAAAAAGCAAGGCCGTAGCACAGTAATGCAGCTAACCACAATTAGAAAATACTGGCATTCTTGTTAAGTTTTTTTACTGGACACGTCAGGGCTGTAATTTGGAATTTGTGTAAGTGCTGGGGCTGGAATGCTTGCAAGGGGGTGCAAGAGACAAGAAAACAACAAACTGTCCTCCTTCCCCCTCAGGGTTAGTCCGTCCATCCACAATTCCCGAATTTCTATTTTCCCTTTTACAAATAATCAGTGTGTAATTCATTGTCTTCTTAGTAGACTTTGGAATTTTGAATTAATTTTAACTTATCCTTCTCTATTGTATATGAAATGTTACACCATGAAGAGCTGGATGGGGCTAAGCACACCGCTGGCATAAGATTTATGATTTAGATTAAATAATAAATTTAGATTATCTCATCATGACAGTAACTTGAGAGATATTTTACAATCTATACATACACACTAATGCATCTTAGCAATTTTTATTCCAGCAGTACTCCGATTTTTCTGACTCTGCTGTTTTCCTGCCGGCACCACAGATTCTGTGGGGAGAGGTACAAGATGGGGCTTTCGTGACTCGGATTCTAAGAGCAGTATGACTTAAAATACAAAATCCCAAAATGCATACCACACAAATTCTCATTTTCAACCACTTACTTTCCTAATTTTACAACAAGCTTTTGCTTTTTGCCACTCACACACCCATGCTGTTAAGATACAATAGCTCTTCAGAGCCAAAAATCACACCTTGAGACAACCCAACTGTATTGGCTTCAACCTACGAGGCCATCTCAGCCTCAGTGATGTTGGAACACGATTAAACACTAGCGTATTCTACTAAAGCAGAAAAAAGCAGGTTATAAATGAAAAATGGTTAGGATATTATGGAATAGCAGACAGCTGTTAGACACGTCACTCCAAGACAGCAGAAACTGCAGAGATGCTCCTCCAGGACCTTTCCAAGAAGGTGTTAACTGAAGGTGGCACCAACAGACCGACCCCACGGGTGTGAGCTCAACACACACGGGAACAGAAGGGAACCGATGAAACCCGTACACCACAACCCTCCAAATGCTGTCCCAGCCACAGACACAAACCACATCCTCTCCCAGGAGAACGACTCCCCACAGACCCCCACGACCCAACAACTCGAACAGTCGTAGTCAATGGAAACCTGGTGTTTGGATGGTAAAACCTCACGTGGACTCAAGGGGCTGTTCGTCCCTAAAAGCTGCTTTCTGGTGAGGAAGTCCCCGAGTCCATAAAGAGCCAGAGGCTGTAAGAGGGCAAGCAGGAGAGACGCTGTCTTGGTTGCATCTCCAGAGGATTCCTCTTTCCCTGGCTTCTCCTGAGCAGAAGTTAACAAACTCACCCCCAAAGGGAGCAAGAGGAACAGAAAGAGGGTGCAGGGGCACAAAGAAGCAAGCATGTAGGAGGAGATGTGGAAACACACCTTGGCTCTAGCTGATGCTAGGGTGAGGCTCACCTTCCTTCACCACCCACCGTGGAGTGGTGAACCACCTCCCACGGCAGGAGCAATAGCTGCTTCGTGCCAAGTTCCCACTGCGAGACACCCAGTTCCCACGGGGACAACCCAGTTCAAGCGAGTATTAAAGCACTTGCCTCAGACACAGGCAATTTCGTAACAGGCTCATGGGTCTACAGCACAGCCAGAGATGCAGGACGCAATCAGAGGCAGATGAGATCTACCTCTTGGTCCTACTGGCTCTCTAATGGACCAGCAGAACTGATTATTCTCACAGGACAGCACGAAGGGAGGTTCTAGACTCACACAATGTTATTTATGGCTGGCTACAGTTAAATTACATGGGATAATGTGGGGTGGCAAGCTTCATTTTGTATGCTTATATCAGCCTTTCCTAAGTCTCTGAATCTATCCTGGATATTTAATTTATCCTAATCCTGCAGTTTCCATTTTGTATAAATCAGGCCGATGACTAAATTTACACATTTCATCCAATTTACAGCAAAATTCCCATGAGATAGTTGGATCTACATATATGACAAGACAGAGCCGATATTAACAAGCTTGTGGGACCCACCAGGTACTACATGATGCTTCCCACACAACTACGTGGTATTAGGGAAACAGTACTAGAAAAATGCACCAGTAATAGCTGTCAAAATACAATTTGTTACAACGCCCAAATATAACCAGATGCCACACACTGATGCACACAGAAAGCCAAAACTACTTGATACTAACTTAAAGGTTAGTAATTTCAAATTTTAGCTACCAGAACAATACTTTAAATTTCCATTACATTTCTTGGTCTCTACCCCAATGTACAACAGACAAAAATCAGTTCTGGAATAGGAGGAAGATGACCTCTTCCAAGTCTGGTAATAATGTCAAACTAAAACATACGGAAAGGTCCTGTGAAATCCCACTTTCTTATTTTCAAAACCTCTTGAGTTTTCCACTGCCGAATAGCGTCCGGACAAAAAAGTTTCATAAGCATCAATCAACACTAGAGTTCTTATTCAGTGATCAAAGTAACCATGGAAACAACTTAATAGCTTTAAAAACCACATACAAAAAGCTTCGAGAATGGAAATCAAACCCCAGTTTAGTTGCACCAAGGGATGCAACTGAAAGGCATAATCTGATTAACAAACTACTCCTTCTTCTTCCTTAAGACACAAAAAGATACAAGGATGGCTGACTAAAGTAATGACTTTGTAGAGCCTAATATCCTAAAAGAGAACTTGAACTTTAAGATTAAACTAATCCTTCTATTGAATAGAGAGGATAACTAAAATGAAAACCTTTACAGTGTATACATCAGTATTAAACTTAACGAAACACATCTAATTCTTCATTCAAAAGAAGCTGCTGGGAAACCAGAAGAATGCTAACTACTTTATCAAAACACATGTAAACTGGAGTTTTGTGCAGATCTTGGAATTCAGATTATTTTAATGTGAAGGAGTAGGACTGCAACCTTCCAAAGAGCGAAAGCCGAAACACTGGAAACGCAGAGCTCTTGCGCCTGAATATTGACAGTGACAGCAGAAGAGCCAGGGCTCCCCACACCTCTCCCAGTCCACATTTCGGAGACAGCTGATTTTGTCGTGTGCTCCCTTAACCTACCTACTAAAGGGAAACAAAAGACTCCAAATGCAAGTAAAAATATATCTGATACAGAACCGTGCTAGAGCAGAAGAAATCTTAAATTCTGCAGTTTTGCTTCAGATGTTTAAAAAATAAAATAAATTTTAAAAAAAAGCAGCATTAACACTCCATGACCCTATTGCTGGCCAGATCACACCGGTGTGAATGGCAAAGCAAAGCAGCAGCGAAGGAACTCTGCCACCCAACAGCTGCAAACTTAGCACTTCTGTAACAAGTTTGGGGTGGGAGACCAGAAAGTGGCAAAAACCTGGGTACCACAAACTCCGCTGGGGGGAGAGTGGGAATGGGACTGCTCCAGGGCTGTGTGTCTGCCAGGGCGCTGCGGGCTGTCGTCAACAGCCGTGGAGAGGAGCAGCGACAGTGTTCTCGGCAGGAGAGAAAACAGTGTACAGCCCGGGGGCCACTCAGCCCCAGCCTGTGCACACCCATTCCACCTGTGCACACCCATTCCACCTGTGCACCACTGTTGCTCCGCCCGCGCACAACCGTTGTTCTGCCTTTGCACAACTGTTCTGCTTGCCAACCGCCCACGTTTCTGCTGGGAGAGGGGAGCCACTGCCTCGCTCAGGCTCTAACGCGTCCCTGCAGCTAGAAGGCGTGGGGTGATGGAGCAGTGGAAGGGGTTCCCGGGGGGCTGCAGAGCCTCCCTCCGTCCCTGCAGCCTCTGGAAAGCTGGACACCGTCCTGGGTAGCCAGGGTGCTGCGATACCTCCTGCACCTACAGCCGTCGCTGGACTCTTGTAATGCTCCTTGGCGAGTCTTTAGCAGGGTGAGCTTCAGAGGTGCAATTCCTTCACTATTTTAGAGCAAACACAACGGCCTGAGTTGAGACAGAATTAAAACACATTGGCGTGGGGAGCGTGCGAGAGGCGGTAAGGACAGTAGCCACCGCTGGGTTATTTTGTGAGGCTGCTGCTCTCCTCGCGCCCCACGCCGCCTCTGCGGGAACTGCTCCGTTGTGAGGAACGGCCCCAGCAGCAAAGGGCACCCACCTGCGGGGGAGAGCACGGGCTGCATCCCGCATCCAGCTGTGCTCACACCTCGCTACTCCAGCTGTGCTCACACCTCACTACTCTCCGTCTTGTGAAACGGGACTCTGCTTGGCAGGATGCGCTTCATCCCATAAAGGTTAAGAAAAGACAAGACTTTACAGACAAGCTCAGAACGAAATTCTGAGTGGGAAAAAGAGGAAAGCCACACAGCTGGAAAGCACCTTCCAGAAGGAGGCATGGCTATGTCTAAGTAATAAGAAACTGTTTAAGCATTTCAAAAAACAGTGGTTTAGATATTTCAAAAAAATAGTTCTCTTCTACATTCCATTCCCATCCTATTTTTCAACAGAATTGACAGGCAACTGTACACAGAACTCTGCAGCATGGTTCACTGACTGTGTATAGGTGCTTTATTTTAATTGCAAAACACTAATAATTGTCTTTTAAAAGATCAGTGTCCTTCAAAATCAAAACGCTTACATGCGCATGCACTTGTACATCCACAGCCAGGCCAGCTTTGAGAGGCGGCAACCCAGGAGGAGAGAAGGAGCCAAGGTCCTTGCAGTCAGGACAGGGAAACCACTCACACCACTGCCAACGCGGACCAGGAGTCAAAGGGAAATTTACAGTAAGAAAGTGAAGCAGTTCATCAGCTAGCATCCTTCTGGAATCCGCTAGCATCCTTCTGAGGTAAGAAAACAGTCTTCTGTCATGTAAAACACATGCATTAGGGAAGATCAACATTTAATTCTCTCCCTCTTGACACTCTGGAGAGACCAGAAAAAGGGACAAACTAGCCTGGAATGGGAAGAAAACTCATTAGAGCTGAGTAACAGAACCAGCGAAGTGCACTGAGTGAGAAACAAACTAAGTAAAGATTAGAATAAAGGGCCCAAAAGGACAATCTTTGCCAACTATGCTCATACTTGACAGTATTTGCTCACTTTCTGGCATTTAATTCTGAACTCTGGATTAATTTTTCAATACACAAAATACTGATGTCGTCTTGTAGTGCTTACTTAAAAAAACCCCAATTTTTAAAGAAAACAGAGTGATAAATAGAGGTTATTAGGACCACTGAAGTAATTTCTATTTATGTGTTTCATGGGCAGAATCTTTTTATCTTTTTTTTTTTTTCATTTATATGTACATGTGATATATCACTGGAATTAGCTTCTGGGAAAAGACATTCACCGCATTAAATGCTCACTGCACAGAAAAAGAAAAAAGAGAGTTTAAACTCTTAAGTAACTGTCAACAGCCACAGAAAAGTGGGCAAAGCAACACGGAATAATCAAAAACAGCTTCGTATTTTAAGCATGAAACAATGCTTCTTCTGTTGTAAGATATTTTTAGAGTAACAACAAAAAGTCAAAGTGAAGCTTGAAAGTATTCCAGTACCAATTCAATGTTCCAGCTGGTGGATGCGTATTTTATGCACCATGACGTCCCTTTGCACTTAAAATTCAAAGCCTAGTATCACAGAGAGTTTGGACAGAAAAGCCAATTGAATTTGTATATTTAGTTTTAAAATGCAAACTTATTTTATTTAATGATTTCAAGCCTTTGAATTTGCCAGAAGGGTATCTGAAGCTCTTGATGCTCTCAGCTTGGTTACAAGTACGGTAGTCAGACAGAAATGTTTAATGAGACATAATGCATGAAAGGGGGGGTTCAAATGTCCATTTTACTACACAAGTTCAGCTGAGAGTTGAACCTTTACTGCTACAGGGAAATAACTCCGGAAACAAGCTTAAAATAGCGATTAAGTAGTGGGTCTTAATAGAAGATTAGGCCTTCTTGCACAGCAACTTCACTTGTATTGTAAAGTACCAATTTAATTGTCATGAGCAAAAAAAAATCTCTGTGTCAGTAAATTTAAGCACATTTACGTTTATCACTCAAAGTGCTGCACTAGTGGTGGCCAACACTAATAGAATGGGAGAAAAAAATTAGAATGGCAGAACATCACACGAGCAATCGCAGCTCATGCCTTTGAAAGCCATTTTACTTTTCAAAAAGAATACTAAGTATAATCTCATTTTCTTAGTTGTATCTGATCATATGTAAAAAAAGGAAGACACTTCAAAATCATAGACTCCATTCAACTTGTTTAGTATAAAATGTTGATTAAAAGTAATTCATACAGACAAAATAACTATGAGTATGCCAACCTACAACAGAACATAATGCAGAAATGAAAGCATCCTTTCTATCCTAACATTCAAAACCTCTGTCCACTCATATTTAGGTTAAAGACACACATATAAAAATACTGGAATACAAGAAGAAGGAAAAACAAAGGAAACTACGCCTCAAAAGAGTATTGTAAAAAATTGTCTGATCTACAGGAGAATCAAACAAGAACAAAGAAAGATTTATTAATAAGGAACTTTTCTGTAGCCCAAATTTAAAATATCTGAATTTGAAGACAATCACTGAAAGTAGGATGCATATGAATACAAAAGCACTTCAATGCCTCTTATTTCATCATCCAGAAATCAAAAACATTGATCTCATTTCTCCAGATTCTCTCCCTTTAAAGCACTACAGTATTACATTCTAAACTTTACCTTTTTGTTGACACAATCAATCGTCCCCTGTTATTTAAGCAGCATGAGCCTCTACGCTGGAAAACGTAAAAGTCCCAACTACTTACCCCATTAATTTCTACTGAAATCACTGAAGTTTTCATGAGTACCGTGTACTACATTTGATGTTAAACTTCTGATGGGATTTAGTGCAGGAAGAGCCCTGCAAACTAAGCACAATACCTCCATTATTCATGTTCCTTCAGGCCTGCCACTGGGTCAACAGAACAACAATGCTCATGCAACTCAAAGGCTATCTGAAATAATTGAGCATGTTCTGTAGAAATTTAATATACAGGATTTTCTTTTCCTTTTAAGTTGAAATACATTACAAGTATTTTATACCAAATGGTCTTTTGCTTACTAAGTGAAAAAAAATGCAGATCCCCAGAAGGCAGGCAAGTTGCCGGCTTTAGGACAGTTAAAGAAAACAAACATAATTACATAGTGCAAAGCAGCCGGCAGCACAGAAAACCAACAGGAAACACTAATAGAAATCTATCTCTGAAGCATTTTTAAGCATGTAAGAACGAGTAGCTGAGTAGAATTGCTACTAAAACAATCATAATTAAAAATTACTTTTTGTTTATACTCTGAAGCCTATGAAGTATACTCTTTACCTTATCACCTCAGACAGGAGTTGCAGGTAACCTCAAGAGCTTGGGTTTGAAGAACAGTCTTCTGGCTCTGATTTATTGAATTGTGTCACTAAAGATACTGTGCTCTACTGAAATAAAAAAGGTAAGCTCCTTCCAAGAGAGGCCAGAGGCAGAGAATCTCCCAGTGGCTACAGAGGAATTTAAAAACCTTGAGGAACGAAACTGGACAACACACACTCACAATCGGCTACAAACAACGCTGGGGGGAGACCAGAAAGACACTCCTGAGGCAGTCAGAAAGAAACACAGCGTAGAAATAAAGACAAAGAGATGAGAGTATCGTAAATCTAGAAAATAAAGTCCATTAACAACACAAAGGCAAAAGGCAAAGGATAAGGCAGGACCGCGTGTGCCCTGCGCAGAACCCCAGGAGGAGTGTGGGTCACACCAACAGGCTCCCAGCCAGCGACCAGCTCTGCCGCTTCTCACCAGAGACGCCTTCCGAGGGATCTCTGCAGGACTTGGAACCTTTCAGAGCTTAAAGAGATAATATTTATTTAATAACAACCTGACAAAGAGGAGAAAAATACCAAATTTTCTTTTGTTTCTGTGACTGAATAAAAACCTTGAGAAGCAAAGGGAAACTTAGAGGACTTGCTGTACAGTTCCAGGTCAGTGTACATGGTGGTACCAAACCACAAGTTACTGCAAAAATTAATGCCCCTTTTTGCCCTCTTCCTGCTTGGTTCTGAACATTCACTGCAGTTTTCAGCTACTTTAACATGGCAGATGCAGAGTGTGGGCTTTTTCCCCTTGAGCTGTGTCTTTTACCAAGCATGTACATCACTTTAATAGAAGGAAAGGGGACAAGATAAAGCAGAAATCAACTTACAGATACTTATTTCCATACATCAGAAATAACTGTATCTGAAGGGGTGTAAAGACAGGCTGCTTCATACTGTAGAAAAGCTGAAAAAAAGCTGGATGCAGACAGTTGGCTGCCTGGGTCAAAAAACTGGTTTGCTTCAAATTCTGTTCCTTTAGTAAGTTTTGTTTTGAAAAGTTGTCTATGCATAAGCAACAAGCTGTCAACTACCTATGTGCATGTTTGAACACACAAATTTTGCTTCATTTAGATTTTACCTAATCCTACAACAGCTGCCTACCTATCAATGCCTCCCAGCCACATCCAAATAAACCCATTTTAATAAAATAATTGCAGGAGAAGTAATTATTACTGAAGCATCTGCAGGATCTGATCCTAACCATTTATCGCCAGCATACTGCTACCCAAGTAGCCTACAGTGCTGTTTTTCCATCCAAAAGTGAGATTCCCACATGACACTCTTCCACCTCATTAGGGAGGACTTGTTTATATAAAGACCCTCTACCAGTGGTTAGCACAGCACTTCAGTCTCTCCCCCAAAAGTATCAACACTAATTCTTGCAACCTTCTTTTTCGGGATAACCCTGAATTTAAAAAGTCATAAAAAATTGCAATTAACATACTCAGCAGCTAGATTTCAAAGATGTTATGCACATCTTCAGCTCTTAAGCCCTTATGTCAGAGCAAATGAAGAAATTCTAACATTAAAATCCATACAAGCTTTTTTTTAAAAAAAAGTCCTAATTTCTTTTTGTTCTTTAACCGCTTTACAGACTTTTTAATACTACAGTTGTGCCTTCAAACCAGGAAAAACCCCCGTTCCTGTTTGCAGGGTTCCGGCAGGCTGGCAGCTGTAAAACCACTAAGATACAGTCGCTGCACAAACAGGAACCTCCGCTCGGTACAACAGGAACCGTCCCGCTCGGCTCGGAACTGCGCAGACTTCCAGGCGTTCCTCTCGTGCCCAGGGAACCCATGGGACACGAGGGGTTACTGCAGTTTAAGAACCAGCTTCTGCAGTTCAGCCCAAACCTCTTCCCACTGGGCTCGAGTCACAGCCAGACCATCCCGGTGGCCAAGACCGTGGGGAGCCCCCGGGGATACAAAGCAGACCTCCCCACCCACCGCAGCAGATTCTCAAGCACATTGAGACACTTAATTCCAAAATGGCTGGGGCAGCTTGAGATTGTACTGCCTTGTGGCTGTTCAACATCACTCCTACACCGGGTATACAATGAAAGAAGATGGCAGAAGTCCTCCTAATGCGGCACAGTGTGGCTCTCATCTGCTTCCTGCTACCTTCTGAAGCGCCGAGAAAACGGGAAACTTTTTTAAAGCTTCATCAGCAAAAAAATCAAACATATGTGCCCAGGAAGCTGAGAGAAGCACCTAAATTTAGAATGGCCTTACCCTCGTAAATGGAGGCCAAAAGGAGGGATGCTTCCACACTATTAGCATGCTTGCTTTTTCACTCCCTTCACAGTTCCTCAGAGGGCATTAAATTTTAAGAGCTGTTGTTGTTATTAAAGACCTGAAAGACCATGAAATGGGACAACCCTACAATTTAAAAAATTTTTCATTTCTCATTGTTTGGAGTTTTAGGACCAGGGAGAGGAGTGAGGAAAAAATAAGGCTCTACAAAGAGTGATGTTCTTTGCCTTGCTTCCCATCTCTAAAAGCTGAAGAATGTCTTACTGCTGAAAGAATTGCAAGGTCCTTTAATAGTTTTTTCTTTTGTTCCAAACTGAACACAACTTTACTGGATGTAGCACAGAATGGAACGTGCATGTTTCCTTTCAAACTTTTCACAACACCACCTTCAAACACAAAATAAGCCAAAATCTCTGGAATCCACTGTATAAATTAATTATGTTATTTTAAAAAGCGGCTCCTGCACTCTTCCTTACTCCAGCTTTCACCAGCCAGGCATTATTCACCGATTTTCCCCAATATTTGGCTTCTGTAACATTCAATTCACACATGAAACTCTAGAGCTTTGCTTAAAAAACAAAAAAAATACCCAAACCAGAAATGAAACCAAAAAACCTCCAATACTCCCCTTGGTGTTCAGAAATACAGCAGCACTGTACATCTGAAAACAGAGGGAGAAAATCCTTACTTTTGCACACATTAATTCAGACTGATGTGATGAGACCCTAAAATGAAAAAATATGTGTTTTCTGACCTAAAGGAAAAAGGCTTTTCAAGCTTCAGATTTTAATCAAAGCCTGGTCAAATCTCTGTTCCAAACAGCCTTTTTTTCCTTTCGAGCTTAAAACAATTTCCATCTAGTATTTTAAAGAGAAATGTACCAATGACAGCCTGACCACAGGAATCTTTAGCCCACTAGGTTTAAACAGCTCCAGCTGGTGACTCGGAGCCAGCAGCACACACAGATTACCGGGATGCCTTTGCTCTGGCTCCGAGAGCACTTCTCTGCCTCTCTCATCTAGCGTCAGTGGTTTTCCTTTCAGGATGGCTCTCCTCCTCCAGTCACTGGGAGAGAAACCCTGGCGAGGTGTAAGCTTCAGGAGACCACAAGGGTTTCCTGAAGAACACATTACATGCCAGAGGAACACGGAGCTGCTTCTTTCAAAAGAACACTTGAAATACCTTCCTGGTAGGACTCAGTACAACTCAGCATAGTTTTAGAAGCTGCAGTGCAAGATGTGTATATAACTTGCTTGTCAAAGCACGACCGCGTTGTTCCAAAGGTTGTGACAGACGCCCCAGTGGCAGTCAGGTCGCCTCCTCTGCTTCATATGTTACAGGAACGTTGCTTTTTAACTTTTTTGTTTAAACCAGGAACAATAAATGTGTTTTCCAAAGAGCATAAATTCACTCTAATTTAGGATCTAAGTCATCAGAAAATCAGATGTATTAGTCTACATTAATAGTTTGAAGTTAAAAATGTAACTGTGAAGAACAGGTAACTGTCACTCGGGTCCATTAGCTTTCCAGCCACGGCAGCAAGGACCCAGCGTGACCTGCACACAGCAGGCAGAGTTAATACTCAGCCACCTGCACGTCGATAACCATCACCCCTTATCAAAGGGCATTGCTGGCATTGCTCAAAAATAGCAATTGGAGTTTTTACGTACCTTTTTTCCTGAAAGGCAATACAGACTAAGTAGTGGCCTACTAAATTTATGAGTAAGAGTAAAATAAGCTTTTTTTTTTTAAAAGTAAAATTTGTTGATGATTAATTTTACTTTCAAAAATCTCTGAGGTCAAAGTAACAACTAGAACATGACAGAAGTTTGATAACCAACTTAAACTTTTCACTAAATTTATTGTCAACTTTTTTTTGAATAAATAAACGATAAAAATTTTATCACCCATGATACATAATGTTTTTTTTATTCCCATCATACAGTTGAATAAGTAGTTTAAAATATATTTCCACAGCTCAGGGTTCTGCACCCCTGGCCTGGGGTGGTGTTTAAGCTGCAGGACAAGACACCCAGCCCGCTGGCAGCCCTGCTGCAGTAAGAACCAGGAGCAAGCGGCCCAGGAAGGAGCGCCCGGGAAGCAGCCTGGGGAAGGTTATACCACCCATCTTTAGTCACCCCCGCCTGTGGGCGGATGGGCCGAAAGGGAGGGGGGGCCATGGGCGAGAGACCCCCGCGGCTGGTGCCAGGACAGGAGTCACCACGGCCCCGACGGTGGGGCATCGTGGCTGCAACAGAACACGGTCAACCGCTGGATTTATAGCGCACAACTCATCCAAATTATAAAATATTGTATTAATGTTCCTACCTGAGTCTTTCTTGTTCCCTTTTCCACCCTCTCGGCTCTTTTTTAAAACTGCCTTTAA
This sequence comes from Xenus cinereus, assembly GCA_025774025.1. Classification (NCBI taxonomy): domain Eukaryota; kingdom Metazoa; phylum Chordata; class Aves; order Charadriiformes; family Scolopacidae; genus Xenus; species Xenus cinereus. The sequence continues at coordinate 269,316 of JAOXJK010000077.1, forward strand.
CATTTTAAATGTTGCTCCTAGAGGATAACAGAAAGAAACAAAAACAAATGCAACATTAATAATGTCTATTCACACAAAACCGAAGAAAACAAAGATAGGATCAATACAATAAAAACAGTGAGGTAATCAGAAGAAACTTTTTGGTAATTAAATTTATTTTTTAGAACGTAGCTCAGTTAAGCAAAGTCCTGAAGCACAAAGAATGTTTTATTACTTGAAGTAAGCAATTTGAGTTCACTGTCTTCTTGTACAGAAAAATAATACAGCATTCTCTACATTCCACATATAATTAAGGTTATAAGGCTAAACCCGGTTAAGTTACTGTAAGACACTGTCGAAAATGAAGCAGAATAAAGGTCTGACTCCCGGCCAGCGTCCGTCAGCACGGCGGGGAGACGACAGCAACCGGCCGTGGGCTGGGGGTGCCCGGCCACCAGCAGGTGACAGGGAACAGAGCATCACCAGGCCACTGCCCTTCCCCTGCTGGCCACGTACCGCTGGCCACGCAGAGAGGGACACGTGCCCTGCACCACTGCAGTGTGTGCACCCACGTACCCACCCCTGCCTTCCACATCGCAGATTTAACCATCGACTCCAAGGCAGCAGCCGTTGCAGATTTCAAATGATCATTAATTATAAAAAAAACATATCTGGGATGTAAAACCGAAAGTCAGGCAAGTTGTTTCAGGTAACTATCTTCAGCTACAAAGCAAGGAAAATGGAATGAAAGGAACTATGAAGAGCGTTTCTTTCTCAAAAAAGCTTTTGGGAGCATCTATAAATTATAATTTCGTTTGCTTTCTCTACTGAAAAATTCCAAAGCTATCTCATTTAGAGAAGTTGCAGTACAGAATATGCACGTGAGCACGTCCTGTCCGTCCGTGGGGCGCAGAGGATGTCCACAAACAATGGAAGACCTCGTTTGCCTGCAGCGCCTGGACCGGGCCAGGAAAGCAGCTGTTCCTGGCTCTGCCACCAGCCAGGGAGGAAAACGCTGCCCCAACGCCTGAAACGGGGCTTCCCTAACACCTGAACGGCTCACTGCCCAAGTTTATTAAGGATTCTTTGGGAATGGCCTCCTCCTTGCGCCTGTCAGGAAGGCTCAGCGACTGTGAACACACACCCATCGAGTGTGAGCTGCAGGTACCCTGTCTGTTCACAGCCGAGAAGGGCTGTAGTGAGGGACCCCAGCCCACAGCCCGGCTGCTCGGGTGTCCCCAGTCACACAGCCACAGCGGGACAGCCGGGATGCGCATTTCACACCCATCAGGATTCACTGGCATTTCTTCAGGCAAACCAAAGGCACCAGCTCCATTGTTCTCTTTCCCACGTTCTTGATCACCATTGTAAAAAGGATCTTTCTAATTTTAGTACAAAACTGCTTAAAAAAACCAAAGTAATACTGCAAGCAACTGTTGTGACTCATCCCGCATTCCTCCAGCCACTTCACACAATAAGGTCCTGGTCCACAGAGGAGTTTGGAACTAACACAGGCTTTGTGCTTCATGTTCAGACACTGGTCATTTGCTCCAGAAACCTAGATACATAAATTTCACCCTAATATTACAATATGAAGGTCTTACGGTCTTTAGAACGCATTTTGATATGTAATTAGACAGTTCCTTAAAATGAAAGTTTTCTCAGCTCATTTTAGCACATTGCAATTAAGGTAATTGTACTCAAGGGCAGTGTAGCTTTCAATGTTACCAGCAGCCGTTCACAGGTTCAGTTGGAACATTTACTGAAGGAAACACCATTCCATCATATAATTCAAGGCTGAAACATAATGCATATGGAGAAGAATGGGAATTCTAATTAAAGCTGCAGAGACATTCTTAATTTGGTATTGTCTAACTTCTGCCTGGCTTTGAAAAGTTAATGTTATCTCTAAAATTATGCGGTGCTGTAAACTGTTGGTATGCTGTATGATAAATTTTACTTACAAGCATTTTAAAATTTCATAAGTCTTGTAGAATAGTGACTTTATTAAAATTCAGCTGGTATCATCACATGAACAAGGGAGCAATGGTCTACCCAAAGAGGCCTAGCTCTGCTCTAGAGACCACTGGATGTATTTTTTAAAAATTATTTTTCTTTTTCCAAAGCGATACAGCTTAGTGGTGTAATACAACCAAAAATACAAGAGAGTAATTATGAAAGGGTTTGGTTTCACAGAGCTGGAGGTGGGAGCCTACTGCAAGTGAAGGCAACGACACTGTTGCAAGAGAACTGGATCTTTCTTTAAAAAAAAATAAGGTAATAATAAACCACAACATTTACAGGCTGTTGAGCAGCTGCAGTGCTAAAGGAAACCCTCCAGAGCAGCTCAAAGAGAGAAGAAATATGAGCTTAAAAAAAAAAAAAGAGTCAGTGGAAAATAACGGGTGCAAAGAGGAATGGAATGGAGGAGTTTGTGAGAGCATCGAACTCCTCACCAGCGGAATGACAACAGCCCCCTTTGACAAGGGGCTCCTTCCTCTCCTCCTCGTTACTGATGGGGCTGGTCATCACCCGCTTTTCCCAGTTATACTGGTTTCGCTGTTCTGGAGAGAGCAGGCACTCCCTTAAGTCAGTTAACGGTGACTTAGAGCCCATTCCAGAGCCTGTGCTGTGGAGATCTATGCCTGTAGCAGTAACTTTGAAATATTCCAACACCAGAGATCGTTGGCACTTACAGGGGATGTGAAGACACAACAGGAAGCTTCTCTTACAAGAGAAACACCAAACCAAAAATATTTATTAGTATTTTGAAAATTCATTCATTAAAGGTAAAACAGAACACTTTGGTATATTTCTGTGTACAAAAAATTCATATCTAACCTGGGAAAACTCATGGCTTCTAAAATATGACATAGAATATAGTTTGTCTATAGTTTGCTCCCTGTACATTAGAAAAGCTGAATTGCTGGATCCACAGACACTTGAAGACTTTACAGCAAGACAACATATTGCACACTTGTCTACAAATTAACATTTCCAGGTTGCTTTTAGATTAAGTTTTCTGACTTAGGTTGGCTGAATACGAACTAGTGAAAGAAAAATTCCTCTGCACTCCTCAGCAGCGTATGGAGAGGGGAAGGCTCACCTCCCCTGACCTGCTGGCCAGCCTTTGTCCACCACGGCCCAGGACACCATCAGCCGCCTGTGCTGCAAGGAAGGACACTCTGCTCCTGGAAATGCTCTGGATGGTAGAGCAAAGCATGTCCTCGGCAAGTTTGCTGACAGTATGAAATGAGGGTGGCAGATACACCACAGGGTCGTGATTCCATCCAGAGGGACCTTGACAGGCTGGAGAAATGGTCTGACGGGAACCTCACGAACTTCAGCAAGGAGAAGTGCAGTCCTGCACCTGGGGAGGAACAGTCCCAGGCTCCAGTACGTGCTGGGGGTGTCCAGCTGGAAACCAGCTCAGCAGAAAAGGGCCTGGGGGTCCCGGTGTACACAGAGCTGACACTGAGCCCTTGTCACAAAGAAGGCTAGAGGTATCCCTGGCTGCATTAGGAGGAGCGTAGCCAGCACGTCGAGGGAAGAGATCCTTCCCCTCTGTCCACCACTGCTGTGGCCATCCCTGGAGTACCAAGTCCAGGACTGGGCTTCCCAGTTCAGTATAAGTATCTGAAGGGAGGGTGCCAAGAGGAGGGAGCCAGGCTCTTTACAGAGGTGCCCAGTGACAGGACGAGCAGCAATGGGCACACAGTGGAGCACCAGAGGTTCCCCCTGAACATCAGGGAACACTTTGTCACCGTGAGGGTAACCAAGCGCTGGCACCGGTTGACCAGGCAGGTTGTGGAGTCTCCCTCCTTGGAAATATCCAAGAGCCCTCTGGACGTGGTCCCAGGCAACCAGTTTTAGACAACCCTTCCTGAGCAGGGGGTTGGACAAAGTGACTCCCCGTGGCCCCTTCCAACCTCATCCACTCTGATTAATGAAGGTGTTGAGCAGTTTTAGATTCAGTATTGACCCCTGGGGTACACCATTAGTTACTGGCCCTCAACTAGACTTCGTGCCACTGATCTCACGTGTCCCATGCATTTCACACCGTGCCATGTAGGGTACACTGTTCCCTCTGAGTCCACCCATCCAGCAGACAAATACACTGCACATGCTGCTTTCGAGGCATAACCCCCACTCACACCCAAAAGACAAGAAATGCCTTGAAACGTGTCTAAGATACTGAGGGAGGGTGATGGGAAGAGCAGGAAACGCAACTGCAAACCTCTCAGGTTGGTTCAAGCGTGTTCCCTTTCTCCAACAAAGCTCACCTTGGATCAAACTCCCAGCAAAGGTGGCAAATAACCAGCTCAGGGGCTACAGAGGACACCTTCTGCCTCCAGAGAAAACCTCACGGCACAGAGGGAATAAAAGCATTACGGAAGTTTGCTGTACTGAGGTAGAAAGTGCATTCTAACTCACTCAATCTCGTGTTAAATGGCATATGTCTTCCAGTACTACAAGAGCTAAAAACTCTAATTATCAGATTCCAAATGGAAAGAAAAACAAGTCTCCCAGATAAGCTCCTAAACTAAGACATCAAAGAAAACAGAAGTCCCTATGTGTTTGTAACACTTTGCTTTTTAAATAGATTTTTTTTTCTTTTCCATACAAAAAACCCCATATGCCACGTTAGAAATTCTGCATTATGAAATGGTAAGATCTGGAGCTGTAAATGAATTTGAGGCTCAACGAGGCCCTGGGCAACCTGGTCTAGTCGGGGGTGTCCCTGCTGACTGCGGGGAGGTCGGACTAGATGGCCTTTGGAGGTCCCTTCCGGCCTGGACAATTCTATGATTCTATGAATTTCAGAATCTGAGAACAATATTCTACATACATACATACATAGAAAAGGGTGCCAATTAAATAATTTTTTAAGAACCCAAAAAAACAATCCACCTAAAAACCTGCGTAAAATATTTAACTTTCTTCTTCTTTTGCAAACATGACAAGTATAAATTTTCGGTTAACCAGAACAGAAAGGTTTGATATAGAGCTGAAATTTTACAGTATAATGTCATTCCCATTCTTAGGATACATGTAGGGAGTAATAAGAGATGAAATAAAAGGAATCAAGGACAAATCCATCCTAGATTTTTCTCTTTCTGGAATTGAGGGCAACTTCCCTACTGTGCCTACAGTTCCTCAAGGATGTATTCCAACCAAGAACAGGAATGGCATGAGAGATGGCTGCTTATTCAGACACCTTCACTGCAGATATAAAAGTTGCCTATTACCTGGAAGTGAAGTCCATTTCCTGCCATCTCCCCAATAAAATGATACGCAAAAATGAAACAGAACCACTTCCAAAGAAATCCACCTTTTGATATGTCAATTACGCTCAAGGAGAGATCTAACCAATAAAGGCTCTGAACAGGAAAGGAAAGCAAACACAATGATATTTACTATCCATTTGTAAGCTGAAAGGTACAAAAATGAAACTGTTTTCTTAAGTAATTCTAAAGCCAACGCCTTGGTTACTTTACGACATCATTCAGATTCCACAAAGGTGTGTAGTTGAACCGTTTAGGAAACAAACCAAGGACTGCAGCTTAGAAATACTGATTACAAATATATGGTACGTTATTTAAAAAATAAAAGTTCTTGTACATACTGTAATGCTTTCTGACATACATCCACAAGTATTTCAGCCTCAGGTAAAAGATTTCTTCATACTTATCTTTCACGCTTCAAGAGGACTGATTAAATTGAACAGCAATACTGTACATCTAGATTCACTCTTGAAACAGACATGGGATATTGGATCTTGTTTTGTTTTAAAGATACTTTGATTAATAGGATAATTTCCAGTAATGCTGGCACCTGTTTTTTTCTAAGCACATTGTATTTCCTGTTTCTCTAAAACTAAGCTTAAATAAAATCATTCACTAAGATTCCAGAAACACTTTCAGCTATGCAATCGTTTGTCTTCGGTAAGTAATTCAGTTTTAGATTTTCTTGGTTCCAATTTTTAAATTCTGCCCCAAGACCACCAGTTTGTTGTTTGGTTGGGTTTTTTGTTTCGTTTTATTGCTGTTGTTGGGGGCTTTTTCTGTGTGTGTGTGTGGTTTTTTGGGGTTTGTTTTGGTTTTTTTAAATATTTGAAGGTCTTTAAAAAACTTTAACTGTCATTTCCATTTTAAAACAGATACCAGATGCAGACTTGTCATACAAGGGTTGATATAAATGATGTCACATAATAAGGAAAATACCTCACCACCCCTTTGCTCACGCAATCAAAGATGGCATGCCAAGATGCTCACAGCACTGGATCCCCCATCCCAGCTCACCTCAAACACGCTTTTAAGTGGGTGCTGCCCTCCCAGCAGTTCAACTGTTATTCTTTGGAGACTCAAGGCATTTCATACCACTGCCTCACACCCACAGCACGAAGGGAAGGGGTGGAGAGTCCCTTGATTTAAGAATTGGTACGATCGGCTTATTTTTCAAATGAGGGGCTCCAAAACAAGATCAGGTTTATACAATACAAATGCTGGGTTATGTAGAGTTGGGAGCACAGACATACACAACAGTTTACTTCATTACTAATCTTTTACAGATTGACTACCTAGACAAAATTGACTACCTAGGGAATCCCCTCTGAAAAGCAAAAAGAGAGAAAAAAAAAATATCTCCACATTTTCCGTCTGCCTGATCCCTCTGTACACACTATGTCTCCCTTAAAACTCAGCCGCTTCCTTGCATGGGAATATTTCCCAGGAACAGCTACCACTGACAGGTATCACATCGGTAACGAGACGATTCACAGCTTTTGTCCCACCTTCCTTCAAGGTTTCTATACCTCACCTCCACCACGTTGTATACACCTCAGCCAGCAGAACGGGTTATTTTCAGAGATCTCCCCGCAGGAGTTCATCACTTCTGGAGAGGCCAAACCCACTGGTCCTGCAGGGTATGTAACCGCCCGAGCGAACGCCCCCCAACTCCACATTTACCCCATTCCCAAGGCTGTGCTGCTCGGCCTCTCCATATTTACATGCTGACAAGCAGTTACCATACATTTGCACAGAAATAAGGGGTGGAGCACCTTAGTCATTCTACCATTGGCACAGAAGTACTTAAGGACTTACCACCTGCATGATTTGTTAAACATATACTTCAAAAGAGCTGTATTTTTAAAAGTGTATTTTGTAAACATCCCAAGATTCAGTCCTAAGGTTTACAGAAAACTTCATTTAGTCACAACTGCCTTCATTGCCTTTAAATGCATTAAGAATTTCATGGTTTACATATACAGAAGTTTCAACGTTTCCCTCTTCTGCAAAATTCAAATTCCTCTAGCTTAACTGCATTTTTCAAACAAGAAACAACAAAAAACTTAAGGCAGCAAGGTGTTACTGATGTAACAGAAATCAAGACAAGACAGTAAGTAAAAAAATTCTTTAAAATTACTATATCAAGTCATCAATACCTAACATTTATAATAACAGAGGGCACATTCCCAGATCTAAGAGACTCCTAATTCAAGAATGAACAAAAACATTTGAAAACAAGCAAATGGTATTTTATACTTTTTTTTTAAAGTACAACTTATGTTAAGATGTATTCGTTTTATTATTAAGCAAATACATGAATGAAAATGATAAAACAGAGACACTGAAGAGGTCTGTCTCTGACTTTATATAATAAAAAAGTAAATGGTATATAAGATGTTTCCAATGGGATATATTTAGCCAAATCTAAACAAACTCACCAAATTTAAACAGCTATTATTGAAATATTTTTCTACATTACCCTAAACAATTATGGTCTTTACCCTTTGTAGATATTTCTTATGCAGGAAGATTAATAGAGACACAAAATTGACAAACTACACTGCATCTGCTTCATTTCTTGCTCACTCAATAACCTAATTAATAATCTTACGTATGAGATACTCCGTATCCCCCCCTTATCTGACACCCCTGAAAGCCATGCATCGATTCAATAGGAGGCTGCAAAAGAAGACCGAGGTTTCCAACTTGCTGCTCACTTCTAACTAGTGGAATTATGCCCTGAAGCACTATTAAAATACAGTGAAAGAGGTGAAAGATGAGGAAGCGTGAGAAAAACCTCATTATCAAGGTAGCTATTAGAATGTGCTTTTGCTGTAGCTTTTTTCCCACCAGTCTGGTTCTAGATTTGGCTTCCCAGGTGTCACAGATTTACCTATTCTATCCCGCAATCACCCGGTTTTCTGCTATGCTACTCTTTTACCCTATCGCTGATTATTTTGGCCAGTGTCTCTAAGGACCACCACCAAGGGGAAAAAATGGTCTCTTCCCTTGTCTGCTGCCCAAAAATCCCTGGTCAGGCTCCCGATCCTGCAGAAATGACTGTTCATCAGTTTTAAAGATTACTGTTCCCCAGCTACTCGTTACTACCCTGAAGCGCTGAAGAAACTGATCTTGCACTGAAGCAGATGAAGAGCACTCACAAGTCAGAAATAATACCTTCAAAGGTCATAAGCACCACTCTGAACTAACCTGAACGATCCAGCAACGATGCAGATGAAGTATCATCAGTTGAGTCATTTGCCTGTCTACACTGGGGAAAAAGAACAGCAGTTGTCAACAGAGGAGCCATAAAATCTTCAAGACTTGCAGCTGTTTCTTATATGAAAAGTATCTGACCACAGATGAAGTGCAGACAAATTTATTTTTCCCTTTGTCTTCCCATTCTGCCAAGTCCCTCCAGAGAAAATGCTAAGACCAGAGCCTTCTCTCCCTTTCTTCAGTTATGACTTTCAAAACACACAAACCAAAACAAAAAAACCCAAACAATACAGCAAACCAAAAAATAAAAAAAAACCAAACAAAACCCTCTGCTTGTCATCCCTACTGAATTTATCAAATTTATTCTTGCTATTTAGGCTTGTTGCTGAACCTTACCCCTCTCACTCTTGTCATTTACAAGATACCACCAAAGTCTTCAAGGACCAAACGCCCCCCTGTGCTCTCCTTGGCTCACCCCATTTAGCCTAACTCCTCTCTCAGCAGGGCTGGTTTCTCCCCTCAATTTTATCTTTAGGTATCACAGAAGTAAATTACCCTCCATCGTTACATTGCCTTTTATTTCTAAATTCAATGAATTATCTTTCCTCCCCTCCGGCGTTGCAAGACAGGGATCAGCGTACACAGACTGTGCCGCAGAGCAAGTGCTCGCTCCGGGGTGGGTGGCTGCGGTGGGGAATATCCAAGGGTGGGTCACTGCGTGCTCCTTGTCTCCAGCAATAATCCTCACCTCAACAAAACGGTTTCAATAAAAAAAAAGCAAAGGTGGCCCTCCTCTGAGTGGAAGGTCACTATTTAGAGAGGCATTCTAGAATGAAATAAGGTCACAGTGTTTAAAAAAAAAAAAACAGCCTTGAGGAAACACCCTTAGGAGGATCACAGCCAGCAACCCCTAGGAACCAGTGGATGTCACACACAGCTTGCATTGAGGCAGGAGTGAGCAAAGGAAAATGAAATATAACCAGAGATCATTTTTTTCTTTTTGCCTTTGCCATAACAGTCACTTTCAACTCGTCTCTTTCCATCCTCCCATGTTAAACACAGAAAAAATGACAAACCCCCCACTTTAAAATCAATTAGGAAAGGGCCCAAACACTAGGCAAGAAAACTCACCGCTTTCCAGCTGGCAGAAGTGACACCCTGCACACACTATGTCAGCAGAAAATCAGGAGCCTAAAACTAGATGAAAAGTAGGTCAGAAACTGCCGCTTCAGCTTTACTAGCACAAAGAAAATAAAAAGACAACAAAAATCATGCTAACCAACATCCCGACTGGACTCACAGCAATCAAGTTTTATTTTACTGAATAGCTGTACGCTCAGGTTCTGACAGCACCAGCCTCTGAATAGCTGTACGCTCAGGCACCAGCCTCTCCAGAAACCGTGGAAGATCAGGAGTACAGAAATAAAACGTGTCTCCGGTTTCTCAACTGTCCTAGATACAGCCCTAATTTCCAGAGGAACATGAACATGCTGCTTGTAAAACAACACAACCATTCACTCCCAACAGCCAAAAGCAAACGCCGTGTAGAATATGCCCGTCCGACGTTACACACGCTGCAGATCCAACAGCTCCATGGGCAAAGCCACCCTCCTCCAGCCCGGCACCCAACATCAGCACAAACCTGCCTCCTCCACCTGGGCACACCACATCAGCCCAAATCGTAAAGCATAAGCCACAAACGAGCCATGAGACAGAACTAGCTCAACGAAAACTCAGTATTCTTTAAGCCATACCATTTCTACTCAGACTCCCCTCCAAGGATGGACAAGTTCTCCAGTCACACCATGGGCAAGTAGCCCAGGGCTACATTTCCCTCATATGTCACTACTGAGAAGATTAATAAGGTCCACACAGCGAGGCTGAATACTAATGACTGAACCTTCCTAGGCTAAATACTAAATATCACTAAAATCCATAAGCTTTGCAATGAGCTACTGCAGCTGAGACACCCCAACCACCATCTGCTTGTTTATTGTGGCTTTTAGGCTACAGCTCATACCGAGAAACAAATAAAGGACTATTTATTTCAGCCACCTTAAAAGTTCAAGGGAAGGAAGTTATCCCATGTAAAGGGAATTAAATATGGTAAAATGCTTTACTAGAAGGAAGCATCAGGCTAAACCAATAGTGAGGGGGATAAAGTTACTGAGTTTCACTTTCAACTTGCCAAATACTGCAAATGAGAAATCCTATGTATAAAAAAATCCTACATAAACCTACCCACTCATGTGCCTGCATGGCATCTTGTTTTCAGATTTAAGATGTGCATTTGCAACTCGGATCTTGCAAAGCAGCCACTTTTGCTCCTTTTCAGTCCAAGAAACACCCACCAAGCTCTTATCAGCCTCAATATTAAAAAAAAAAAACAAACAACAAACCACCAAACCAATACACAAATGAAAAGAATCACAGACTATCTTTTCCAAAATTAGGCCTGGCCAAAATGAGTAATGTCTTGAGAATTTCAGTGGAGTACACGGGTGAGCTAAGGCAGCTCTGAAAACAGTACTCTAGGCAATATCCAAAAAAATGTGACTTCAAAGTGATCTAACACCACAGGTCTCTTCTGGACATAATTAAAATAGCATGTGGTCCAACAAACACGTTAATTTCCAGATCTGTTTCTTTTGTCTGCAAAGCTACACATAACAAATCAGCGAATCAAAACAAGAACAAAGGGAAAAAAACCATTAGGCAGCTCCAGATTTGAAGAAACTTTGCTGTACCTCAAAATGAGATGGTTCTACCACCAGGCTACAAACACGCAGCATGACTGTCTTCAGTCATATTTTTAAAAAGGGGATTATTTTTGTATACCTAAAATGCTGCTTTCTGCATCTACTGTATCTAGTCTGATAGTACGTGGAAAAAAAAATTTAAAAAATCACTGAATTCCAAAGACTTGAACGGACTGATGATCCTTTCAGAAAAGGAAAATAAATTCCCTCCAAATGCTAAATTAAATCATTCGATACCAAGCCAAAGCAGGCACTAGTGAAACCTGACAATATTTGATTAGCAGATGCATATAACTCAAGGAAAATACTGTAGGAAGTAAGAGAATATATGCTCAGTTTCTAGAAGCGAAGGCTTCTTCCACCATTTCTCTCACCCACCGGAAAGCAGATTGGCAGGAGGTGTGGACGATTTTCCTCCGAACACCCTCTGGGCAGCAATAGGGAAGGGCACCGGCAGGGACACTGCCGAGTCCCAGCTGACACACACCGGCACCCTGCCGGTGCCCTTCCCGCTGACACACACCGGCACCCTGCCGGTGCCCTTCCCGCTGACACACACCGGCACTGCAGGCTGCCTGCCAAAAGTCATCGCCCCACGGCCTCCTTCAGCCCTGACTGGCTGAGGTAATTCAGCAGGGCAGGCCGCTAAGAAGATCCGAGATGCTAAGAAGGTCTCTCAGAAGAGGGAGAAAAGAAGTCCCGAGATAGCTGAGAGTCACTCTGCTGAGGAATTTGAACTTTGAAAACAACACTAAAATGAATCTACACGTGGAGGAGGCAGCAACGCAGCACCCTTCAGTCTCCCCACACCGGAATGTCACCACCTCTCCTCTGTGCCAGCTGCCTAACTGTCACTCCTACACCCACACCACGGCTGGGTCTGCTCCTGGATCCTCTGCCTGTGCCTTAAGGAAACCACAGCAGCACCACAGTAACACCATTCCCCGCGAGCGAAGCTGACAGCGTGACGGCTGTCCCACACCATCCCCTTGCCCCCCGCGAGTGAAGCTGATGGCATGACGGCTGTCCCTCGTGGGGCGGCTGTGACGGCCACAGCACCGTCACCTCTCGGCAGGGACGTGCCACCTGCGCCCAGCTGTCCCTGACCAACCAGCGCAACAAGAGACCCTTCCATGAACCCAGCCACAAAGTAAAGCTGGGTTCCACACATGGCCGGAATACAGAAAAGGTGGCTTTTTCACCATCACAGCTACTTTCCCAGCTTTCCGTGAACATAGCATGCCTGAGTTTTGGGGATTTTTTTTAAAAAGGTCCCACTAATATAGACAGCTGTATTTCCTCGAGTGACAGTAAAATGGTGCTGATAAAACTCAAAGCTTTTTTCTGTTTTAGTTCCTTATCATATCTAGTTCCAGATCTCCTATATTCTTCATCCATCCTACCAGATTATTTTCAGGATTTTATTTTCTGCTTTTTCATGGAATTCTCCTCCCTTTCAAAAAGCAAAAATGGTCCCTCTCCTCTTGTTTTACTAATATTTTTCTCCTAAAACTACAAGTCTCTATTTTAGACATCAATGTCCAACAGAGGTGCATGTTCTGGTTTGTTGTTTTTTTTCCTCATGTCAGCTATCCTTAAAAATTCTGGGACAGTATGTTTTCTATAATCTCTAATCATAAACTACCTGACCTTGAAATGGCTGGGAATCACAGCCACTCACTTTTGCCAGAAGTCAAATGCAGAGCTTCCTCCAAACTCTGTATACAAAGGACACATTACATACTTCCTGCTTCACAATCCTATAAATAGAGATGAACATATCCATTATTAAGTAAGCATTTTTGGAGGTTTTTGTAGGATTTTTAAAACACGTTACTCTGGTTTCAAATTGATGTTGGTATTTTCTTCATGAGGATGCCTATCTTCTGGCCACCGTTGCTAGAGGTAGAGTGGTACGTGCGCAACAACAGCTTGAAATAGCCATGATGAGAAAAAGTAACCACACTCATTAAGATTCCTCTGATTAGGGTAGAGTAACAGAATGGCTGAGGTTGGAAGGCACTTCTGGAGGTCATCTGCTCCAGCAGGGCAAGTCACACAAGAAAATCTTGGAAATCGGCATTAAAAATGGAACACAAACAGTTATTTGCTTCAGAGAATGCAACTGCCTACATGGATCTGTTAACAAACACATCAGGAAAAAAAAATCAAAACCAAACAAATAAACAAAAATGTTGCAATTCCTAAGTAACTCTAAAAGGCAGAAATAAGCAGGAACACAAGGCTCAAACATACCAGGACTGTTACTGTTCTCCGGGACACATTAATACAATTACACAGGCACACACAAACAGAAGGGTATACAGCAGCAATCCAAAGTGGATAAAATAATTAGCAAACTCAGGCTTTAACATTGACCTTCTTGAGGCTGCCTAGAGACTAGACATTTAAGTTACATCATCAGAAGACACATGAATCAGAAGGCATCTCAGGCATCTATATATACTGCCTCTTCTTCCTCAGAGCATATCCCAGCCCGTGACAGCCTGCAGAAGGGTACCAGGCTTAGTTCCATTTTCCCTGAGAGGAGCAAATCCCAGTTTGCTCAGGGTCATAATGGGCAAGCCTTCACAAGACAGCCGAAGGGGTCAGCTCTATGTTCCCACTGCATCGTGCCAGCGCCAGCAGTTCTCCGTGTGGTTACTGAACAGCTCTGCAGAGTCTGATGAACAGCAGAGATGACATGGGAAAGAGAGCAGGATCTCATGGCAAGTACTGGAGAAGGGAAACCACTCCTTTGAATCACAGCAAAACGTTAGATTGGCTCAACTATCTCCCGAAATCTCACCCACAGAAATGTGGCAAAGCAGAAATATTACCCTCCCTACTTCCCCTCCCAGATCCTGGGATGTTACCTTTTTGTGTCTCTTGTCAAATGTAAACCTTCCGGTTTTAATTACTTGACTATGCTATTTTATGGACAAGACCTGTGCGTTCTTCCATAGTGTAAACTACAAAGAACCACTCTAACATCCATATTCTTCCAATTCCTTTCCCTTAAAGCTCTTCTCATCTTAACGTACAATGCAGCAGCATGAAGAGACCTCGTTAGAGTATTAAAATAAGCTCTGAACATTTATAGCAGTCACTTTCTACCCAAATGGGCTTACAAGCAAGCCCTCCAATCCTGCCGTGAGCCAGCACGTGTGCGCTCTCCGTACACAAGCAGACCACTGAAATCAATGAGATTATTCACGTGAGCTAGAGCCATGCTTTAGGTGTTGTTCCTTGTCAGCCCTAAGCCCGGCACAGAGCTCAAACTGGGGACAAGACGACACATGGAACATCCCAGAGTTCGCTCTTAAAGAAAAATTAAAGGCTTGTCTATACAAGGGGAAAAGTGTTTCACATTCACACCCTGCCTCATTCTGCAGTAACTCCCCGGTATAGACAAGATCTTACATGCTCTTACCAAAAATATGAAATACCTGACAAGCCCGTATTTATTAAAATTTTACAGTTGTCCTATTGCTTTCAGTAATTAAACAGCTGAGAACCACTAAAGCCTCTAATTCAGATACCAGAACGCACTCCCTCCACAGGCAAGTGTCAAAAAAAAAAAAAAATAAATCCTGACAACCCGAATTTAACTGGAAGTGAAATACAAACTTGTATCCTTCAAAAAAAATAATTATTCATTAAAATCTTAGGTCTGTGTAAATCTTTGGAAGTTTGCCAAAATGGTGTATACTGCCTCACCTTAACCTATTAATGGAATGTTTGCAAGTCCCATGTAAATCAAATGAGTGGAGCCCACTGATTTATAAACAGAATAGATGTAACACCAACAAGAGCTCACTTCGCTCAAAGTCCTGCGAACAGAAGAAAAACGGCAAAGAAACAAAATTCAATTTTTGTCCTGGAGAAAACTAAGAATCGAAGAAAGGAGGCTCAAGCAAGGCTCACTAAGGAAAAGCATTGGGTTTTCCTATTAGCAGACATGATGAAAATAGGAAGAAAAGAATCTTGTTTCTACCAGATCGAGGGACAGTGTTAGATTTCTCAGATGCCAGTTAGCCAGATTCTTGGAACACTTCACTAACAAAACGAGTTCTCTCAAGAAGCCCATTTCCCCACTGCGATCCAGACGTGTCTCTGGCGGTACACACTGCTGCAGAGGATGCAAGAGCCTCAGCAGAACCCTCTGTGCAGGCACAGTGTGGGAAGAAACAGAAAAATAAGAGTTCTCTCTAACCAACCATTCAGTATATTCCTCTGGTGCAGACTTTTACAAAGCTTTGAACACTAGCAGAACAAAATAACTTAATGTCACTTTTGTCCTCCTTTCCATATTGATTTTTAAACAAAATTTCCCCAAAATTTCAAAATATGCCTAGTGCCTCTGAACGAGTGTGAAACCTTTCATAAAGTGCTCCCGTTGCTCGCCGATTGTCTTACTGCAAGCTTACAGAAAATACATCAGGTAACGTACCACAGTGGCACAAAACATAGCTTGCTGAATAAACAAAAATTGTATACACACCAGCTCTGTATTCCCAGAGTTTTAAATATATTAACGAATTCTGAAGCTGTACATTGGTTTGGTGCATCATGCTAAAAGGTCCAGTGTTCCTGTGCCTATGCATTCCACCTGCACCAAGTACAGTTTATCTGAGGACAAAGCCAAGCTTTCCCCTGATGGCTTTTCCTTGCCTCTTGAACTCAAGAGACAAAGTAATTCTGGCACGCACACAAAGGTCTGGATCGGTAGTTGGGAAGTGCTGAAGACTTTACTCTGTCATAGCAAAACCCTGTCTACACTTTGTGGCAGTAATATTCCTCCCTCTTTTCTTCAAACTTTCAGTTTCTGGCAAATATTGTAGAAAAATCCAGGCACACAGTCCTTACTAACACAAAAAACATCCCTTTGTGACCTCAATGGGAATCTGGCCCACTGTAAAACAGACCTTGAATGATAGAAACTAAACAATCAACCCAAAGGCATTTCTGCCTTCTGTGACACAAAAACTGTCACATTAAGAATATTTTGTGTTTTATCATTCTTGTTCAGAAACAACAACAAAAAACAACCCACAAAAAAGCAAAAAAACAAGCCTGAGCCAAAACCAACCCACACATTAAACTCTCCAGCAACTTCCATCTCATTTAAGTTTCAAAAAACAAAGGTCATATTTTGCTTCTATTTATTCTTACTTGCATATTGTTCAAATCCTAACTTGTTAAGGTATGGTCAGAAACAGAGACTCTAAGGAAAAGACATCTGTTAAGAAATAAATTAGTTAATTTCACTGCGAATAACTGGAAGAAGAAAGGCACAATCCTTAGACTGCTCAAATTCTAATATTTTTCCAGATAAAACAAAGCTGAAACAGTTTAATCTGGACTCTGTCTTTTCAGCAATTTAACACCTCAGCTATTTTAAGTGCAATAGCTTTGAATTTGACTTAAAACTACCAGCTTCTGACAAGTCACAGATACTTAATATTAAATACTTAATTACATGAAGTACATGGCAGCGAAGTTTCACCAGAACCTAATACAACACGTAAAGATGAAAAACTATTGTGACACAGAACACACAGCTCCCCGCAGCCCGACTCCAGCCACCCAGCTGCAGAGTTCACATTTACACACAAACACACACATCAAAAACCTTCTTTCAGGGCGTTTCCTGTGCTGCTAACAAGTTCCAGCTCCTCTCCTGCTGGATCTAAATTTAACCAAGGCTAAGATCAAATATTACAAAAAAAAAAAAAAAAGAGCCAAAAGAAAAAACAACAAACCAAACAAAAAACCTCCCCAACAAACAAGAAACCAAACAAAAAACCCAACACACACCATATACACAACTTCAGTGCAACACAGCGAACGTTTTACAGGCATTTTAAAGCTGTTAATTATCAAATGTATGAACTACGCAGCAAACAGCAGCAGCCCCTGGCCCTTGTGCCCAACACCTTTCTGAGACTGCACTTCCCATGCTGGGGGGCGCGGGCAGCGCCAGCACCGGTGCCGGGGCCCATGCAGCGTGCGAGGGGGCGCGGGCAGCGACGGTGCCGGGGCCCATGCAGCGAATGGGACCCTGACAGGCACCTGGGGGCTCGGCCAGGTGCTGGGGGTCCCAGCACGGCCACAGGGTTTGAGAGATGAACCACAGCAGTAGCTTGGATTGAGCCGAAAAGACGCCTTACAAAGTCTTCAGACTTTGCTACACAGATGCTAATTCCTGAATATTTTAATTACAGGTGTGTCTGAGCGAGGTGGGGGAACACGCAGGCAGAGGGAAAGGGTAAGACGTGAAGTGAGGGAGGTTCAAGGTTCACGCTGCGGATCCCGGCCCGAGCTGGCACCTCACCCAGCACCCCGCTCCCCAGGCCTTCAGCCCAGCCGGCTCCCCGAGACCCCCCGGCCATTCCCACCCATCCCCACACAGCCCCATCCCACGTCACACGCTGCGCGTCTTCAATACGGTAATTCTTATAGTGCTGGAACATGATGCACCTTTTTTTAAAAAAAGGTCTTCAATTTGCGTAATACTTGGATTGCTAATCAGAGGGGGAATTCTACTGCGGGCCAGTATGAGACTGCAAACTCTTCTACTGTAGGCTACGCAGTTCTTCCTCGTTCAACACCACCCTGTACTGTGGAAATCTGCATTTATTGATAATTCACAAGTTCTAACTTCAGAGCAACACCGTGAATTTAAGGCAGCTGATAAAATATGCACGGGGAGAGCCAAAATACACATCTGTAGCTTTGTACCTTCTGTGGTTACAATATTTAAGATCACTAGAACACCAAGTTGATCTAGTTTTCCAATTTCATACCTGTCTAGATATAACCAAATTCACCAGGCACACAAGGAAGAACCAGATGACTTCCAGTTCAGCCCTATTCCCAAAAACATTTTGGTCATCCACATTGCAGAAGTGCTTCACAAAGCTGTACGTCACCAAACAGGTCACCACACAAACACCAAAACCCCATAACCCATTGACACAGACAGTATTTACAGAAAAAGGTCAAATGTGCAATAACGTATTGAGCATTGCAGCCAACTTCAACAGCATCAAGATCCTGAAAGCAGCTCTTGATTTGACCTCAAGGACATTCAGCTTTCTGCTAATGGCTATGCACAGAACTCAATTACTGATGTCCCCGAGCTGCCCCTGTGAGACGCAGCGAGACGTCGAGCGGGAAGCACCACGTGGTCTGTCAAAGCCTTCTCTGCCAACACGGCACAACCTGGACACTTCCAACCCGGCAAGCTGGCTGATCTGCAGCGGGATCCCACCAACAAGCCAGGGAACTTCTGGTTTCAAACTGGCACCCTCCAGGTCAGGGAGAGAAAAGAAAATAAGTTAAATACTAAACTGGGGACGGTGCTATCTCAGGAAATAGAGCCCATATTCCAGCAACTACTCCCAGTCACGCAATGAAGAATAACTCTAACACAACACTTTTTGTTCCCTGGCCGCCTGCTTCCAGGCCTGTACCAACGTTACCTGGCACAGGAGCGTCCCCATTCATTATACGGGAGAAGCACTGACGTCAAGATATCGTAAAGTTTAATATTCCAGTGCCAAAGTGCCTTCACAGATCAAGCCCGCAGCTTCACAGGGCTCCTCTCAGTGAGCGGAGGAAACAAAAACAGAACTCCCAAAACACGGCAAGAGAAACGGGGCTTTAAAAAGTTCAAGTCATTACACCAACACGAGCTACAACGCATGTACTTCAAGATGCGGGAGTGACAAGGATGGATGAAAAAGCAGCCTATACAGCGACGTGTGACCTACACAGCACAGAAACCTGAAATAACTAAAAAGCAAACTCTGCAGGATTAGACTCTTTATGAAGCTGAAAGATGGGGCAGGGGGAAGCAACAGGCCATTTCAGCTACTTAAAGGAGATCCAAGGCTCACTAGCGTGCTGAAGCACAATACCACAGGGCAGAAACCTGCTTCACTCCCCCAACTTCACGTTGTCTCCATCCCGAGTCAGCAGGGAAGCTACACCGCACCGGACTCTGGAAGGTGAGGCTAAACACAGAACAGAGCATCTCACCATCCCAACAGTGTATTTTATACTTAGATAAGTCATCTCATCAGGCAAGCATGCCGAAATACCCTTATAGGATTTCCTGAATACAATGAATGCTAAAGGATTTAATCAGTCGTGCTGAACAATGAATTTTAAGAGAAGGTACTGAGAGACAGCATAGGAAGTCAACACATTATTAGGCCACACAATAGCTATTTTGCATTAATGGACAACCGATCCCTTTATTTACTTCCCTTCAGGACAAGACCAGAGCGTTTAAGACTCCAC
The DNA here is from genome assembly GCA_025774025.1 of Xenus cinereus. Lineage (NCBI taxonomy): Eukaryota > Metazoa > Chordata > Aves > Charadriiformes > Scolopacidae > Xenus > Xenus cinereus. Next base: position 288,871 of record JAOXJK010000077.1, read on the forward strand.
CAAAACAAACTTCATTTTTTTTCTTCTAAAAACAAGGCACTTTTCAAACTCAAGTAAAATATAAAACCAAATGCAGTGAGGATCGTGGACCATTTCAGTACTTGCAAAAGCAATGTTTTTTTCATTATATATTTTCATTATACTATGCCTTACTTATTATTCCAAAGTCAGTTTTCTAACAGCTGTGCCTCCTATACACAAACATATTTTTAAAAAATAAGACCTTATACATTTGTTAGGTCATATGCTTTTTTTCTTTTTCCATTGCCACAGCTTTGTGATAGATAAACTCTCCAACCTCCATGCTAACCCTTGGGAGCTGAAAGCAACCAAAAGACATGAACTAACCCAGTTTTCTCCAACCTTGGCCATACATAAAACCCAAAGCTGACCTCTCTCTGCTTTCACAGAATGATGTAGGGTTGGAACGGACCTCTGGAAACCATCTAGTCCAAACCCCCTGCCAAAGCAGGTCCACCCAGAGCAGGTCGCACAGGATTGCGTACAGGCAGGTTTTGAGTATCTCCAGAGAAGGAGACTCCACCACCTCTCTGGGCAGCCTGTCACCCTCAAAATAAAGAAGTTTTTGCTTATGTTCAGATGGAACTTCCTGTGTTCCAGCTTGTGTCCATTGCCTCTTGTCCTGTCGCTGGCCACCACTGAAAAGAATCTGGCCCCAAGAATCTGTTTTTCTGGAAAACATGAAGATGTAGCTCCTGACAGAGCTTGAAATACCAATTTTTAGTCAAAACAGCAGCTGTACAGAAAAAATCTTCATTTTAAAACCATTAATATAAATTTCAATTTACAGATGTTTATGGGTGTCATTACAAATAGCCAACAGATCAGGCCGATGTTTACACACAGGAGTTTGAGGGCTTGCTAATTAATCTCTTGTCTTCAAAGAAAGGTTTAATTTTGATGACAGTAAGAAGTTCAGCTAAAGAAAAACAGAACACCTCTGCTAAGACTGCTTAGCTGTCTTCAGAAGTACATACTCAGATCACAAAGTTGCTATGGCATCAACTTCAGGACTGCGGTTAGACACACAAAATGTCTTTTTCCTACTGACTGTTATGGGAAGCTGAGCAACTTTGGCCATGAACCAAATATGTTTTGGCTCTAGAGTAGACACAATTCATCACCATTTGGACATTCCAATGGTTAGCTAAACTGAAAAAGCAAAACAACTAGCACTTTAGAGCATCCGTGTAAAAGAATCTCTACATACACTGCCCTAGCAATAGCAAAAAGAAATCGTGTTTGTGCTTACCTTGTTTACTAGCATTACTCAATAACATAATGCTATTTTTCCAGCACTTAGCTATCAGATCAGAACAAATGGGAAAGGTTCACTTTTGGCAGCTGCATATGAAACTGGGGGGGGAAGGAGGGAATTCTGTAGGATCTAAGGTATCAAATTTATTTCCCTTATTTAAGGGAAATAAATTTTCAATTTATAGCATCAGGCTACTTTTAAGCAACAGCCATCAAAACCAGGAGCTAACACAGGGCTTTTGCATGTACTGAATAATCCTGCACAACTCTCGAGTGGCCTGGATGAGGAAAGCATTTAACACACTCTAAACCAGCACACCTCCCGCAAACTGTTTCACACCCAGCAGTCACAGAAGCCCAAAGCAAACCTCCCACATTCCCAACTGTTGGCTTTCCAAAGGGTAAAGCAGCATTCGCTCCATCCGTCAGAACACACCGGCTCTGACGCAGACCAGACGGGTGCCACTCACATTGCCACCGGGGGGAAAAGCGGGGTACAGAGAAGGGGTCGAGGAGACCCACTCAACGTCACACTGACACAGACCTAAGCCCCCTTTTCCCCCAAGGCTCATCCTCTCAGAAAGACATTTCCAGTTACATTCTATTTTTGAACGCAATCACTTAGGACCCCATTTACTCCCTGCCCAATAAATATACACGGTGAGGCCAAGACAAACAAATAATTGGAATAACACTACTGAGAAATCAGAAAGCTTTAGAAAGTATATTATAAAATACGCAGTTACACATCGTCAGTAGCTCACACGTTAAAAGATCAATCAAACTATCATTTTATTCTTGAGATCACAGCAGGCAACAGGGATGCCCACACGGCAGGACCTCCTGCTCTGGCAGTCAGGACAAGGTCATCGCCCGCGGATACACACGCCCCCCCCGGGCCATCTATTCGGGTCTAAAACGGTAAAAAGCTGAACGTCCCCCCCGGTGCCAGCCCTGCCCGAGCACCCCCCGGCCCCGGCTCTCCCGGCCCCTCCTCAACTCCAGCTGCCGCACCGCTACCGAGACCGCCCCGGCACCCCCGGCCCCGAGCGGGCTCTGCTTCACCTTTTAATAACGAGTCGCCACGGAGAAAGCGAGTTTTCCGGAGAGCGAGATTAATTCTTTTTCCCCCAGAGTCTCTCCTCGCACAGGAACGAAGGTTGTGCCAGCCACAGAAACGTGGAAGCCTGTGCCGGGGAGGCGGAAATCCCGGCGGCGCAGACGGACCCAGGCCTCGCCGCCGCCGAGCCCCCGGGCAGCGCCCGCCCCGGCCCCC